>JAJFAS010000047.1:0-336006 GCA_021223625.1 Fusarium sp. HKF-74
GTATGACGAATGACCTCTATGAGTTTGCTTGTGTTGGCGACTTTGGTAGTTCGAAGATCCTGGAATGGATGTGGGACAACATCGCGCAGGTAGTGCTGGATGGTCTTGGTTACTATCGACCCCCTGAAGAGGGTGAATGGCCTCATGTCTGGTGGATACCTACGGTCCTGTTGACGCTTTTCCCACTACATGCCGCAGGATATCATCGACAAGAGTTATCTGAAACTGTCCTTGATAGAGTCGTCTCTTCCTACTCTTCATCTATTAGGGCCATCATACGTGGTCGCCAGAAAGACCTTTCAACATCGTTCTCTAGCCAGGCTGTACCGCGAGCCTTACTTGTAGGGATGCAGCACACTCCAGACAGTTGAGCGCTACCATATGTGAACAAGGAGATAGACGTAGTACAGAAACTGTGCGAGCCTGCGGCTTGAAGATCATTCAACCCAGGCCATGCAAGGAAGAGGTGTCTGAGTGTCTGTTGGACTGCACTATGTTTCACTTCGCAGGTCACAGCTACACCGATGAAAACGATCCCTCCAACAGTCATATAAGTTTAGAGGACTGGAAAGGAGATACATTTCGAATGAATCTTCGCGAGCATGCCCCGTTACTCGCATATCTCGCTGCCGTCGTACCGGACAGATGAAGCGGTACAACCTAGTGGATGAGAGTATCCATTTGACCAGCGCATATCAACTATCTGGCTTTCGTCATGTCATTGGTACGCTATGGAAGGTTAGTGATCAATGTTGTGTGGATATAGCTAGAACTACGTATGGGAGTATGAGGGATTCGGGGATGACTGATGAGAGTGTTAGTTGGGGGTTGCATCGGGCTTCCAGGGAGTTGAGAGACAAAGGGGTTAAGGCGCAGAAACAGGGGAAACTTTTATCGGTAAGACGAGGTCCAGTGTAAAAAGATGACAGCAGTGCTGGTGCTATAGACAATAAGGATTGTAAGTATGAGAATGGAAGGGATGTCGTGAGTGTAGAGGAGGAGCTTGAAGTCGGCGAGCAGCTACAGTGGACACCTTATGCTCATTTTAGTGTATGAAGATAGCGATGTCACCCTCGGGCAATTGCAGCTCTACCCGGGCATAAAGCACTATGATAAGCACAGTCTCTTCTCTTGGACACCGTGAGGCTGTAACCATTGGCTCCAGGTTGAAAAATAAGACGTGCAGTGGTGATCTTCGTTACCCCACCCGCTTATAAATGCAGACAGATGCTGATATTTTGAAAGTGCAACATGCAGCGACTCAGCCCAATGAACTTTCAAGGCTGCGCGAAGCTACTTGGAATTTGTGATTCAATAGAACCAGTCATGGCACATAAAATCAGCCATGTTCCTTTTTTTGTGCGTTGTCAAATTACCCTGACATACCGCCCTAGATGATTATCCCAACATACCAAAACTTCGTCGATTATCGTGCTCGAGCGAATCCATGCGTTTCTCGCCTCTCAAATTACCTTCAGCATAATTGTGTTGGTCAAAGCAAGGTTACTTGTTTTGACTACACCAATCAACCCTTTATTAGACCAAGACCCATTAATATCCCCGAGCGCGAGATTCCTCAGCTTTTAAAGACCTCACCATCGGTTTCGACGCGATTTATCTTTGTTGAGAATGTCTCGCCTGGGCTCATAATGTTCCTTGGAGAGAAGTTAGATATCGATCCTTTGTTCTTTGAGACTATATCCATACTGCTTTCGCGAACCCGGAAAAGAAAACACCACCTCCGTCAACAGCAACTCTGCCGTCCTCCATAGCAACGAGGGATCACATGCATCTTCACTGCCAGAAGGTCATTACTCTCGAGGGAACGGAAGATGAGCTAAAGAAAGCTCCATATGATTTGAAGACGACGTCGAATGTTCCGCGTCATGTTCGACGGCTGGTCACTCTTCCTGGGAGGCGGCTTGCCCTAGTGCAAACGTGCTGTTCTTTCATCGTCAGAAAGATTGGAGATGTGCATATTTGTAAGCATCCATCTTGCTAGCAGTATCATTTATCTAACAGCAATAGGTCTATTTCTCTTGGACCCACCTGTCACGTCTGTCGTTCATTCACTCTGTTCAGATCTGAGATCAACGTAGCAGGCCAGCTTTTCACATCTTAGCTTCGAAGACTTCCGCGCACCAGAGTCATTTTCCACCTTCAAGAAATCTCCCTCTCGTGACAACTGGAATAAGGCATCAATGATGGAGAGCATCATACACTATCTCCAAGCCTGTCCACCGCCGGGATTAGACTTGAAGTCTCCAAGCATCCTAAGTGTTGGTTACTACGGTATCTATACCACTTTATCTGAATGGAAAATTTACAACTACGTAATAAGTCGATGCTCCAATCACCATCAGTACTCAGACCAGCTTAAAGCAGGCCGTTTGCACGATGAAGTCCTATTGGATACCCAGCGTTGGAAAGTGCGCAGTAGAAGTAGCCACCGGAAGCTCAGCATCCCCAGGGATGTTGTCAACTTTCATATACTTCCAAGCGACGATGCTGCGGTTTGGAAGGGCGTCCTCAACGACATTTACTATCTTCGCGACCAACTCCACGACTATAGTCAATCTCTTGAGCAGATGGTTATGGTGGCGACGTCACCCATTCAGCTACTTGACTCTCGACGTTCGATCTTGGATGCTATAAATACAAAGCGCCTGACTTTCCTGGCTCTTGTCTTCGTTCCCTTGGCATGGGTATCGAGCCTTTTTAGTATGTCTGACAGTTATTCCCCTGGTCACGATCTATTTTGGGTTTATTTCGCTACTGCGGTGCCGGTACCCGCTGTTGTACTTTTGCTTTCAGCACTTCCCTACGGTAAGATTGCAAATAAGGCACGAGTCAGAAAGCATGGAATGAGAGTTCTCAGAGAACCAGTCTAAGATAGCTCGGCGAAGCCATATACGACGAGGTGGTCACAAAGACGGTTTTCTTGTTTCATAGTTGATGTTAAGCATGAATATATATCTGAAATCTCCAAAGCCATTGCTCGCTCCAAATACCTCTTGCGTTGTATCAACTCGGTATCAGTCCTATATACACAACCCCTGACAACTCTCTCCAAGTCCTCTCGTATAACATTCCATATCTGGTCCAGAGCTAATGCCCTGATCTCGGACATGAGCTCAAGTTACTTCGAGATTCTGACCAGACTCAGTGGGATCTGACACAGGTCACGTCAAGTCGGCAGCCCTTACCGGGAGTATCTTCCTCCGTTTCGCAATATACAAATGAAGGTTTTATAGAACTGCTCCAGTGCTTGAAGACTGCGATTACGACAGCTGAGGTACCCAAGGTCACCCATCATCTGTACCGCTTGGTATCAGATCTCCGGATCGAATCCGCCCGAGTTTATTTACAGGTTCAGAGTCCAAGAACTGTGAGCTAGAAGTGTTATTTGCAGCTGGGGTTTTTGGCTCAGAGCAAATTGTAGCAGACAGAACTTAGAAGAATTTCTAAGGCATCCTGACGCCATGTGTCCCAGCTCGCCTGTGTTCGAAGGTGTTTAGAGTAATGTTGTGGAAACTCAGCGTATCTAGACAGCATCTTTGAGCGCATGTCAGGCTGCCCTTTCCAGTCACCTTGAAAGGCATAGCCACAAGGACATGAACAGTCAGGAAAGAAGCTATCGCGATATAAAAGGCGCTCCATGCATCTCCAAGTCTCTTCATAGTCCGTCATATCCTCAGTTGAACTGACATAGGTCATAGGTCTAAAGGAAGGGTAGTGCCTTCCTTGGAGACCGACACGAATAAATATATGGCAAAACATGAGGGTATCCATATACTCTAGTCGAGCATCTAACACATTCGACAAGCTTGAAAGATGATGTATTATCTCTTGTGTCTTGCTCTTCTGATTTTGAGTACCTCCGCACTCCTGTTGCAGTGATGCCCCATGTTGACACAGTACATGAAGGAATTCTGTATCGCAAGCAAGCATAACAGCACAGTAAAGGGGCAAATGTGGCATTGAGGAGGGGGGATATTGAACTACCTCCTTCAGGTCTTGCCACGGTGGACACTTCGTCACGTTCCATGAGTTATACACCACGACGAAAGGGTCCATATTTGCCACCACGATTTTTTGTTTCAGCAGAATGCGGAGAAACGACGGATCTGGAGAGACTAGAGCCGGAAGGATGGCCCATTGAGACAGTTTGGTCTTTTCATGGCCTTGGACACCATGAAGATCAATACCTAGTTTCTCAAAGGAACTGAGATAAAGGCTTAGAGTGTTGGAACATTTGCTCTCTATTAAGCGACCGCAACCAGCCACAAAAGTAGGATAGAAATCCGTGAAATCTACCTCTTCAGCTGTCTTACTGCTGAAAGAGCCGCCACGGTCTTCGATAAGGTGTAGGAAGCCTTCAAAACTTTGCTCGTCGTTGGAGACAAGATACCAAGAGATCGCTGCCGCGATGTCTGCTGGACGGGGAGCGAAGAATTGTAGCATGGTATCGATGTGGTTAAGCCGTCTGCTGTTATAAACCAACTGGAGGATAGCAATCCGATGCCCAGAAATCACAGTAGCGGCAACTTTTTCCAAAATCCATAGAAGGTATCCGCCATCGTCTGAGCTCAGAGCAGCCTCGACCATAATGAGTACATCATCAGGCCGCCATCCATCTCTGGAGTTCATGTAACACGCCAACTGGCGCAGGAGGCTGTGGTCAAGTCGTAGAAATGCAGTCTGGATCAAGGAGTGGTGTAGACCATTCCGAACATTGAACTTCTTGAACAACAGCTTGATGTCGGCGAATTTCTCACAGTGCCAGCAAATAACCTTCCAATTGAGGTAACCCGATGGTAATTCGACGCTCAGATCTCTGGAGAGAAACTTCGATTCTGAGATCTTTTCCAGACAGCCTTTTTCGGCCAGATCGACAATGATGGCCCTTAAGAGTAACGTAGCCGGATCGGATCGAGATGGGCAGCCAATGTCATAGCTAGGAAGAAGCAGAGAGCGCCAATTTCGACTCGGCCAATTAGCTAGCACAGAAACGGAATGAACCATCGACACGCTCAAGGATGCTGGATGAAATGCTGAACCAAATAGCTGGAAGCCCCAAAGAATCGCTTCCAAGGCATTGATGTCTAATAAAAGTCAATAATCGAGTAGAAATAGTCAAGGAACAACCTGCCTTGGTGATTCAGGAGTCGGACTAAACTTCTCAATTTCTCTCCTGAAGCCTCCAACTCTACCCATGGCTTCAAATAAAGTGACTGGAAGTCAATGCACCCATCGCCAGGCTTAACTAAAGAAGAGAAAGTAAATTTCTGTTTATGTCTCCCAGGGGAATGCGATACTTACCTTGTAGCTCAGAGATGTTTTGGCCAGCGAAGTTTTGGAGAATGATGTTGAGAAAAATGCCTGTATGAGGTACTTCTAGGATAAGAAAACATTCTTCAGGGGTTTTCTTAGTGCCCTTAGACGTATTACAAATTTCTGCAAAACTATGAATTTGATCAGATATGAGTATATCAGTCGGCTTGTTCTGTCCTACCAATGAAACAAGACTTCCCCGTCTGAAGTCTGCCAACTGGGATTATCGCGATTCAAGTTGAGCTGCCGGTGAGGGGTAATCGTACTCGATGGTACCCCTTGGAGCCAAATATTCATGGAATAGCCCTCAATATCGTGGAGTTGAAAATTGAAACAAGGGAAATTTTCTAAGCTTATTTTTGCGGTCTGAGAGGGTCAGTCTAAGCACCAATATTGAAGAAGATGGAACCTACCTGGCTGAGTTTCCGGATTTCATCATTTCGTCTGTCGTCAGATGCACCCAGATGTGTACGCTGTGGGTGTATTGAGACAATATCGGTCAGTATCCAACATGCCTTGAGAAGGTTGATATAAGCCTGAGCTTCAACTCCCGACCCCTGAGCTAGATGATTGATCTGTGACCGAGCCTGTTCGGACCAAACGTTAGGTGGCGAATTCTGTGATAACTGGTTTGCCTGGTACCTTTAACAGCCACCATTTGCCTGCTTGTAGCCAGTCATCGATCCCAATGGAGGCCCAAGGCCTATTGCCAGTCTCTGCACTCCGCAGGAATGCTGCGCTCAGTTCTGTTCGAAGGTCCTCCCCCAACGGAGCGTTCAGAACAGGATTCCCGCGCGAACTGCGGCTACCTATTATGATATCCCGAAGCTCTTCCAACTTCATGTCAGTTTGTGTTTGTTGTCTCTCAATGCGTTCCAGGGACGAGCTTGCTTGTCAACGATTATGTTTTGCCAAATGGAGCAATGACCTACTTTTGAGCGCCCTGTAAAAGAAGAGACAAGTAGAAGTTATGGGAAATCAGCTAGAGAACGTTAAATGATTATATGAATCGGTTGTGCCAGGATCCTAACCTTCGCGCGCAGTTCGTTGATGCTAGAAATCTCCAGTGCGTACTTGATTCTGTTCCATTGAATACGAAGCGAGCGTTTCGAACCTCCCGTGTTGCCTCCAGCGCCCAGCTCCGCGTACTTATTCGCAAGTCGATCCAATTTCTGGAGAGTCTCCTTGGCTTGGCCCATTACCTTGCATGTATGTTCCAGGCGTTTCTCCCCTGCCCGTCTGATCCACTCTTCCCTATCTTGCAACTCTTCGTTAAGAAGACTTATTGAAGTTGAGAGATTACTCAACTCTTTAACCAAGGCCTGGAGCTCCTCCGGTGCGTCGCGCGACACTTTGTATATTCGAGAGTAGATCTTCCAGCATAGCTCCCCGACGGCAATGAAATCACCAACGCCGAAGCCGAATGACATATTGCCGTAAGGTGCAGATATAATTCAACCGATCAAGAAAATATCAGAAACGAATCGGTTTGGAAGCAATCAATACTAAACGTCAGCGAGAAAGTTTGATGCTTGACGGTGGTGCCTCTCGAAACGGGCTCTTTCAATGCGAGCTGAAACGACGCACCGTTGTTTGCCGACCAAGCCGTTTCCTGTAAATGATTGGTAGTCATTTCAGGCTGTACAGACACAACTGCCAGTTGGCGGTTAGTAATTGGCCCGAGTATATTACGCCTCAGCAAAATTACATTGAAAACTCCACAATTGTGCTTGTATTTCTATGCCGCGCCTCCTCGGCGGGCGCTTAATGGATTGAACGATTGGACCGTTACAGTCACAGTGGCCGGAACTTGTTCTCAGCTCTTTCAACACAATCCTTGACCACTTCGTCCAAGTCCTCCTCCGGCAGCCCAAGTAGCTCATTGTGCAGCTTGTCTTGAGTCTTCAGCCTTTGACCCTCGGATGAGAAAATGAATGAATAATAAGCCTGCACAAGTCCCATGATATTACCAGATCTTCCCTTCGCCTTGCCATTCTCAATTCGATCGGCGCTGCTCTCATACTTGATCTCCCAATCTGCGTCTGTCGTGTTCGTGACACGCTGAATACTTCTCAGAATATCTTTCTGGCTGACATAAAAGCTAGAGAGATAGACTGGTTTGTTGCAAAAGTGCGCGATTGTTGAGGATTTGTCGTCTTTGTCGTCTGGAAGCTCTTTGAGACTTGCGATCGCAGCAGCGGCACGACCAAACTGAGCCAGAGTGCTAGTGTTGATCTTTGCCTCACCGTCATCAAACAAAGTAGCCTTGCGGTTATGTATGTCAAAACCCATGAAAGACTCTCCGGAAGGAAGGCTGTAGTCAAACCAGACGCCTCCTACGAGAAGGATCCAAGAGCTGACACCAACCCGCTCGATTTCCTTGAGGAGATTGATTGGTGGAGCAGCGGGGAAGAAATCATCCACAAAACCTTGGTTCTCGACGACGACATTTGCAGCGTAGATATTGGGGATGATGTAGCGAATTCCAGCCTTTCCAGCTGCGTGCACAATACGATGATGGACTTCTGGGTCGACAGTGACGGCGAGAGTAATAATGAGAAGTTTCTGATCCTTCAGAGCTGATACAATGGAATCCTCATCTTCATAGTCGACAGGGATAGCCTTGACGTTGTCGGGAAGCTTAGAAGTACTGCCGAAGCGAATCAGGGCAGTGATAGCGTGCTTTCCAGTCTTGAGGAGTTGCTGGGTTATCTGGGCGCCTTGTCTACCGCCGGCCTACTCAATGTCAGTGGAGCAATCAGGGATGGAATAAATGGAACTTACCCCGACAACAGCAACTCTTTCAATGCGGTTAGAGAAGCCTTCAGGCTGATCCTTTGCAAATTGTTGCGTGGACATGACTAGGTTTGGGGTAAGAATGAAGGTTGTTTTGAGTCTTTGGTTTGCAAAGAATGAATATTTGTTGACCCGGGAGTGAACGAAGAGTGAGTATACAGAAATACGCCACATTATGTATAGAAAAAAGGACCGAGAATGGATGGATATTCGCGATGTTAAATCCGGACTTCGGCCGAATGTTTGTTGGAGTTGAGCCTCTATGACCGCTTTTCGGCCGGGGATCACGGACGAATGACATCAAAGGCACCACAGATTACAAATAAGTGAATCCTTCCAATATCAATCTAGATAATGATTATGCCAACATACTAGTCATCCTACTAGTCCTCAGTAAAGACCCCCCTTCTCCAAGCTCAATGATTTTTACCGCAGAGATGTTCAGCAAGCCTCAGCGAAAGAGCCGCCAATGTCAACGAGGGATTGGCCTCAGGACTGACAGGCAGAACCGAAAGATCACAAACCCAAAGATTATCCAATCCTTTGACCTTGAGATTCGAGTCCACAACACCAGGGCCCTTTGGTCCGTCCATTCTCATGGTTCCGCACTCATGAGAAAACACACCAAAGCCCAAATGCTGAGGCCGTAAGCCAGGATCAGGACAAACTCCTGGATCAGCGTATGTAGCTTGGTTCGGCTTCACACCAACAAAAGCATCACGAACTCTACGGATGATATCCTCCATAGCACACTGAACCTCATGCTTGATCGGCGGTCGACGAATATCCAGCACAGGATCCAAGCCCGGAAGACTAAGCACAGAATTCTCATCATCAAGCTTCCCAACAAACTCAAACAGCACGCAGATAGTGTCGAAGTTCTCCTTCTCATCAGCCGCATCCTTAGTAGGACTCATGAGGGTCCCATCACTACGATAAAAGTGCGTCGTGTTAAGCGTCGCAGAACTTCCCGCCAAGAAGAAATTCGCATTGATCGTCACCGTGACGAGACATTCTTCACCACCGACTTTGAGATGAGTCTTAAGATTGAGGGGCTTGGAGGTGACGGTGTCGGACTTTTGCTTGGCGAAGCGCACGTAGCAGACGTTATGGTCGATAAGACCTTTGCCGACGAGGGGATTGAGATGGTCGAGGCCGCTGTTGAGGGCGATGGAGGCGGTGCCGATTGTTCCGGCGGAGAGGATTACTTTGGCTCTGCCGACGTCGAGCTCTTTGATGGTGTTGGTGGATTTGTCTCTGATCTTGAGAGCATTGACGCTTTTGTTGCTACGCCTTCGTCGTCAATTGAGAGCTTTAATCTATCAGAGAATATACTCACAAGGTGTTGCTGGCAGTGTGTTGAACAGCGATGACCTCTGTGTTCAGAAGAACAGAGAGGTACTGATCGTTGGCGTACATGCGATTGATGATGCTGAGGGTAGTGCTATATGCACCTTGAGCGAACTTGTAAGGTGCCGGGGCATTGAATTGCGCCGCGATGGGCATTAGATCGAACTTTGATCCAGACAAGGCATTTTCCAACATCTGATTTGCGTCTCCAATCTCTGAAGCGCTGACTTCATGCTTGCCGTCACCCTCTGGGTAAATGACATCGCCAGGCTGCGAGTCAGTGAGATACCTAAACGCCTTCTTGTATCCTTGAACTAGATCACCCTTGAGGTAATCAACGACATCAGTGGGGAAGAAAGCACCAAGCGTCTCGTCACCAATTTCTGGAATCCAAGTGCCCCAGAGATTAGATCGTCCACCGACGCAGTACACGGGGCCGCCGACATAACTATCAGAGCGGTCGGTGCACTGGACTTTGGCCTTGACAGCGTCATATACGCGCTCGTTGCCCTCGGGGGAATTACTTGCGCCACGGTTGAAGTAAGGGCGAGAAGTATTGAGGACGTGGGTGGAGAAAATGACGCTGCCACGCTCGATCAGCAAGACTTTGTATTGTTGGGATACAAGCTGTTCAGCTAGAGGACCTCCGCCAAAACCACTTCCTACGATAATGTAGTCGTAAGAGTTGAGTTTGGCGAGGAGACAGACGACGTCTGTATCGAGATGGAGGAGATGCTCCATGGTGAAGGATTGACCAATGAAAATGACTTGAGAGAAAGGTTTGTGACATTGGATGGGAGAAAGAGATGAGAGAGGACCTGGGGATATTATAGATGCACACCATGTAAGACACAACGGAGGAGGATATACCAATTGGGAGCTGACGAATGTGATATTGAAGTGATGAGTGCATGGCATCAATCACATCCTCAATGGGGATGTCAGCAAGCCACTTTCGGCCCAATTCAGCTGAAGTAGATCAACAAAGGAACCTCAATATGCATGCAGAGACGGCTGAAGTCAGATCAATATTGCGGTCAGCGGTGAGCTGTGAGCAATGATTGGATTCACGCATATGCAGTATTCAAGGAATGAAACCAATACCATGTACAGGCACTCAATCATGCCGTGTTTAACTGTTGAATATCCCGGCAGATGTGTTTGAGGCCACCGACAGTTGTCCTAGATATGTTTCATTGTATTTGATACAGCGGCACGGCATAGCCCGAGTCCGCGAAATAAATCTGATACGGCGGAGCGGTATCGCAGCATGTCGTGGATATGACGACTGGAACCTGGTAGTTGGAATGGGCCTTATCAGAGCACAAATGTTGAGAAACATGTAGAGTAAAGGTTTTACTACCATTGGGACACTGAGATACAAGACTCGGCCAGTTCTATCTATGCAAGATGCAGAAATGATATGCAGTGGCAACAACTGATAAAATAACAAAAATACACTTTTCAACGCCTCTTCCAAAAGAATGCCAAGATCAAAACATTATAGGACAGTTTAAGTGCACCAGCGAGAATAAACGCAAGCCAGAACTTATCCAAGCCCGCAAACAAACCCGTGATGTACAGCCCAAGACAACTTCCAATCGTCTTTGTAATATTCACAACACCCATAGCCGACGTCCTCTCATGGTCCAAAACCCCCGCTGAGATGAACGCCTGTCTAGGCGCATTATCGATCTCGCGCGTAACAATTCTAAAGATGAATATCACAAGGGCGATGTACTTGTTCCCAGGCACAGATACCATTAGTAACGAAATGGAGTTTACTGTGTGACAGAGAACCATGGTTTGCACCTGTCCGATGGCGCGTGACAGTGGTGACGACGCGAGGTTTAGTATGGAGGAGATGATGCCGGCGGTGAAGGTTGCTGAGCCCAGGGCTCCCTCGGGCATGTCGTACTCGCGCTTGAAGAAATATGTCATCCATGAGATCTGTGCGAGACCAGAGCCGACAAAGTCTAGTATCAGTGCGAGGGAAAGCTTCCACATAAAAGCAAAAGACGCTGGAGTAAAGAGCCGCTTCTCCTGTGCAGAAACTAAAACTTGGGCTTGCGTTTCAGTAACGGCTCCGTAGCCGGAGCTATTATCGTCAAGAAGAGGAGCAGTCTCATCATCAGACATTTCTTCATCTGGGGTGAGAATGCCGGATCGGGGCGTTGAACAGGATTCTTTCTGGAGGGGCATTTGCTCGACTTCAGAGCTGAGGAGGAGTGAACACAGGAGTTTGAGCAGGCCGATACCGGCGTAGCTGAGGAAGATTATGCGGTGGCAATCTAGCTTTTCCATGCCGTTGTCTTCGAGGGCGTTGATGAGCCAGCCGGTGAGGAGATTACTCGCTGCTGTACCGAACATGCCCAGCATAGACCACCATGCAAACATGTCATTGCACGTATGTGCAGTGCTAAGACGCGCAATCGCTGATTCCTCAATTGCCTTGAACGGATCAATCTCATTCGCACTACATCGTCAGTCCCTCCTCACTCTCACCAAAGGGCACACATACCTTGGATTAATAACAGCGACAATACTAGCAATCAGCAAAAGCCAGAAATTCTCAAAGTACGCAAATGCAACACCGCCTGCACTCATCAACAGCGCTCCAAGAATAGCAGTCAATCGAACGCCGACACGATCGCCGACATAGGTGAGGATAAAGCTAATAGCAAGATCACCCACGAGCGTCAGCGTCATGAACAGACCGATCTGCGTATCCTGGAATCCCAACGCGTTGAGATACAGCGCCAGAACGAGTGTCGTTCCTCCATAGCCGAGGAGGCGGATGAAGCGGAGAAGGATCAGGATCTTCAGGTCTCGGCTCGACCGCCACAGAACATCGGCGCCGATGCTAGAGAGGAAACGACCAGCTACCGCCATGATAATTGCTCTGTGAGAGGATATGTACAAAAGGAAAACCCTGGTGAGAGCAGAGTGAGATGGTTAGTTCTAACGGTAGTCGTTGTTTGCCTCATTTATCTAAACAGAATTTTAAAAATTTTCCGATATCTTCTCTTCTCCCCGTCGATCATCTCTCGCACGGCCCATCCATGTTCTAGATCATGCGATCGGACTAAGCTTGGCTCTCTTTTTTCGTCAGCTCCCTCCCCCCAAGCAAGGAAAGGGAAAAAAAAGCGCCTCTTCTCAAAGGGGAACAGGCTAGGTAGACGAATCATGACCCAGCATGTGCTGCTGTGCGCGTGCCAGATGCTCCCTTTGGCTAAGACGAGTCATACATTACACGGCGTGTGACCAATCAAGTTTAGGTAGAGTGTCTGACTTTTCTTTCTCTCGTCTACGTAGGTGTTCATTCTAGCTAAGGTGGGCATTGAATGTGTGTCTCGCCCGCTGATGCCTTACCGTGGGGGTTACGGCATTGACCAGACCTTCTCCCTCAGCGGCAGAGACGGGCTGTTTCCCTCCCGCACACTACGCCAGCTCTCGTATTCTGCAAAGCGCTTGGCCGCATACCCCGCGTAGTCAAAGTCGATAGTTCCGGTTGCTGTCTCAGCCTGGATGAGAGCGCAGAGACCCCTGTCGCGGCGGTGTAAATCAGTGTCTTGCTCTTGTCTTTGTACCACCACGCTCTTATCTGTCTGTGAGACAACTTACCAGTAGAACCCAGGAAAGCCCCTGTGATCGTCGACCTGACGCATTAGATGATCCACAGCAGCATCATTGACAGTCGCTATGTCGTGCTCCCGACGCAGTTCGGCGTGGCTCGTGAGATACTCTTCGATGAAGGCGCGTCGTGTTGATGCCTTGGGGAGCAGATTGTAGTCGCAGTCGAAGCCGGTCCATTCAGCGAAATGGTTTGCTAGTTCAAAGGCCCGAGGACAGTATGTGGCGTGTCTCGGGGTCGTTCAGTGTCTCTGCTTTGGGGACATTTGTAGCGCAGGGTATGACTTACTCGTAATCAATGAATCGAACTGATGTGACATCACTGCCGTCACCCGACTCTTGTACAATTATGTTTGCGCACAAAAGGTCGCCGTGAGCGAGAACCTGTATGGGTTTAGTACTATCCAAGCAAAAAAATAAAAATGCAACGACGCACCAACGGCTCCGACGTGTCAGTTGACAGCAAAGCATCGGCTAGATACTTGAACTTTTCATGCAAATCATCAATTTCAGCCTGTGATCGGTGAGCATGTTTGGAGATAGCGTCTAGCCATTTCTTCGCGGTGGACCAAACGCCCGGTTTATAGGCCAAGACGTCGTCAGGGTCCGCTGTGGGAAGGGTCGCGTGCCACCGAGCAAGCTCCCTCGCGACGCCGCGGAAGATTCTTGTCTCAGACATGTCGCCTTCAGAGCAGACTCGCCCAGAGATGAACTGATACGCATGCCCATTGCTGAAGCGAACCAGTGGAGATGAAGACAGTTGACGCTCAGCCAGGAGCTTGTGCACCGTGAGCTCCTCTATTGCGCGACATGTTCACGTCAGACATGAATCCAAGACGGAAGTTCCAGACGAGATTGGCAGACAGGGGCACGTACTCTCGCGATCAATGGTGATATCTGTGCCATCTCCGTAGACCTTGATCAGCACTGCATCTGCAGTGGCAGAATCTGCCGTGGATGCATCGACCGTAACCTTGAAAAGCTGCAAATGTCTTTGCATTAGCGCAGAAAAAGTCCCGTGTAGCTGGGTAAAGTCCCGTGTAGCTGGGTAAAGTCCCGTGTAGCTGGGTAGCTCAGTATGAGGGAACACTCACGCCATTCGTCGTGCCCTGAGTCAAAGCGGAAATACGCATGTCGTCGATCTTCCGATCGGGGAACAGGAGCGGAAGAAGCGACAGGGCTGATCCATGAGGATCTGACGTATCAAAGACAACACTCTTGAACGGGATATCCATTCTCCACTCTCGGCAGTTCAACAAAAAAGATAATACTAAATATCCAATGAGAAGATAAAGATGGGAAAAGGTTGGGAGGAGTAAAAGACGGGAAAGCCCTTAAAGTAAGGTAAGCTGCCTGTGCCTCTGGATGTAACCGCCCGTGCCGCTATCTCCTAAAGGGCGGGCTGTAAGCAGCAGGGATCGACGCTGAGGCTGCGGCTGAGATGAGACAGCAGAGCAAATAGTTTTTCTTGACCCGTGTCTCACCAGTTGACGCAGATCAAACAAATGCCGTAGCTTGTGGATGTGAGAGGAGTGATTGGAGGCTAGGTATAAGACACCGCCTTGCTTCTCCTTGTGGCCCCAGCACACATACGGCCCGACAGGAAGGGATCCTTACACTACATACTCTACCTGGAAATATTGGCCAGCCACATCGGAGACTAAAGGGCTTATCGACAACATTTTCGCAATGATTGTCAATGACTTCAAGAGATAGGAGAGCGATGAGCGCATCTCTGGTATCGTCGAGGTATATAAGAAAGGCACACGGCACAATGGATTCTCAAATCATCAGTATCTCGGTATTACTACATCATGGCGCCTACAAACAGTCTTCTCTACAAAAACTTCCAGAAACATCCCGCGGCTCTTGTTGAGTCGACGCAGGGGATTTATCTGAATACCAGCGATGGGCGCAAGATTCTAGACGCTACGAGTGGAGCGGCTGTTGCGTGTCTGGGCTATGATAACAAGGACGTTCAGAAAGCTGTTGTAGAGCAGCTCGTGAGTGTTCCGTATTGTCATCCTGGCTTTTACAAGACACAGGCAGCTGAAGATCTTGCGGATTTTCTTGTTGAGTCTACGAATGGTCAGATGTCCAAGGCTGTTCTTTGCGGATCAGGTATGTGAACTTTCGTATGAGGAGTGGATGACGATTTACTGATTGATGTTTAGGATCCGAAGCTGTCGAAGTCGCGCTCAAGCTTGCGAAAACGCACTTCTCGCATCTCGCTATTCCCCAGACTGGACGAAGCCACTTCATAGCTCGTGTGGGAGCATGGCACGGCGCTACGCTTGGTGCGCTGACGCTGGGTGACTTTAAAGTACGAAAAGACCCCTTCGTGCAATTGATCTCGCAGAATTCTTCGCGCGTATCAGCTTGTAGTTCGTACAGAGGACAGCGCGACGGTGAAGATGACGAGGCGTATGTTGCGCGTCTCGCCCGAGAGCTCGACGATGAGTTTTTGAGAATTGGACCTGAGAAGGTTTGCGCTTTCGTGGCTGAGACTGTTGGAGGAAGTGTAAGTCGTCTCCTATCTTTTTCTTGGAAAGCGTACTGATTTGAGGTGTTTAGGCGAGTGGTTGTGCGATGCCGTTGAAGGGATATTTCCCTGCTATGAAGGCTGTTTGCCAGAAGTACAACGCTCTTCTCATTCTCGACGAAGTCATGTGCGGAATGGGTCGTACGGGTACTCTCCACGCTTGGGAGCAGGAAGATGTCGTTCCCGATATTCTCGTCGTCGGAAAGGGTCTCGGCGCGGGATACGCTCCTGTCTCTGCAGTCATGATCAACTCCAAGCTCGTCGAGTCATTCCAAAAGAGCGGCAAAGGTTTCGCCCACGGACAAACCTACATGGCCCACCCTCAAGCCGCAGCCGCAGCCCTCAAAGTCCAACAAATCATCCGCGACGAAAACATGCTATCGCACGTCCGTTCAATGGGCGCCTATCTCGGCACCAGGCTCAAAGAGCGCTTACTCCCGATGCCATACGTCGGCGACATTCGCGGGCGCGGACTCTTCTGGGCTGTTGAGTTCGTGACCAACAAAAAGACCAAGACGCCCTTCTCGTATGATCTCGGGCTCAATGGGCTGCTGCACTCGCGCGGAATGAGCGCTGGGTACGAGATCGCGCTGTTTAACGCTAATGGCGGGTATGATGGGTACAGCGGAGATCATTTTCTGGTCTGTCCGCCTTTTATCGTGTCGAAGGAGGATGTTGATGAGATTGTGGAGAGGACGGCGAGGGTGGTGGAGGATACGTTTGAGGAGTTGGGCAAGTCGGCGGTTTGGGAGAAGATTACCCTGCAGATGGAGATTGATGAGGTGGAGGTTGAGGTTAAGCCTGCTGCGGCGATGGTTGCTGCGCAGTGAGGGAAAAGTTGATAGATGGGGTTTTGTATTTATCTGGTAGACTTCTATTGATTCTTTGTTGCTCGTAAAAGACTTGGTGCTCGTATGCATTTTCGCATGTCGTAACGTTGGTGGATAATAATGTTTGCAAAATCGCTGGTGCAACGGTGCAGCCTCCAACGGTCACCCAAACATTCCCAACCATAAACGTTTGTGGCACATCATCAATCCGCCAATGGAAAACTCAATATCTGAATAAAGTCCAAGAAATTCCGACAGCATCACCAAGTTTGAATGGCTGCCCTTCCAAACAACAGGAATGATTTGCAATACCGGATTGATCTCCAGAGGCACCAGTGTTGCACGCGCAATGTAGTCACAGATTCGGCACACTTGAATAACAAATTCCGGGCGAATGGTTTAGTGGTATAATACTCCCTTAGCAAGTTTCGTCCATCAGATGCGAGCATCTGGGAGTGGTCCAGGGTTCGATTCCCTGTTCGTCCAATGTCGGTGGTTAGACTCCACTAAAAATCCTCTTTTTTTGATCTCCACTCCTCTAGGAGCAAGAAAATACAAGACCTAACTTTAGAGGTAATAAAATAAAGTCTATAAAAGGTATCCTGAATTTACCCTAAATTTATATTAAATCACCTTGGTCTTTTTATCAGTTAGGTTCAAGGTCTCAAGTTTTATTTCCTCCCCTACTTACTGCAACTCTTGCCTGTGGTAGGCTGATGGATCGATCAGAGACGAGAAAGAAGTCGAGACAGCACCTTCTAAAAACACCATATTTCTTCTCAATGTCCTGTCGAAATGGAAAGCACGACACGTCTTTTGCGCCTCCGACGGAAGGCCTACTCAAACTCAATTTCTCCAGTCACTCCCGCAATGTTTCTCCCTCTCTCATCATCTCATCTTCAGCATCATCCCCGTCATCAATAACGCACTGAAACAAAACCGAACAAAGCACTTTATATTCTCTCAACACTTAAAAACATCTTCTACGTCGCGGCCATGGACGAATCAATACGACCAATACAAACAATGGACCTCGCCTTTTCCCTGGACAGGGACGACTTTCTCAAACGGCTCTCCTTTCTTGACTGGACAAGAAGTAAAGGCGTCTTCCAACTTCAGGTACTTCGCATCGCTACTGAGGTAGTGCCCTGTCAAAACGGATTCATCTGGACTGCGGCAAAAGTGCACGACAGCGACTCTAACGTTACCATTCGGATACATAATATGTGGCTTGCTATTCTGGCACAGCTGAGACCCTTGATTTACAGGAACTGCCGTCGCCCGCTAAATATGGCTGTCACAATCTTTACCAATCAAGAACTCGATGACCCAACCTTGGTGGCGACCCGCTTGTCCGATGCGGTTAACACAAAACTTGGTGTTAATTTGGCGAGGACTCTGATGCCCAACTTTGAGCATACCACGCCTGAGGACACCGCTTCGGCCGCTCTGTTGCTACTCGGCCAATATTGCACAGCTCGACAACATCGGGAGCTAGGCCCTAAGAAGAATTTCTTTTTCAGGAGTGCGATTTTTTCAGGAGGGGCGCCGGACTGGGGCATACTGCGTGAAAAGCTCGCGGCAATCAAACTCATGAGTAGTGAGTTGGAGGCACCGGTTAACCGCCATGAAGACTTTGTGTACAAAATGATACAAGTTGGTTATCTTGACAACAGTGGGCTCCCTTACGTTGGAAGTGATCAATGGGACCAGAAAGCGTAGGATAACTTCTGGGGAGAAATGCTCGAAGTGGGCGAGAGCGGACATTTGAGCGGTTGGCTTCTTAACTTTCTCGGTGAAAACAACCAGCCGCGACGTCGTCGTCAGCACCTTGATGAAAATTCGCGCCCTGCTGTTGCAACGCTACCTATTCTGGTCATGGATGGCCAGGATCGCCATCATTCCACACTGATTGGAGGTTTGATCGGGTATGGCAGGTTGCTAATACAAGTTGGCGAGAGCACTGAAGAGGTTTTTCAGCCGTTGTCCGGTTGGATGGCGTACGACGACGACAATGACACTGCAGCGAGGAAGAGAAGAGAAGAGGGCTCTAGAGCAGGAGAAAGAAATGATGGCTGAGCAGAAGCAAAAGAAACAGAGGACATAATTGGCTCAGTACTCAAGGCTCAAGAGTCCCACACGGCACTCGACTCGAAGGGGGAGATGGAAGCGAGAAAAGAGAAGCGCAATCACTTGTTCAAACAGCGACATTAATCCTTGAATTATATACAAAGAATGAGAATTAAATCTGGCTCAATGAGTCCCAGCCGATAAAAGGTCTTTATTCCTCCGCGCCACGCACCAGTGCCCTTGTGTTCCTCATAACATCACTGATTACCAGGGTAAGGGAGGAAAGAAAACTAGACCTTGACCCTAAGGGATAAAAATGTTTAGGTAACTTAGTATAAGCTCAGGACGCCATTTGATAAGTTTATTTTTACACCCTACCTATATCAAGGTCCGCTGTTTTCTTGCTCCCTGAGGCCAGGTAAGCTTTTCGACTCAAGTCGCGCTATAGCCCACGCTACTGGAACTTGAATTGGGCAGTCGTAACACCAGTGATCACGTTCTCATTGCCATAGAAAATGTTGTTGCTCTCAATGTGCCAATAAATAGGCGTCGGGCCACTCTCTGACTCGCACGACAGGAAGCCCGCGACGACCGCGCATTTGACAAAGTACCGGTACTGATTGTTGACAATATTCTGATAGGTATCGAACTGAAACGAGTGTGATGACTGGTGCCAAGACTGGGGAACCGATCTTCGTTATATAGATCGTGGGTAAGGGGCCTAGGGTAGGAAATAAAACTCGGGACCTTAAGCCTAACTGATAAAAAGATTAAGGTAACTTGGTATAAATTTATGATACCTTTTGTGAAGTTTATTCTGTCATCCTAAACTTAGGTCTTGTGTTTTCTTGCTCCCTGAGGGGGGCGGCTTGTCATTTCGTGAATCTGGGACCATCGGATCTTAGTGAGAGATTATCGACTGTTGGTATGCCGATTGGCCGGTACCCTAACTACGAATTGGGCTTGTGTTGAGCTATAAGGCTGCAAGATTCAGCTATCGACGCCACGATCATTAGCTGGTCGGGGGCTTCTATGGTAATTGGACACGATACGAGATTTTGCGAGATTATCCAGGTATAGCTAAGAGCCCCTGATTGCAGTGTAATCTGAAGAGAACTAGAGCAGTGAAAGAGATTATACTTTCAACACTCTCCGTTCCATCACACTGCTCATTGTCGTCTCTGAAGCTCCCTGATACTCTCTCCCTAGGGGACCACCATCTTCAACATAGCTTCTACACTGCCACCGTAGAAGGTTGAATATGCTTCCCCGCATCTTTGTCAATGCTCAATCCATGAGCTGCCTGGATCTCACCATCCTCACTCGTATCACTCAGACTATCCCGTCGGGCTCGTGCCTTTTCCCTGCAAAAGCATTAGTTCCATTTCCGTGGTGGTTTTGATCCAAACTTACCCATGACTTCCATAAACAATACGAATGACTTGAGTCATCGCCACAAGAAGAACAACCATGACGGCTGAGTACACATAACCCTTCGGAAAACGAGGTGCTTCGACAGTAGGGTACACAAGAAGTGGTATCCAAGCTTGAGTCGACGTAGCTATAGCCGTCATAAGAATAAGCGTCAAGGCTCGCTCCTCGTTGTTATGTCGAAGAATGGTATTCGCCCAGCCATAAAGCACTGATGAAACTGCAACGGCGGAGTAGCCGACGCTGTAAGCATACCACTTTGCTGCTTCGGGGACGTTCCAGATTGCTAGGATGACAAGGCCAGTGAAGTTTATCACGGAAGCTAATGTGATGGCAGCAGGTCTTCCGATCCATAAGTCGGCGCTGAAGTTGATGAACAGAACGAAGAAGATGCCCAGAGCAGGGCTGATGGATCCTAGCTGGTTTACTTTGGTGGTGTTGTAGCGATCTAAGCTCTTGATCCAAAGGAGGAAAGCAGCTGTGTTGGCGCTCGTGTTAAAGAAGAGAATATCCCAGAATACGAGGATGTAGAACTGCCAACTCGTGAAGATGCGACGGAGCAAAGTCCATGAAAAGGGTGTGCTTCTGACCTTGGAGCCATTACGTTCCAAGCGATCTTTTGCCAGGGCGATTTCAGACTTCTTCATGACCAAGCGATTCGGCTTATCTGGTGTTCCAGGCCAGAGAAAGTAGCCCACAAAAGCTAGAGGCAGGGTTATGATTGCATTGATGATGAAGTTCCATCTCCAACCAGCGAGGCCGTTATGGCCATCAAGATATTGCGTCGCAGCACCTTGTAAAAGACCAGCTGTCATAGTCCCGAGAGTAAGGCCGATATAAAATAACCCGCCCCTTCTGCCGATCTCATCTGATCTGTACCAGCTGCCGAGTACGAAGTGAACGCCAGGGAAGTATGATGCTTCAAAGATGGATACCATGAAACGATAGGCCATTATCTCTGCGTAGCTCGTGGCGCGGTACTGAAGGAGTGTAAAGATACCCCATCCTGGTACAAGGTCAGCGATTAGTTGAACATGCTGTACGGGGTGACGTACCAAGGTCGAGACTGGGAACTAGAATGTGCATTGGAACACGAGGGAAGAGATAGATGAAGGGTAAAAGACCGACGACGTTTCCAACGACGAAGATTGTTTGGAACTGGACCAATTCGTTGCCGTGAAAACCGAGATCTTCTGCCATGCCAGAGACGTAGGCATTATCTGATGGGGTCAGTACAGGCCACTGGGAGGAGAATGTTGAGCTTACTGATGTTGGTTTGGTCGACATATTTTACCCAGTATAGAACGAACGCGTAAGGGACGAGTAGAAGGTCAAGCTTCAAGATGAGCTTCTTTTCTTCAGGCGTGTCGGTTGGTGAGTACCAGTGGTACCACTTCCTCGCAGGTGGTTCAGACATGTTTATTCCAAGACTCAGCCAGTATTGCCAGTAGTATTGCGACCAAGCGTCGGGGGATGCACAATTTATGTTGATCCCAAATATGCCATGCACGGCACGGCCTCTACCAGAAAGCTGGGTCGCACCCTGGTCAAGTCGTCAAATATCCAACAAGCACATCAACGTTAATAAGTCTGTGGGGTAAACCATCTATCTTTCTGACAAATAATGATAGGTTACATGCTTCCGATGAGATTTCACCTTGACGTCCAATACTATGGCTGGATCTAATCGGTTTTGTGGTTTAGTAGATACTAGTTACGATGATGCCATCTCCACGAGCATTGCGTGAGGCGAAAGCTACCATACTCGGCATTAATAACCGCACAATCTCCGCTAGCGGAGGCGATCTGATGTAACGGTCAGTAATCAAGGCGTTGTTATTCCTATCAAGATTTAGCTATCATTTGGTGAGTGTCACCCGTAAATTCTAACCGTCTCCCATGTCGCCATTGCCCGTTCTATTTGCGCATCATGACAGAGGCAGTCCTAGCTTTTGCCTCACAAATCGAAACTGTTCTCGCCCGTGACTTGTGATCAAATCTACCTCGTGGCCAGATACTGTCGCACCTTGTAAAAGAAAATGCCCAGAGCCCAGATGACTAGGATGACGATCGCCTGCGCAGGTGCAAAGATGGCACCTCGGACAACCACGAACCCGCTGACGAGCACAAACACTACTGGGTTGATTGAAAATGTCTTGTAAGGTCTCTCCAGATCTGGTTCACGATATCGTAGGATGATAGCACCGAGAACCGTGAGGAAGAAGAAAGAGTACTCGCCCAGACCATTGAGTGTCAAAAGAGCTCTAAAGCTTCCAAAGAGAATGTAGAATGATGCGAGGACAACTGAGAGAATGACAGCGTTGATTGGCGCGTCTCCAGCTTCCTTACTCGACTCATCTTCAGACTCCTCGGCTTCCTCAGCATCAGGCTTAACGCCGACTCTGCCGACAATGGTGAAAAGACTAGGGATCCAAGCCTTTCTTGCTGCAGCGACGCACATACGACTTGCGACGAATGAGTTGCCGAGTAAAGAGCCTGCGACGACTAGACAGATGAGAACAGCGGTGACGATACCGAAGCCTCGGCCCAAAAGGCGCGTGAGGGCAGTGACGGCCACACTGTCAGTAGTGCTGACGACGTCCCACGGGAGTAGAACGTAGTATCCAGCGTTGGCGGCAAGGAAACAGATGATCGCTGTTGGGATTGAGGTGTTGATAGCAAGAGGCAGTTGCTTCGCAGGCTGTGAAAGCTCAGCGGAAACATAGATGGCCTGTTCACGTCAGCGCAAGGCCATGCAGTAGTCTAAACAATTAGGAACTCACCTTGTCCCAACCAGAGTAAGCCCAAAGAGCGGCATAAAGCGCAGCAGAATAATGTCCAAAGATCTCCCACTGACTCAACTTGCTCCAATCTGTATCCGGCCCATTCGGATTATACGTATCTCTATACTCAAACCAATTCTTCTTAAACCAATCGCCTCCCCCAGCTTCTTTATCAGGATGCGTGGCATGAACGCCGACAACAGCTAGCGCGGCCATGACCACGACAAGAATACTCACAAACTTGAGAACCACGAAAAAACCGTTGAGCCGAGTGCTTGCTTTCGTGCTAATGGAGTTTGCGACGCTCATGACGATGAGAACTAGGATTGAGAGGAGCTTGTGCGATATGAGGTGGTCTTCGTTTATCACGCCTGCGGCTGAGTAGGCGCTCTCGACAAAGACGATGGAGAGGATTGCTAGCGTTGCGGGCATGACGGTGACGATCCATGTCCACGCTGCGAGGAAACCCCAGATATCGCCATATATATGCTGAAGATATGGTTGAACGCCACCTGTATCCATTAGACAATACCCACGAAAACAAAAGGGTGAATCATACCCTCGCCAGGAATAGCAGTCCCAAGCTCGGCAAACGTTGTAGCACCCGTCCAAGCCAAAACACCACCAATCAACCAAATAACCAGCGCTAATCCCGGCGATGGAACATTCGTGTCGATTGAGCCGGGAGAAGTGAAAACTCCACTGCCAATAACGATGCTGACTACTATACCGAAGGCTTCGACGGCGCCGAGGTTACGCGTGAAAGTACCCCGCGACGCGGATGCATCGTGATCTGCTTGGCGATGTTCGGACAGAAGAGGCTGTTGACTCGCGTCTTCAGCGCGTTCTGAAGACATTCTGAGTCGAGGTTATATGAGAGCGTGTAATGGGGATGTTGAAACAAGGATGAGTCGATGGGTTGTGAAATGGAGTCATGACGGTCATGACATGACCGGATGACCCAGGTCATTGCGTGATGCGACGGGTAATCATCGGCTATGACGTTATGAGTGTCTGGTCACCAGATCAACAATCCAGCTCAAATAAACTTCAAAACAGAAATCTATTTTAAGCTTAATTGATACTCTTACTTCCATCATATATAGTGTTCATATTATCGTTCGGAACACTGGCAGTCACGCTCTAGAAGCTTGACGGAAACTTCGGTGTAAAATGCCCCGAGATGAAACCCGTCAGTGCCACTGGGCAATCAAACAGCCCCAATTTCTCTTGGCAACACGATGATCCTAAACAGATTCTCCCGTATCGACAATTAAACACAGTAAACCCCCTGTTCTGAGACCATATATTGAAACCGCTTTGAACCGAAACATCAAAAGTCCACCAATAAAGGAACTTGGTCTCGCACGTCCCAGTTAAGCTTGAACCAAGCATAAAAACAAGATGATCGCCCAAATCATCCCGATACTTCACCTATCCTTATTCCTTCGTTCTTTTCTTATCTTTAAAGTATCACTATCGTTTCTTCACTCGTTACAATGGGTCTCTTCAAGTCTGCGACGATTGCCCTCGCGGCTGGCGCTCACGCGCTCCCCCAGGCAGTCACCCAAACAGCTGATGCCCCGGCGGCAGCAGAGACATACACCGCGAATCCCAACATCGGCCCCGGCGGCTCCAACTTTAAAGACTCAGCACACTTCCGCATCTACGCTGGTTCTGCCGATGCAACCGCCCAATCGCTCGAGATGCTCGAAGCAGCATACGATTGCTTCGTCGGAACGCTAAAGTGGCGATCCCCTGGTCTTTCGTTCAATGACGAGACTGATACTGGGCCGAAGTACAAGACTAATGTCTACACTGTTGGTGACTTGGGCAGTGCGGCGGGTGTGATGCATAGTGATCAGGCAACGGGCATGGCGTACCTTGAGGTTGTTGATCAGTACCTCGCTGTACCTGGTGTTACGGTCCATGAGTATGGTCATGGAATGCATTATCATCAGAAAGCTTGGGTGAATCAGGGTCGAACTGGTGCTTGGTGGGAGACTCTCGCGAACTGGGTCGCTGATACATACAAGACCTCCAACATTTGCGCACCTGCGCGAAAGAACCATAACCAGGAGACTTCTCCCACTGAGATCGAGCTTAAGAAGGTTCTGGGTGATTCTCACCAGGTCATCGTCGATGGGTCCGTCGATACTGGTAATTACTACCAAGCTTGGCCTTTCCTGGCTTACTTGACATATAATCCTGATGACTTTGCTGGTCTGGGTCAAGATACCATTCGACAGCTTCAATTGCAGTATGAGAAGGATAGCAATGAGACGCCTCTTCACACTCTTGCTCGCGTTTCGCAGAATGCTAGTGTTGGTGATATCGTCGGTCGCTACTGGGCTCGTATGGCCTACGCTGATATCGGTCATCCTACCGCCCAAGAGGTTTTCTTCCAGCAGCGTGCTGATATCCCCTTCGCCAGCATGGAAGCTGCGGGCACTGGATCATACAAACCCAAAGCTGATCGTCAACCTCGCTACATGGGCGCCAACATCATTCCTCTTGACGTCACTGGTGCTTCACTCGAGGTCAAGGTTTCTGCTGACGCTGAGTTCGTCGCTACTGTTGCTATCTACCGAGAGGGAGGGGAGTCCTCTTATGTTACACTTACGGATGGTGCTGGTACTGTTCCTGTTCAGGCTGGTGACGATGTCAGTGTTGTTGTTGCTAATGCGCCTGCTAAGCCTATCTTGTACGATGGCTTTGATCTGAGTGCTGAGGTTTCGAAGGGTCTTGATTATACTATTAGTATTTCTGGTGCTACTGTCAAGGCCTGAGATCTTGAGGAGTCTTTTTTTCGTGTATATAGCGTTTACACTGTAGAGCAGTAAATATTGAAGGGCAATATGAGGCCTAGATACCCATACTGCGCAGAGATCTCCATCGCTCAATGATACATGTCAAGGTTCCCCCATTCTCTGAGCTGATACTCATCCTAAAGGTATCCTAGCCAATCTACATCTTCCCAGACTAGATCTGTACCGAGATAGTCAAGTATAAAATTATCCAGCCCTTCAGGTGTCGGGAAAGCAGTATTTTCCTCCGCACCCTTGGTGTTATCCAACAGACCTTGAAGAAGCTTCCGACTGCGAGTGCAGCCAGCGTCAAGTGGCTCCATTAGTGCAAATAGCTCAATTGCTTGGCAGACTGATTCATAACACTTCAAGTTATTTGCCTCTTGTTTGTCCGACATCAGACCTAGAACGAGGACCAATGACACTTGGAAAAGGTTCCAAGCGCTGTTCCAGCAAAGGAACTGGTTCGAAACCCAGTCCAGGGTCATTAGGTCAACTCCCTCCTTTGCAATCTGTATACATTTTCGTGCATGGGTCGCTTCACGGGTCTTTTCCTGCCCCCATGGCTTCTGACGCAGTGCTGATATTAACAAGCCTGGACGGTAGAGCGTAAGTCGAGTCGTGATCCATCGCCACCAAAGAATCGCTCGCGCGGTATTGACACTTGGCGGACATTGCTCACGATGAGCTAGGAACATATGCAACGAGTCCTTCCAGGCAATGAGCTCGCGGTCGAATTCGTCAACTTCGTCGGGGCTGATCAGAGGTAACCGGGCGAGTCGTTGTTGAACGCGTGTGGCAATCCGACAGAACCTTTCACTAGCGGCGAGGGATATCGTTCCGTAATCCTAGTATACAACAAGGCGTCTAAGCAAAGGCATCATAAAGCGGTCAGTGTGGCTTACCAGCTCTTGTAGGGCTGACATGGGTGAAGTCAGCGTTATAGCTGGGTCCCAGTATCCGTGACTAGGACGTCCCAGAGTGGACGAAGCCCACGTGTCCAGACATAGAATAGACCACCAAGTACGTATTCGTGTTGCCGTTGAGCCATTAGCGGGATGGAAAGCTGTGTTCGTAGGCGCTTGCGAAGCCTGAACTCTATGCAAGCCCATGGCGACGGCCATCTGTAGTGTTGCTCCCATGACAGCAACTGCCATGTTCGGCTTGTTGAGAAAGTGAAGAACCATGCCACTATACAAAGCCAATGCCTGAACCATGTAAAGATGCCCGGAGCCGAAGGAGTTGATGTTTAGATGGGGTAGAGCTCGTTTGTAAAAGTGATTGTGTGCGCTGAAGTGGATTGAGTCTGATGCCATTGACCCCAAAGCGAGCACCATGTTCATCAGCGCAAGCCATGGGCCCGCCTCCTCCTCTTCCGTATTGGATTGAAGATATCGTTGACGAAAGTCGGCTTCGTCTACCATCGGAATGACAGGGTGTACGTGGCTGAAGTAGGCGTTTATAAGCGGTATCTCATCTACTTGTAGGCAGGCTATATCGCCCGGACTGGCAGCGAGGCTTGATGGACTCCGCCAAGCTTCAGTACCCTTGGGAACTCGCTGCTGTACATGAGGAGAGAGATGGGCGATGACTTTCAGAATCGTAGGGACCGAGGATATACCCAGGTATGAGGCGTTGAGCGATTGTCGTGAGAAAGCCAGTCCATTGACGTCGTCTGCAACACGTGACGTCTCGCTTTCAGTCTCGGATACTTCATCCCAAGTAAAGTTCTGTTCCACCGACGGTTCCAAAACCTGCAGATGATCCTGCGGCTCAGTCTCAGCAGCAGGCGGGGGTACCTTGGAAGCTTGCAGTCGCATCAGCAACTGCTGACGGGTCATGCAGGAGAGTTCATCAAGTGAACTCGAGGGGAATAATGATTCGATGACTTTTCGGGCCTTGGCGTAACTATCGGTGAGTTCGGCGTGAGATCTATTAGCTGCGGCGTCAGAGAAGGCCCACTTTGTTTATATGTGCGCGCTTACTTTATAGATACATTGTGTCTCTTTTTCCTTGCGGGATAATGGCAGAGATGTGGGACGAGGTAGTAGACGCATTGCCGGCAGGGAAAGGTCTGGCCTTCGCATTTGACTCGACGACGTCTGCATTCGGCGCAGGATGAATTGGCCCGTCGGCCGGTTGTCTCGGGGAGTTCCATGGTCATGCAATCCGACTCCAAATTTGATGAGAAGAGTTCAGGAGGACATCAGCGGTGAGGAAGAATCCTTTTGTCAATGACTTAGAGGCTTGGGCTAGGGTACAGAGTGAGTATCGCGCGCAACAAGCTTAGGCAACAGTTTAACTTGGGATCAAGTGGCGCACCTACAGTGACAATGAGGCGTTTTGCTCTACACGGGCCTGTTTCAGATCTCAGGACAACAAGGTACTGGCATATAGTAAGCATCCACTATTCGGTTCTGAGCTTCACGGACTCTCTCGAGTACGGTAGTTAGTGATGGTCATCTCCGATTTCACGAAGAAAGAGTACGGTAGTTTTGACGGGCAAGAGAGCTCCAAACACATGGCGTGATACAGAAACCTCGGCATACACGAGCTATACCGAAGATGGAAAGTCGTTGGAGCCGCCAATTGGTGACACTAGTGAGGAGATATGAATCTCCGTCCTAGCTCCGGCATGTCCGACGCTATCTTATTATAGAGCTTTATTTCCCGACTATTCCTTTAACAAAAAGCTTGTATAAAGACCTTAGATTGGCGCCGATACGAGATGCCGACTTTAGTATGATTTGATTGCCGTCGTTGAGATCCAGAGCTAAAGACGATATCTATCTGGAACCGCAGGTGACGAAGATACTACGAGCGAGGACCAGCTAGGTACATTATAAGAAACGCCAATTTTGTTTATGCTAAAGTATAACAGGTAACCGTGATGAACATTCTCTTGCAGAAATTGGCTCTTCCTGGTACGTTTCTTTGCCTTCAAATCGCTGAGAGCCTGGTGCAACGCTTGGGCTGCGACGTCGTCAAGCCACTGCTCATTGTACCAGCGGGACACAAGATGTTTAGTTTTATTGGTCTATTCATCATTTGCAGGCTGTATTGAAAGGAGTGCAACAACAAAGCCCGAACTCCGATGTATTATTTGCTTACGAGTCATCCTAAACATGTGCTCGCTTTTATCCTAACCTATAGCATAGATGATTTTATCTGCTAGAGCCTCGATATTGGATGCTATCTTTCCTGTTATAGTACTCGGATACTCGAAACCACTGTAGTCAACACGAATATCGCTTATGTTTGTATAGAACCGCTCGAATTTCACCAGTCTTCGCTGTCTGACCGCTGTGCATACCGATCCTCCCGCTGGTGAAAGAAGTCGAGCTCAAACTGGTGGCCGCGACCTCTAGGCATTTACTCAAAGATAAGAGGCTCGTGTACCCATCGAAACCGACGAGCCTGTGCTCTGAATACTTCTTCTCAAGTATTCTGCAGTGCAATAACGGCATGTAGAACTCGGTCGAAGGCAATGCTGCACTCGTGTGGCTCAAGTAGAATGGGTTATGCCGACTCGATGGTAAAACGCGTGCCGTCACTTCGGTGCCATTTCATTACGCGTGAGCGAGAATTTCAGGACTGTCGAGGATGAGTTAGGCCTTGGTGTTGTTCAAGATGGTAGGGTCGTAGAAACTGGTCTCGTATGTCGTCCTCTCCGGAGTCCGACCATCCGACAACAAGCTTGTTTGCGCCAATGGATGGATGCTGAATCGATCGTGGAAACTACCCGTGGGAATTTAGCATCCAGTAAACCTATATCAAATATTATACTACCTGTTTCACTTTATCAAGTACAGGCGAATAACCTTTTGGACCTTCTCTGCAGGTAGCCAGGCGCCATCGTCGTCATCCTGATTTTCAATCTCCATGTGGTGGCCAGACCAAGGTAGGTGTTGCAGGATGCATGGCAGATAATCAACGAATAGGGCAGTTAAAACCAACCAAGGTGCATAGACACTGGGTCCATGCGTGGTATGTTTTGCGTAGCATTGGGGTCTTAAAGATGCCATCCAATGCCACCTTGTTTCCCCTCATGATCACCGGTCAATAGCCCTAATCTGCATCAACATGTCACGTTGCAATCGTGTCTCACACATCGGCGACAACCAAATCAGTCCATCCGCTCACAGGCCAAGCACAAGAATGCAACCCTCTACCACGTATATTCCGACTCTTTAGGGCCATGGGCTAATGCGGCAGTTCGGAAATCTGTAACCACGTCCTAGCGCGTCTCCACACCGTCGTGAGCATCCCTACTTCTTCGAGTCTTCCCCGCATGCCGGTCCTTTTATTAAGAAGATGTTAATGTATATCTTTCAGAGATCGGCCTCTAGTGTCCACACTCTTGTCTTTTACTTTCAATCACTTTACCTTGACCATGGCGAAAGAGGTTGATCAGTCGCATAGTGAGCATGTTCATGATGCCACTAACGAAAAGCAAGGAGCTGTACAGACCCCAGATGCCATCGCGACAGCGCTTAACAATGTTGGAGCTCCGTCGCCATGGGGCAAAGGCCATCTCAAGCTGTACATGGCTTGTGCGCTCATCTACCTGTGTTCCACCATGAACGGTTACGACGGATCGCTCATGGGTTCGATTAACGTTCTCTCAGAGTATCAGGAATACTACGGGCTGGGCGATACCGGGTCTACCTCAACTGGCTTGGTGTTCTCCATCTTCCAGATCGGCCAGATGTCGGGTGCCTTGTTCACCTGGACATGCGACTGGAAGGGCCGCAAATTGACTCTCGCTATCAGCTCGTTCCTGATCTGTGTATCTGCCATCTTTACTGCAGTAGCTCCAACCTTGTCTTCGTTCATCGCCGCGAGATTCCTCCTCAGCTTCTTTTCGACTATCAACACCGTCGCTGCGCCGATGCTTCTCGTCGAGATTGCGCCCCCTCTACAACGAGCTACGGTCGCAGGAACATATAACACTTTATACTACATGGGAAGCATTATTGCAACATTCAGTACAGTTACCCAGTCTTTGACTGAAATTGATCAATATGGCTTACTAGGCACTAGCATTGTACGGTTCCAACATCCATTTGAGCGGCAACATCAAGTGGCGTCTTCCACTCTGGCTGCAGATGCTTTGTCCCGGGCTCGTTGTCCTCGGTAGCTGGATGTTGCCCGAGAGTCCGAGATGGCAGGTTGCGCAAGGAAGAAACGAAGCAGCTCGCGAGTTTATCATCAAGCATCACGCAAACGGCGACGCCGAGCACCCGATCGTCGCTATCGAAATGCAAGAGATTCACGATTCACTCGTTGAAGTTCAAGGGCGTTCCCAGTGGGCTTGTTTCGACCTACGAAGCCTTTACAAGACTCGCGCTCGCCGATATCGACTTATGCTTGTCATCGCCATGTCTTGGTTTGGTCAGTTTTCAGGCAACAATGTTTCGAGTTACTATCTCCCATTGATGGTGGAGAATGTTGGGATAACCTCTACAAACATGGTTCTTTTGTTGAATGCATTCTATGCGCTCTCTGGCTGGGTCGCTGCTACAATTGGAGGTACGTAAAGTTCAAAAACTCGGCAACTCCCGCTTACAATGATGAATGAAGCTCGTCTCCATGATATCGTTGGAAGACGTAAGATGCTGATGGGCTCGTGTCTGGGCATGTCTATCGCGCTCGCTATTGTCGCTGCTACAGCAGCCGAGTATGAGCGATCTGGCAGCACACCTTCAAGCTCAGCAAGTATTGCGTTCATCTTTATCTTTGGTGTTGTCTTTGCTGTTGGATTCACTCCAATGCAGCCCATTTATCCAGCAGAGGTTTTAGCTAGTAAGTTCCTCCTGGCGCATAACATGATGAATCACTGACACAGACAGATGATCAGCGAGCAAACGGCATGATGGTCTTTATGATAACCTCCGGCTGCGCGGGGTTCGTCAACACTTTCGCGGCTCCGGTTGCTATGAAGAACATTCGGTACTGGTTGTGAGTACATCTTCGGAGCCATACTATAAGCTATGACGCTAACCAATTGTTACAGCTACGTGTTCTTTGTGTTTTGGGATCTGTTTGAGTTCACCATTATCTACTTTTTCTTCGTTGAGACCAAAGGCCGGACCTTGGAGGAACTGACGGCTGTTTTTGCAGCCAAGAATCCACGAAAAGCGAGTACCAAGCGAGTTTCAGAGCCTCAGTGCTAGACAGTTCATAGCTGTTGGCTATTTGAAAGGTCGAGTCAAGGATCTCATAGCTATAGCACTAATGCACCTAACATACATGCCAAATACAACTACAACTTTATCAGAACACCAGTACATCATCCGCTGTGAGGGCGTCAAAGGACAAGGAAGTGAATAGAAAATTTAGGAGGTCATATCAATCAGTAGCTCTCGCCGCGATAGATGTCCAAACGCCGAAATCTACATCGAGTCATGTAGAGATGTAGGTAATCTAGATTATTGCCGGCATAGCTCTGGCAGGGTGAACACAACGAGCCATGCTTACTCCTACTGTATAAAGAAACACAAACAACAACCCAATGAACGCTAATGATTAGAGTTTATCCTTCCCATGTTCGATGATATTAAGGACTAATGTGTATATGGAGATCACGGCGAACATGGTTGATACTCCAGGTATAGGGCTGTGAAGCAAGCTAGTGACCGTCGAGCGCTAACCCGGACTTTCATATTCGCGTCCAAGTTGCTTCCAAGATCCGATGAACCCTTGTCCCGAGCATCCCAGATCTGAACTCCGAGACTACGCTAGAATGGTATTTTGTAAGTCCGCGCAAGGTTGTGTCAAAGCTAAGATTGCATATTACTTCCTTAACAGCCCACATGTTGCGAAAAGGAGTCAAAACGCGGGGAAGATGCATAGGTCACGATGTCAAGTTGATTGATCTGTTGACGGAAGAAGCAAGGGTATATATCATCCGATCCTTATTCAGGATCTCAAGAGAAGATCGCAACCCCTTGTCCCAGTCCGGGTTGGTATTTCCGGCATCTACGGATATCACCTAAAGCGGAAGCTTGTCTCAGGTAGATTTGGACGCTGGGACTAAGCTCATGGTGCTTCTGAACCGTGGTCAATGCAACCTTCAGGAGCTGGTGGCATCCATATTTAAGTTTCTTATATAACATAAGATTACGGCCCGTCAAGCTTTTACGATACGCACCTGAAGACTCCTCGATCCGTTCTGAACTATTCCACAATACCTAGCATCAATGAAGAGCTTCAGCCTTTTCGCATTGGGTCAAGGGCTGCTTGCAGCAGCCTCTCCTCATGGCTCCAAGCTCCCTATCCGCCAGCAAGGCAATAGCTTCGCGGGCGTAAACTCCTTCTTCCTCCATGCTTTCAAGCAGTAAGATTCAGCTCTTTCACATACCCAATCACGATATAACTGACATCCACACAGGCAAGATAGATTGGATGTTCTGGACGCCATCAAGGATGCAAACCTCAAGGTCCTGCGAATCTTCATTTCGCCAACTGGCCAGAACGCCAAGAACACTGGCTCAATCGCAATGCCTGACATCGAACCTCAGACCGTAGGTGTCTGGGACGACACCCAGCTCAAAGCCATTGATCAACTCATGGTTGAAGCACAAGCCAGAGGCATCAAGCTCACCATCGCGATCCACGATCGCTACCAGCTCGGATGCTGGGGAAGCGATGCCTATGTATCAAAGTACAAGCTGCCTGCAGTAGACTGCAACACTCAGCCGGCTAGTGCCAACAATGTTGAGTTCTGGTACTCTGATAAGAATTGTATTTCGGATTTCCAGAATCGGATCCGCCATGTTCTTGAACATAAGAATACGCTTATCAGCGGAAGTCCAGCGTGGAAAGATTTGAGCAGCCATATCTTTGCATTCAATATCCAGAATGAAGGGCAGGGCCACTTGAACAACAGTATCCCGCCTCATCCGTCGTGGTGGTGCGATCGAGCTGGCTTCATGCGGGGTATCATGGGTAGCAGCAAGGTTCTGATTTCCACGGGTAAGTCATCACGCACACAGAGTTTAGCCTTCTATCACTAATGCAAGATCGTAGGTGGCGGCAATGAGTTCCCCAACTCAGACGTCGCAGAGAACTGGGCCTGCAAGGCCTTGGACCTCGTCACCATCCACTCCTACATGGGCGTCAACGAATTCAAGAACAAGGGTCCAGTTGCGCTGCAGCACGCCAAGAGCGCCAACAAGCTCATGCTCTTTGAGGAGTTCGGTGCTACTGGGGACAGCAAGTCTACCACTGTCGGTCAGCATATAGATGTGTTCAATGGTCTTGGTGTGCCGTGGATGCCTTGGCAAATCAGCAAACCTGGTAACAAGGCGAATGACTATGAGTTTTGGACCGATGAGGCTACTTATGATGTTGTGGAGGATGGCTCGAATGATGCTCTGGCAAAAACCGCTGCTCAGACGTGGTCTATTTAGAGACTATGAGTAGCATGGAGTCTGCTCAAGTGGGATGGTCGTTTGGACTACGGTGGACTTATTCTAGTAAATAAACGGTGCCTATTAGTATGCGCAAGATTGAGACCAGCGGGTGGCAACGACTCCCAGTATCATATCAGGATATCTTTATTATTTCCAGCCCTCACCCCAGCAGACTTGGTGTTCGATCGATCATAGAAATACTTATTTCAGTTTCCTGCAATTCTTCGTTTCTAAGTTCAACTAACACGGAGAAACCTATCACACTATATTTAACTACGGCGTGTACTTCGCTATACTAGATTACTGCTGCAAACATTATCCCTTATGAGTGAATCTCGATACATCAACACAACTTTGGCACGGCACACATGACAACAACCACGAAAACCCCCGTTCACCTCAAACAACCATCTAGGGGAACCCACCACCGAAGATGCCACCACCACCGAAAGGGTTCGGCCAGTTCGAAGGATCAAGACTATGCAAGATCTTGTTCCCAATTTCTCCAAATTCTCCCCCGAGCTGTTGGAACGCCTGACCGATCTGATCAGCGCTGAAACCAATATCACCCAACAAGCCGTTGATCTGGTCAGCACTCCAACCATAAGCCGTCTTAATAGCGGATGCTATAATCTTAGCATCATTGCCAAACGTACTCTGCAAAGCCGACGCCACTTCCTGAGCAGCGAATCCAGCCTGCTGCAAGGTTTGCGCAACAGCGGTGGCAGACAAGCCATAGGCAGTTTTTAGGCCATCTGCTATAGTATTGGCTGCGAAGCCTGCTTGCTTCATGGTAGAGGCTGCTTCGTTGGCGTCTTGGTTGAAGGCAGTTTTCAAGACGCTTGCGACGTTTTCAACACCTGTGATGACGCTCTGTTGAACCTTGTTGGCCCAGGCGCCAGCTTGGTTTAACAGGTTGCCGAATATCTGATTGGCGTTGCTCTCAATGTTGTTGAGGATGGCGTTGAGTAGATCACTTACGCTTGAGATGTTGACGTCAGCTGTGAAATCGCCAAAGTTGCGCGTCTTGCCTTCGAAGTTGAAGCTGCCTCCAACTGACAGGATGATGTCTGAGGAGCTTGTGTTGAGTGCAAAGTGCGCACCGACCAGCACTTGCAACGGTAGAGAGCCAAGGCTTATGCCGCCGACTGAAGGCAGTGAAATGGTGTCATTCAGGCCATATTGGAACGAGGCCGCCAGGTTATGGAAGTCTGACAGCGTGCAGCTCATGTTGGAGGTTAAGATGCCTCCAAAGCCCACGTCGAACTTGATGCCGCCCGATGTGATATCAGCATCCAGGTGCCAATTCTCAACCTCGAATAAATTGATGGCACCATTGAGGTGCAAGAAAGGCGAGGCTAGCGTCTGGATCTTCAACACGGCACCTCCAGGAGGCACCATCTGCTTCATCGTGGCATTTTGGAGTGCCTGCTTTTGCGCAGCCTTGGTGATGATCTGATTGTTCTTGATGGGATTACCATTAGCATCCACCTTCAAGCTGACGCCGGCGCCATCTCCCTTGATCGAGAATATGTTACCAAGCGACAAGGGAGACATCTCAATGTCAGCTTTCACTCCGTTGGTGAGATCCAATTCCACGTCGCCGTAGAAGTCAAAGCCAAAGATGTCAGCAGCGGCGCTGAACCCGTAGCCCATGTTGGAAAGGGATCCGTCGGGCAACACGACAGGTTCCATGGGGTTCTCAGACCACTGGAAGGAGAGGTCGGAAAACAATACGGGAACGTCCACGGGACATTGGGCGTTGGTAAAAACTGTGTAAACATCCGTCAAGTGCATCTTGGGCACGTAGAAGGAGATGTAGAGAGGGTTTGGTACTTCCTCTATCAACTGGCAGACAACCACGAACGAGTCATCGTCAAGTGGGACGATGGTATTGTTGCCAGCGTCACCGATGTGCAATTGACCTGAAAGGCCAATTGCTGCACTCGGAGGCTCGAAGATGATTCCGATGCCTACGCCAAACGAATCAAAGTGCACGCCTTTCATGACTGGTGGCGCCGGTAACGGGCCCTTGTCTCCCTTGATGACTACACCAAAGGCAGCCTCGATGTTGTCGATGGTCATAGACAAATCAGCCTCAAACTTGTTGTCGAATATGTCAAACGGCATGTCACCCGTAACGGTGAAGACAACAAACTTGAACAATGGGTTGATGTCAATTGTGGCAGTGGGCTTATTGATGTTTAAGGTTCCCGCGCCTCCAAAGGGTACATGCATAGCATCAAGGCTGATAGACAGACGAGTGCCAAATATGTTCAAGCCCACGGCGTAATTGAACATGACCGACACCTGGAGATGCTGAACATTGAACAAAGACCCAAAGAACTGCAGTGCCTCATCTGACTGAGCAGGCAACTTCTTCAGATCTATCCCGGCTTGAAGAGCGAGGATATCATTGTTGGTATTGCAAGTGAACTTGGTCACCACAATATCAGGAAGGAATTCAGGCCATGTTGCACCGAGTAGCGTTGCGAGAGTACTAAGCGAGTACAATGCTTGGTCCATAGGCTTGCCTTTAGACTCAGGTTGCTCCGCTGTGTATGTAATACCCATCATGTAGGTAGCAAAAGTACAGCTCTTGTATTGCTCATGCTGAGCAAAGAACTTGTTCACAGGCGTGACTTGTGGCTTTGAGGTATCTTTCCAGATAGCATTGAACGCCTCCGTAAGCGTGTCGTTCTTATTGTTGGTGATGAATGTGATGAACGCCGTGGTTTGAGCCATGGCCTTGACATCGGCTTCACCTACGGCAAAGGGACCAGTGCTGACATCTTGAAGGTAGATGATGCGCGCCAGGGGGGAGTTGGACTTGGCATCACTGACGATAAGCACTGAGGTTGGATGCTTGAGTTGCAGTGAGGCTGTAGTCTTTGGGGGTACAGTTGCAATGGAGGTCAAGGTGCCAAAGTAGTTGGTCTTGTCTTGATCACTGAATGAATCGTAGACTATGACGCTGACGTCTAAGTGATTGGCAAAAGATATCTTGGGGGCAGCCATGATGATGAGATTGAGTAGTGCTGAGAAAGAGAAGAGGTAAAAGGGAAAGGCAGTGATAGAATGTTTGGGAGCTGTGATTGTTGCGGCGGTGGTGGTTGATAATTAACTTGATCCAAGAATGTTACTGTCGCTTACACTCAGTGACATCCAGCCTTCTTGTTAGCCGTTTGAGGGTATCAGCTTATACGGGTATATCCGAACCCGTTTGATGCTAATATCCGGGCCGTTCCCTCCGTCATAGGGCGGAGCTCAGCTCTCGTCCTTACCGGCGCTATTGGATCTAGACTCTGCACATTTCTGCCAATTGAGTTTAGAAGCGATGCCTGGGTGATACAAGATTATTCCAAGCAGCCACATACGACCCAATTACGAGGCATGTTACTGGTCTTTTCCCCCCAGACTATTCATGCAAGGTCAGAATTCCCCGCCCATTTTCCGGTTGTGCGGCTCATCGTAAGCCTAGGGCTGACTTCTCCAAACCAATAGCGACACCCGTGGCTGGCTAGTTCGAACGGCTGAGCATACACTATCAATGTGCTCGAGGGGTGATAGGCGGCCCAAGCTCCCTACGTAGCGCTAGCTACCGGAGCTAGCTACAATATGTACCGATGGAGAGTTTAGGGCTGCATGTTTCGTATTCAGACCGAAAGTGGTGGCTCGTATGATTCGTAGCTATACGGCAGTGATACTAGCGATGAGCTGAATTTGGACGAAAGTTCCGTTTTTCGGTATTTTGTCTCCGAATGGGGGTATCACAGCTACGAAAGCGATGCTGAGAGTGGTAAGGCGAGGGATGGGTGAAATCAATAGTTGATATCAAGCTGACAGATTTGAAATAATACCGTGAACAGCGGTCAGATGAGAACGGACTGGCCGTATAGTGGCTGGCTGAATACAAATAGAGATCTAACTCTCGACTTGTGCCTGGGAGTTACCCCTCAGGGTGAGCACTCCAATCAATGACTTCGATACCCAACATAGTAAGTCCTTGTATCAATACTAGTGCATCCGGGACTTGCCGATTGACTCAATGCCGATAGCGTAGGCTAACCGACATGAATTGGTGGTCAGAATGGTGGCTGGCTGAGTTTCCCGATCCCTATAACGACTATGATATAGATGCATAAGCTTGTGATAGTAGCTAGGGCTGAGCATCTTCAGCGTCATCTGACAACACATGATTGGACTAGTACGGAGAAGAGCGTATAACGAGCATTTGTGATGGTTTGGACACGACAAACTGTGGCTCTCCGTGAGACAATGTCGACGATTCTGGCCAGTGCAGCAATACCAACATCATTACATCTCACCGTTTACGTCTATACCTGCTACTGTGGCAGAGGTTCATGTATATATAGCTCCAAAGACTGCACTACTTACATCTACAGCCACTCATCCTGACACTCATCCAATACATCAGATACAACCTCCTCACTTAAGCATTCCCACTTCAACTCTTCACTTTGAACAATCATGAGTTCCACAAGCAACCCTGTCGCCTCAATCACCAACAACTCTGGTGTTTCTGTGGACATATACGATGTCTTCAACCCTAGCACCGACCCCAAGATGCAGGGGCCGTTGACATACACCAAACTGGCCACCGTGTCAAGCGGCAGCACCCAACAGGTGCAGACCATTCACTTTGCCAGCCAGCTTCAGGCCATGTTCACTGGCAACGTGACAGCACTAAGCGGTACCTTTTACCAGCAGTTCCCCGTGGCTGTTCTGGCCGTTTCCCCCTTCGCTGATTCCAACGCCTTCACTGTTACCAGTGACAATCAGCAGAGCATGGTGGACTCATTTAAGTTCATCAAGTACACCCAGGCGAACCCATCTTCGCAACTGGCTACTCAGTTCCGCACAGCTCTGGGTGACACGACTAACCAAAAGACTGCTGTCAACAAGTTCTTTCAGGGTACTGGTAGCTTCAAGCTTTGCACTCTTAGTACCTGGACTGCGGTCTTTACTTGGCAAGCCCAGTTCACAAACCCGTGGCAGGGTACCTACTACCTCTACAGCCTTGACAAAGTCCCGGCTTTGGTGGCAACACTGGCTATTGCAGCCAGTGCCGCTAGCAGCTCGGCTGTGCTGACCATGGCCGGCACGAACAACGAGAACACGGCTGTAGTCATGGCCGGTGATGGTACCATGTCGGAGCAGAACCAAGGCACTGGCAACTTGTCTGTTGCGCTGACCCCCACATGGCTGAATGTCGCCCAGACCAGCCAGCAGGACGGCAAAACTGTGTCGAACTATGTCATCGGAGCTGCGTTCTCTGGCACCATCAATGGGCAGAAGGTAGCTGGCAATCTTAACCAGCTGGCCATCCCAGACCCCTCCGATAACTCCAAGAATGCCAGTAACAAGAACGCGGCTAATGGGTTCTCTCTCAACATGCTCGAAGGTTTGATCGGAATGCTGACCAGCATCGGCATGCTGTACTACATGGCCAAGGGCCACAAGCAGGCCGAGACTCAGAAGAAGAATAACGTCGAGAAGGACGCCACCAGCAAGAAGGATGCGGAAGATAAGGTTGAAAAGGTTGAGAAGGACTATCAGGCAGAGTCCGTCCCAGAGGTTCAGAAACAGGCTGAAAAGGTTGAACCCACTGTGTCAGAGGTGCAACAGGGCTACAAGGAGGTCAACCAGGCCCAAGACATCCAAGGAAAGACAGACACCATCCGACAACAGGAACAATCCCTAGAGGAAGTCCTAGAGGGCGGTGCTCCATCCCAGGCCACCGAGGATACAGCCGTCAACCTCTCCAAGGCCAGCAACGAAGTGGCTTCGGCAACAGATCCCAGCAAGAGCCCAGAGGATCGTGAAGCATCTCTAAAGGATGCCACGACCACTCTGAACAAGACGAGTGAGGATATCCAGACCGCGTTGAAGAACGAGGCTGAGGAGCTTCCGAAGGAGGAGGCGCAGAAGCTGGAGGATGCGAGTGAGGCGATTGAACAGACGCAGAAGGAGGCTGACGCTGAGAAGGAGGTTCAGGAGGAGCAGGAGAAGGAGAATGAGGAGAGTCCGGAGAATGAGGTGGAGGATTCTACTTTTGATCCGCCTGAGGGAAGGGAGGCACCTCCTTTTGAGGGTGCGATCTAGTAGGCCAAGCTTTGGGTGGCTTGGGTACTTGTTATGGATTGGGAATTGAGATACTGTCATTTAGTTGAATAATCTAGGTACAATCTAAGGATTTTGTTATTATAAAGACTGTCTACGCCGCTACGGTTCATAGTCTGATGTTTTCAATGCTACCTAGCAAGTTGTGACATTCCTATTCAGTGGAGGAAATACTCTAAAAGAACCAGGACTCCTTTGAAAGCAGACAGACATGATCGGGAAGTGGGAGGCCCTATCTAGCCTGATCGTATCACTCAACATCCCTATCAGAGTGTTCCTGAATATCACAATTTACAACGTGACACTCGGCAGTTACACCCCCTCAAACTCGTGTCCCCTTTTCTAAGACTCCAGCCCCATCGAATAAAAATGCCAAGACCCATGTTTATCTAAATTGCAAGCGAGCGCCGATCACTCCAACGGTTCTGGATCCTCATGGATCTAAACCCTACCAGCGTAACTATCCGCCCAACTACAACCTATCAAAAGACTTTCTGTGTAGTATTCAACTAAAGTCGCAGCCGGGGAAGCCGTATAGCTCTTCCTAGCCGTTGGTTCCACGAGAGGGGTATTTAGTCGATTCCTACAAGATTAACCACAGTCCACTGCAATTGTTTCGTTTCTTTGCATCCTTAAAATGTCTGGTTTTAAGGTCCTCATCATCGGCGCTGGGCCAACGGGTCTTCTTGCTGCTCTTGCACTGCAACGAGCGGGCATTGACTTTACCATTCTAGAGAGGCGAAAGGAAGCTGATCTGAACTGGGGAGCTTCGGTATGTCTTTGGCCGCAGAGCGCGAGAGTTTTGGATCAGCTTGGTCTGCTTGATGAAGCGAAGGCGCTACATTTGCCGATGAAGAAGAAATGCAATCTTCGGCGGGATGGAAGTGTTATGAGTTGGAGTAACATGATTGAGAACATTGGTCACTAGTAAGTCCGCTTCCTTTTGGCTGTTTGATGAAAGCTGACGTTTGAAGCCACGGCCATGAATGGATGCTCTTCCAGCGCGGCGATCTAGTCAATCTCCTTATGGGCGATCTCTCCGACATAACGAACCAACTTCTCGTCGACAAACAGGTCACTTCCATTGCCTCAGGTCCCGATGGTGTCGAAGTCAAGTGCGCAGATGGTCATACATACAGCGGAGACCTCATAATCGGTGCAGACGGTATCAACAGCACAACACGAACCTTTGTCGACGACATCGACCCCGATGCTACAACCGGCGACTTCACAACAACCTTCTACGGCTTCTACGGCCACGGCACCACTGTTTCCACAGATCTCGAACCAGGCGTCGATTACGAATGTCACTCCGCGGGTTTCAGCTCCCAGCTCATCATGCCGTCGCACGAGAAATACTTCTTCACTATTTATCTCAAACTCGATAAGCCAACAAATGATCGGTACTACATCACCGCCGAAGAAGCCGACGAGCTTGCAAAGAAATACGGCGATGTTTACCTCGCCCCAGGCGTCACCTTCAAAGAAGTCTGGGCCGCAAAGAACTGGACTCACACAGCTCCATTCGAAGAAGGCGTCGCAAAGAAATGGTTCAAAGACCGCGTCGTCCTCGTCGGCGACTCCGTACACAAAATGACGCCCAACATTGGCTTTGGCTTAAACACAGGATGGCAATCTACCGTCGTGCTTATCAACCTTCTCCGCGATCTTCTTCGCGATAAGCCGAACCCCGATATCAAGGAACTCACCAAGACTTTTGAGGAGTATAAAAAGACAAGGTTTAACCATGTTACTAAGGATGTTGAGCTAGCGGGTACGTCGACGCGGGCGGTCATGTGGGATCATTTTCTGTGGAAGTTTTTGGATCAGTATGTTTTGCCGTATATCAATGGTGATACTATTCTGGCGAAGCTTATGTGCTCGCCGACGGTTCAAAAGGCTGTTACGTTTAACTTTTTGCCGGAGCCGAATTATAAGGAGGGAGAGTTGAAGTGGCATAATAAGCCGGTTATTGTGAAGGAGTGAGGATAGTGGTTGGTTGTCGGAGGTTTGTTTGCGTAGAATCACATGGCATGGAATGCTTTTCATTGAGTTTAATACATAATGTCTCTTTTCAGTTTTCCTCTGTGCAATCTTGATCGCATTCTGGAAGCTTTGTAGCTATAAGCATATCCTACATCCTCAATTCAGCTGTCGCTTCTCTCAAAGCCTCAGTCAAAGTCGTCTTCCCATAAATAACATCAACATCACTCAGTTTCGAGAGATCCTTCTCAGCAATACCACCCGGCAAAAAGCATGTACTCATGTCAACCCACTCATTCACAATCTGCGGCGCAAACATCTTGCCATAAAACTCTGCGAGGTCCTCTTTCTCAACTGCCTTGATCTCAACGTCCTTACCCAACGCTTGCGAAAATGCTTTCTGGACATCCAGTGGGGAATACGGCTCTGGTCCACGGAGTTCCATGATATAAGGTTTGCTGGGGGGTGTCCAGTCGTGAGTGAGTTGCGTAGCCAACGCTTCACCTATGTCCTTGATGGCGACCATGGCGATCTGGAAGTCGAGTGGCGTGATGGTTGAGAAGAAGAAGGGCTTTGGGCCTTTGAGCGTTTCAACGGACATGGTCCAGTTTTCCATAAAGTAAGAGCATCGGATGATAATGACCTCAGGGATATCCGTTGTTTTCAACACTTCCTCCGAGATGTGATTTGTTTTGAGCTCGCCCTTTCAAGCCGAGTTAGCAGACATCAGCGGGGTTTAACGATTAGCTTACCACGCCATCGGAGAATTCAGCACCAACGCTGGATAGTAAAACAAGTCTCCTCACACCACCAGCTTTCTCAATAGCTGTTTTGACATTATTGGAGATTCTCTTCGCATGCTCGACGATGTCACGTCCGTCATAGGCAGGCGGAAGGACCATCAAAACGGCATCAGAACCGGAGAAGTCTAGGGTATTCACATCTCCAACATCACCTTGAACCGCCATGAAATTGCCGGCAGAGTTGAACTCGGCGGGGACTTTCTTCAAATCACGGTACAAGCCTTTAACCTGAACGCCAGGCTCTTGCGACAACAGCGAGCGGATGGCTGCTGTGCTTGTCTTGTTACTTGCCGGTGCGATTGTAATCTGCATTTTGGTTCAATCAGGAGTAAATAGTGAGGATTGGATAAAGTGGAAACAATCAGATAATAAACTGCAAAACATGAATCGTACGATCTCGTGATTCGGAAGAGTCCACCAGAAGAAATTAGTCAGCAAAGTTTAATTCACGGTCATTCAGCTGATTCTCGGCGCTGTTTTGTGAACATTCTCACGCCAAACCTCATGTCAGTGGCTGGATAATGACATCACAGGACCTTAGCTAATCCCTTTCGCGTTTAGCTCTCCGTGCTACGCTAAAACAACATTTGCCATATAACACCATCACCTCATCGCCCTCCCATGTGAGTGGTAATGAGATTATGGATATCGTAATAGTCGCCTTCCAGAGCTATATCCGCTGCTGTCTTGCCATGAATATCACGGAGTTTTGCGTTAATCTCAGAGTATTCCAATAAAAACTTGACTGCTGCCAATTGACCGTGCAAGGCTGCCTCATGAAGCGGAGTCCTGCTCTTCTCTGCACTCTTGAGTTTCTCGGGCATGAGACAGCTCTCTGATTCTGTTAGCTCCCATTCGGAGAAATTAATATTCGGCAACTCGATCCTGTCCTTGGTCTCTGCAGGCAGTTCTTCAAAGATGTCAAGCCAGAGCTGCGGTGGTCCAACCGAGTCTGGCACGCAGTCAGACACTTGGTATTCACCTTTAAAGCCTTTTGGCCGTGACGGCAAACACCTTGATCGATATAGTTCATCCTGAAGCCTCCAAATATTCACAGCGCGTTTGAGTAGATTCCCTGGGAAAAGTAGCACCTTGAGTGCTTCAACATCCCCCACTGCAGCTGCATAGTGCACTGCCGTCATACCGTTGTTGTCGTAATGGTGAATCGCGCCTTGTAAGCGGTCCATGTCGAGGATGTACAGGATATTGGCTACCAAGACTGGTTTATTTCGTGCACACACCTTCATTAACAGTGTCGCTCCCGAGGGATCTGATGCATCGAGGCTGGTGAACTGACTGTATCTCTCCTGGAAGCTTTTCTCCGACTCGAGCCAACCCATGATATCCGCCAACCTCTTCCGGCGTTTCCAGTGCCATGTTATCTGGCCTCTCGTGCCACAATGCCTCACAGACCTCCCTTCACCATAGACTTGTTCCCATGTCTGACCAATATGGTATTCCCAGCCTGTGGGATAGCTTGCCACTTGGCAAGAAGGAGAGCCGAGTTTAGATAATTGAGCGTGAATCAAGCTGTCGTCAGTCAAAATAGCAGACTGTCCACTCTGTTCAACGTTTTCTGTAGGCTCTGATGCGAAACCTGCTGCTTTGTCCTTGACGTCATCTAGCGGATGATGTTGTGAAGTTGATGTATCTGTCTCATTCTGCGCGAAAGGTCCAGTAGTGTCGGCTAATCCCAAATCTGAGAGCGCCTTCGAGTATAGATCCCTCAAGGACGTCGTTGACATGCTCTCGCGCCTTTCTCCTTTTACAACTCTACCCAACGTTTTGGGCTCCGCTGAAACACCAAGTTTGATCAAGAGCACAAACTTGTCAAAGCTCCTTTGCTCAAGCACTGCCTTCATCAGAAAAGACTCATTGTACATGCTTCCACCAAGTACTGCCCCATGATCGAGCAGGAGTTGCGCAGTTTGAGAATCGTGATTCTTAAGTAGCGCGATCTGAAACGGAGTATACGGCTGGCTTTCGGTTCCCCAATGGACAGAGAATCCCGCCTCTAGCAAATCTGTGACAATCTGTAAATGTGGATTCTTCTGTGCCACAGCATGAAAGAGAGCGGACTCGAATGGCGTTTTTCTGTCCCATAGCGCAAGAACTTTGCGGAACATTGGGTTGTGTAACCCTCTAGCTGCCATGCTCGACAGTATCAACTCAATGAGTGGGGGATATTGCGCCTTTGAAGCGTCTAAGCGCTCCAAAGCATTCCATACCAGGATGAGTTTGTTGATAGCCACGGTCGACGTTGAGTATATCCTTTCGTGTAGCTCGCATAAAATCTCATTGAACGCCTGTGACTTGTAAAAGTCACCGAAGAAGTCTATATTTGAGCCTTCAGAGTATTGGTCGTGAGGTGCATGTACTTGGGGTCCGGGCTTTGGTGTTATTGGCAAGTAGGGCCAAATTCGGGGAGCCAGGCTGTACAGGTAGCCTGTTGAGATACTCGGCCAGCAAACACCTGAGACACGGCGAACAGTCGCTATTCCTCTATCAACCAAGAAAGTCGCTAGATGGGGCCACCCACGTCTTACGGCCATACTCAGCAGAATTTGTGCTAGAGATGATTCATTGCAAGGTTGGCAGACCAGTAGATCGTGGGACAGAAGTTTCAATACCATAGATTCGGTAGCGTTGTCTGATTCGCTTATCGCTTTGAAAATAAGAGTCGCAGGCGAGCGATAACCCGAGTTGCGCAGTTTCCTACTCCCAACATGAAAATTAAAATACGAACGCTCCATTCTGGCGTCGAGATTCAGTGCCGACTTCCCAATGGGAGCTAGGTCTTTGCGTAAGCGAGAGTAATACTCTCTTGCCTCTGCCTCGGCCACCTCAGCTTCACGAGTACGGCGACGGCCGAAATTTGTGTTTGCGAAAATTACCATGATAAGCCTCCAGAAGGCAAGTGTTGCTTGAGGTAGAAGATGAATGTATAAGAAAGGTTTAGGTAGTGAGGCCATCTTATAGACGCACAGGGAGTAGATGGCACCTCCTAAATCCACAATAAGATCAACTTTGCTATTTCTCCTCCAAGCTTCTACACAGAACAGTAGAGTCTCCCAGGCGGTACGAGAAGGACTGAAGTACCACAAGTAAGGGTCGAAAGGGTCCGGAAAGGTCGGTAGATAGGACAGGTTTGTGAATCGTTCTGCGATTGATTTCAATAGGACGTCCAGGGCCTTGAAACCACAAGATTCAACATCTAGCATGAGCCAAGTTTTCCCTGGTGGCTCAGAATTTTTGACTCGCTGCTCATTGGTATACTCAAACCTTCCCTTTCCATACCGTAGTATAAGATCGAGCACTCTTTCGTTGCCAATGCGAAGTGCTAGAGAGAGTGAGCACTCTCCACCCAGTAATAGACCGGCATTTGGGTTTGCGCCACGCTGGAGTAAAGACTCGACAAGGTCTTCGTTACTCTCTCTGATAGCGTCTAAAAGTTCATTTTCTAGAAAAAGCTTCATTTTGGAGACATTTCACACTTGATTGTGGAGGGCGTAAGTCATCGCAAAGTGGATGGGTTGAGTATATGGATGTGTGAAGGACAAATACGAGCTGACTATTTTGCTTGGTTGTCAGACACAGGGCGTAATTTGCCTTGGCGTTTGGTTGTATACGTGTACCATTGAGGCTGAAAGCGCCAATTATGCTGCCAAGTGCCAATCAAGTCTTCTCGCATTGCTTACCCTTCTTGTCATCAAGTACTTCTGGCCAAGTACCGGTAGCACATGACATAGCGGGCAATGGCACTGCCAGCCAAAAGAAATACCATCTTTCCTTGCACTCAAAATTTAACCTAGCTTGGCCGTTGTCCTTACCTCCGCAATGCCTTCAGAGGAGTACCTGGCATCTTTGGGCGCGTACAGCACAGTCGTGGCTACAGTTCTTGGCCGGGGTGCGCTTCTCCTCACCACCCAAGGTTCATCGCTGGTCAATACTGCTTCTCGAAAGGCTCGAGCAACCATCCGGCCATCAGATGACCAATGCGCCCGCCATAGATGGGAGGATATACAAGGGTATGAACTCCACGTCTGTACTTCTGTGTGGCCCAAAGACTGTCATGAGGGTGCACATTCGAAAGACGAGACATGCTGGAACCAGACTCTTCTCATTGTCATCAATTGCTGGCAAGCCAATGCTTCTGACCGTTTTGTCAAGAAACCCGAGCAACTCCCACTCAGTAAAACCTTCATTTAAGTCGATTACAAGATTATTCTTGCGTTTATACTCATGTGTTCGACTCATGAAGGTCACGGCGATAACGTTATCTATGCCAAGGAGCGTGGACTTTACGTGGCGGGTGTGGAGCTGAGGCTGCAAGAGCTAAATTCCGGCATTCTCATCGTCCACTTGACGGGGAATCTTACCAGGAAGCTCACCAAGCACTACGTGGAACGATTGGCCCGGGGACATCCACCTTTGCTTGATGACCCTTTGGGCTATAGCATCGTGAAAGAAAACGACGAAGCTAGAGGTGGATGGGTCGTCGCCCTTGGGTTCGATCCAGAAACGACCAAAGAGCGCTTCCTCCCCGTATACTTAGATTGTGTTCGCCGCAGGACACGGCGTGGCCTTGTATTCTGGCGGTCAATAGATCGCGTGCTAGACATCATCGTTAACATCTGGTCGAAATGCTTTTCTGGCGACCCAGGATCAAGCGAGCGGATCACCAGAGCAATAAAGGCTATTGGATACATCAAGACGCACGAAACACAAAGCGGAGTGGACAACATATTCGGCGTTGCGAGACCCTTGGTGCCTCCAACGGAATCACAGAAACGAAAGATCATTGAGCATTTTAATGGTTCACCGAGAATATCAGAGGATATGCAAGCCGCGTTTCAAGCTGAGTGGGAACCGTTGCTAAGATATGCTCTTGTCGCTGCAGTGACTGGCTGCAAGAATCGCGTACTTTAAGAATGAGGGTCGTGAGCTAGAAGAGGCACTAGACATTGAACGAATGAGGAACTCGACGATATATGTGAGGGGCTGTTAATAAATGGTCGCCGTAGAGCATTTGCTCCTGGCCTGTAATCTGAGCAGGACGATTAGATGCGCGGGTTGAGTTGGCTGGGGTCTTCATTTAGTGAAAGGATGGTTCATAATATTTGGATTTCCTATGAATTGATATACTATTACTACATACAATTCTGCATTTCAAGCAATTTAGACTTATCCTTCATTCGCACTGTCGTATTTAACTCAAATTCGAGAAGCGTTAGATGCAGTGCTATGTCAATCATCAAGGGCCTTCCGGAGTAACAAACACTAGCTCCGATCAGCTTGCTCACCCTAGAATTGAAGCGACTGAAACAAAAAGTCATCAATTAGTCAGAAAATGAGACAGATCCTGCGCTCCCTTGGCCTTCTAACGTTAACTTAGCATGCCAAGTTTTCCAGAAACGGCAATCCGCTTCACCGGAGATTTTGCGATCGGCACTGTTCGGTAGTTATCGCCAAGCAAAAAAAGCCTCAACACCAAACTATCATCTCGTGATATTGAATCAGAAGATTTTTCACGACATTTTAGGTAAGAAGGATCCACTAAAATAGGCAGCGAAATAAAAGTTGTTACCCCGTGTCACTGCATCCACAGAGGCTCCGCTGGGGAGAGATCCCCATGGAGTAGAAGGCCGAGAATTGGGCCGATGGGAACTGGAGAACGATGGTGATCGGATGAAGACGATGTCGATTGCTTTAAAACAGCACAAGATTCATTACAGCGAGACGTAGGAACAGCTTCACAATGGATACGTAGGTCTGCTCAATATCACCTGCGAGAGTGTTGAAGATGAATGGCCCATAAGGCTCAATTGACGCGATGCGAGGCAAACACTGGATGTAGCTAATGCAACGCCCTTGCGCAAATGAAACGTTTCGTCGCTGACAACTAATCTAGTCCCCATAACCATCGCAACCTCTAATCCTCGTTCTAGAAAACAAACCGGTAATAAGTTCATTTTAACTCTCCGGAATTAATATCGTGATGGAGGCTCTGCGGTCCGTCGGGCACCGTGCCCTTTGGCTCTGGAGCGAAAAAAAACTTGCTTGTGGAGAATCACGAGTCGTTCCCTAGCGGAGCCCCAAATTGGGTCTGTCGCGTGCCAACAGAACCAATCCGCCAATTCAGTTGGAGTTCCCTATCAGAGATGATATTTAATTCCGAACCCGCCAAGGGAAAAAGCCGAGAATTCAGCTGCCCAGACACGAAATGATCGATCGCCCAGAACGGCTTCTTCGGGATCTCTTCTTGGCCATAAAAACCCATCAGCAAGCCTGGCAAGTTAAACCGTCCGAGCTGTAAGGGTTACAGGGATTAATTGAAGATGGTGCACTGTGACGCAATAAACGCGGGAAATAAGCAGGACCTAAACTAAAAAAATGCGAGCCTCCTTCGATGAAGTCATGTCATTGTGGGGACAAAAGTTAGTTTATCAAGAATTGTGCTGCCTGGTTGTGGACTCTGACGGTAAAACCGATTGGAAGACGATAAACGCTTGAACTTGTTAGACTGGTTGGTTGGTTGGTTGAAATCCTTTTGTTTGGTACGACGTCATTGCTGAACCTGACTCGGCCGAGTTCAAACACCACCAACAGCACTCACTCACTCTGTACTGGCTTTATGATGCTGGGTGACGGGGCAGCGGGGGTCTTAATGATGCACCCGATCAGCGAATTAGCTACGTGATGGAATAACCACATCACTAAGCTTGTCTCCTCTCGGCCATCTAAACACCCGTGCTACATGCAAATCTCACCCTTGACTGCTGATCTCTTTCTTTGTACCGGCTACAACGGCACACAATCCCAAACCTCCACATGCTCTCTCCATATGGGAGACACATCGGTGATGTCAAGAGTGGATTCTTCCCAAGTTTTGCTCTCTCAAACTGGTGATCCCCCAGCTTTTTAAATATGCACCGTTATCCCCAGCCCAACAAGCTTAAACTCTCAGTACCATAAACTCGGTTGTCCAATATGCCGACTCACTTCTCAGACGATCCGCCGCAGGTCATCAACGCAGATGATCTGCACGTCGCTAATTCAAGGCTCCAGCAGAACTTGGATGGTTCTACGGACCATAGCGGCGATGAGAGAACGCACAATGCGAACGGTGCTGGGCTAGAGAAGCTGGGTACTTATGATAAGTATGAGATCACTGAGGATGATTGCTACGATGAGTTGGGATACTCATTCCCCAAGTGGAAGAAGTGGTACATTCTCACCGTCATCTTCTGGGTAAGCCATTCACATCTTAGTGCTGTAACTACTGGCTAATGGTTCATAGGTCCAAGTCTCCATGAACTTCAACACCTCCCTCTACTCAAACGCCATCCCAGGCATCTCCGAAGAATTCAACGTCAGCGCCCAAGCCGCCCGCTGCGGCGCCATGATCTTCCTCGTCCTCTACGCCTTTGGCTGCGAGCTCTGGGCCCCCTGGTCAGAGGAATTCGGTCGATGGCCTATCATGCAGGCCTCTCTCTTCCTCGTAAACATCTGGCAGCTCCCTGTCGCGCTGGCTCCCAACTTTGCTACAATCATGGTCGGTCGTGCGCTCGGCGGTCTTTCATCTGCTGGTGGTTCCGTCACACTCGGTATGATCGCTGATATGTGGGAGTCTGACCACCAGCAATACGCTGTTGCATATGTTGTGTTTTCTTCGGTTGGCGGTTCGGTTCTTGGCCCTATTGTTGGTGGTTTCTGTGAACAGTATCTTCATTGGCGATGGTCGATCTGGATTCAGCTTATTCTCGGTGGATTTGTTCAGATTGTTCATTTCCTGACTGTTCCTGAGACGCGAAGCACGATTCTCATGAACCGCATCGCCAAGAAGAGAAGAAAGGAGACAAACGCCAACTTCTGGGGTCCTGACGAGCTCGTTCCCTTCCGCGAGCGTTTCTCCGCCAAGGAGATCCTCATCACGTGGACCCGCCCCTTCAAGATGTTCCTCACAGAGCCCATTGTACTTGTCCTTTCTCTCCTCTCCGGTTTCTCAGACGCTCTCATCTTTATGTTTATCCAGTCGTTCGCACTGGTTTATAAGCAGTGGGGCTTTGATGCTGTCCAGATCGGTCTGACGTTCCTGGCTATTGGTGTTGGGTATGTCATTGCTTGGTTGGCGTTTATTCCTGCTATCAAGAAGAACGTCAAGGAGCGACGGGAGAAGCCGAATGATGAGCGTGCCCAGTACGAGTCCCGTTTGTGGTTCTTGCTGTACACTGCTCCTTGCTTGCCTATTGGACTGATTGGCTTTGCTTGGACGATCCAGGGTCCTCCTATTCACTGGATTGGCTCTTTGATCTTTGCTGCCATTGTCGGTATCGCCAACTACGCTATTTACATGGCCACCATTGACTACATGATCTGTGCCTGTAAGTTCACTGGTTTAACGTGCAGGACCTCAACTGACAATATTTAGACGGCCCCTACTCTGCTTCAGCTACAGGAGGTAACGGTTGGGCTCGAGATTTCCTCGCTGGTGTTCTCACCGTCCCCGCCACGCCATTCTTCAGCAACATTGGTGCTTCATCCGGCAAGAACCTCGAATACGCTTCAACCATCCTCTTCTGTATCTCTTTCGTTCTCGTCGTCGCTGTTTACGTCATCTACTGGAAAGGTCCAGCTCTTCGAGCGCGTTCACCTTTCGCCCAGCGTCTTGCTGGTGAGCGTCAAGAAAATGTCGAGCAGGGACGTCGGGGAAGTGTTGCATACGATGCTCGACGAAGGAGTAAGTCTATCCAACGTTGCCGCGAAACGCATTATACTAATGGCTAAATCAGGTTCAACTGCAACTGGAACTTCTGACGTTGAACGACCTCCCGTTGCTGCGCGACCTAGCTACGGACGCCAGTACAGCAACTCGAACCGTTTCTTTGGTGAGAGCCGTGTGACACCTCGTGGAACCCCTCGAGGTACTCCATCAGCAAGTCGCCGAAACAGCAGGCATTATTAGGGTGGAAGTTTGACGCTGTGGATTATTGAAGAGGACAAATGTTCAAATGATACCCTGTATTAAACGAGTTTCATGAATTGTATTCTATTGTTTAAATTGATGATTTGATTATATGGTCAACAAGCATAGTGGTATCCTCTGCTTTAGTGTTTGATAGATCAATCTAGGCCTGTTACTGCATCAAACAAGCCCACGTCCATGTCGTCATGGCGGCGCGAAATGCCAGCTCAATTGGCGAGTCAGGTCTTTCTGGGCTCGGAGCTTTGTTTACAGGAAGTTACGTCAATATGATGTTTTCTTGACGTGAGTCCTTTTTTAAGGATCAAGGGCGGGCCATAGTCATACTTGAGCAGAATTTCACAACAAAGAGCCCTCCTTATGATAAGTGGCCTGATGGGAACAGACTCAACTAACATCACGTTGCAATGATCAGTACTGTTAATCATGTCGCTCAACGTTGGCGACACTTCCTTCCACAGGTCTGAGGCAGGACGAACTGAACAAGTATGTTTCAGCGTAAGCCCTAGGAAGACGCCGGAGACATTATCTGCTTGCTCCATTGCCTTGAAAGTGATAAGTATTAATACAATGGAGAATTGAACTCAAATACACAGCATATTTACAGAAGCAATTTGTCTCACCATTTTCGATACCGTTGTCCAAGCACCCTACAGTGGATCGCTGTCGATGACGCCAACTCCACTGCTTGTTTCAATCTCAACGTAGAACTGATCAGGAACCGCGTTATCTTGGTTGTAAGAGTATTTGGTGTAGTCCTGCCCATTCTGAACACCAATAGTCGCGCCTGAGCCATGCCCTGTTGTTGTATAGTACTCAAATCTGACCAAGTCGGGGTAGTCTTGATAGAAACTGGCCGTATAGTGCTCATGGAACCCACTGTCGTAAACATCGCCAACAAACCATTCGACAGTGAGCGTCTGGCCTCGGTCAGTCTCATAGACGTCGTAGAAAACAACGCCACATGCAGCCACCAAATTGCGATTGGCAAAGTTTTAGTTGAAGAACCCTTTTATCTGTAGCATGCGCATAGCCATTGAATGATTGATGATCTGACATAGCTTCTGCGGTAAGGTTCGGGTTTTAAAAGAGGCTTCAACCCCCAGGCCACAAAGGTAAAGGATACCAATAAACACATACGGGCAAAATACTCGTCGCCCCCACAATCGCCTAAGATCTTGCTTCAGTAACCGCGATAGCTCCTCCCGTTCGTTGCCTGAAAGACCAATGCCACGCGAGATGTCAGCTCAATTGGTGAGTCAGGTCATTCTACGCTCAGAGTTCGTACGTCAATATGATGTTTCTTTGACATGAGGCCTGTTGAGGAATTGAAGGGGGTCACTTAGTCATGCGCGGGCAGCTTTTCTATCACAAGTGATCTGACCCACACGAAGTCTGCTACCGTAGATTCTCACGAAATTCATCACGACTAGCGCATGAATCCGCTATCAAGGGTTCGTTGAGTTGCATCTTGATCTTAGAACAGTAATGTCTCGTCTCTCTCCCATTTCTTGGTTCCGTCGCCATGATCACCATCCATCCCGAACTGCAACGTCAAAGAAGAAGACACCATCTCCGTGTTCATTGACTTCAATCATATATAGTAAATACAGTCCAGAACTGAATCAAACTATACATCGTACTCGTAGTAGCCCGTTGCGTTACCCGTCGCTAGCTTCTTACAGTTGATCGCTGTCGATGATGGCAGCTCCACTCTCTGTGATGGTTGTCTACCCGCTTGTAGTTTGAGCCTCGGTCGTAGCTGTAGTCTCTGCTGCTGCTGTCGTTGTTCCCCCTTCAGTAGTGGTAGTGTTTACTGATACAGCTGCGGTGCTAGTTGGCAGCGTAGTAGCAGTCTCAGTCCCGGTCTCTCTAGTCTCAGCGGTAGTGTTAGTCTCCTCGACTATAGTTGTTCCATCTTGAGTAGTAGTAGCGTCCACTGACGCAGCTGTGGTGCTCGTTACCAGCACAGTAGGTGTCTCAGTCGCGGCCTCGCTGGTTTCGGCGGTAGTGCTGGTCTCAGTTACTTCAACGGTAGTATCCGTGGTGGAAGACATAGGGAGGTCCGTGGCCGTGGTTACAGGGACCTCATCTGCGATTGGATTGTGACTTGTGGCTAATTGCTCCTTCCGGCGGAGAGCGAGAGAACTAATTAGATCAAATCGAATATTTGGAACATATGGATTATAACCTTGATAGCCCAGAACAAGTCAGTGAGGATCCCGGGTCAAAACAGCAGGGTCTATAAACTGAAGGACGTACGGCTACTGGTAGAAGTGGTAGAAGTGGTAGTAGTGCTAGGTGTCTTCCACTTGCAGGGATTGGCAAATGCCGACTCTGCTACGAAAAGGCTCAAGGCCAGGGACAGAAGCGTCTTTGAATGCATGCTTCTTATAGAATGTATTATCTGGCGAAAGAGTGATGAGAATGTGATGAGTGACAGTCTCTCGAACAAGGACCAAGGCGAACGAGAATAGGGTTGATGGACAGAAGAATCGTCTATAGATGACTTTAGACACAATTCGGGCTAGTATTTGCTAGTTTCATCCAATCCTGAAGAGTTCGGGGGGTTGTTTGGTCTTTTGCTGCAGCCATACTGAAGAGAACACAGCCTGCTTATATGCCTGTGAGCATTCGGATGGTCGCATCATAGATACACTGTAGAGTTAATGGCTTGTTTATTAGAGTTAATATTAATCACAGGAAAACCAGAGTCTATTGTACCTGAAAGATGGGAGAAGCTAATGTGTTATTTTGACCGAGTGGCTTAGAGATCTGTCCTGCGGAAGCTTGATTGAATTTGACAGAGCCACATACAGCCACCATGTTGAAATTGGCAGGCCAAAACCCGATTCAATTTCGTCACCAAGAAATCTTCGTAACTTTGGGCTTGTGCCGCAAGACTTCTCATGGCTGAGCGTGCGAGCCGCTGACGTTATGGAATGGCTTGTTCACCGGGCCATACTATAGGCCGGTAGATATTCTCCCCTGGCTTCTTTTTCGTTTCACAGCGATTCATAGAGTTCTACAGCAATAACTGCAGAGATAGGCGAAGAGATCTGTTGTGAATTAAAGTTTATACTTTTATAAGCTGAAGAAACAGAGGTGAGCTTTGCAATTTGAGTGAGCTGTGTTGCTATACTAAGATCCTACCACTGAATATATCCATTAACCATCTGGCCCAATCTCTCAGTCTCTAATTCCATAGATAATAATAGCTCGGATATCTCAAATGATGCCACTAGAATGCTTTCTTAGCAATCCATGCCAAGGCAGGAGTACTTTATAGATATAGATCACGTTATTGCCTATAAGGATAGGTCTCTTCATAGCTGATATAGAAACTGGTATGCAAGGTTTAAAATCTCTCCATGCCTACTGCCAAGGGCCAAGTTGGAGTCTTAAAGGCGCCGGCAAGGTAGTTGCTTAAGATGTTACTGTCGAATATCCGTAATTAGGAGCAATCGACCTTGCTGCACCACATGATGAACAATGACGCCTGCGACCTGTAGCGCCTTCTCAAGGTGTTATGATGTGCTGAAACCCTGGCAAATCCGGAGATCTACAATTCGAGCTACAAGTATAAATAGCAGTGGGTTAAAACTCAGAATCGAGGGCATCAAGAAGCTGTTTATTGCTGGGAGTCTTGAGATCGGATCAAGGATCATCCGTCCCGCAATTAGTCCAAGATCTTAGATGACAGTCATGGCATGTGTAAATAGTAGCTTATTTCCAATTTAATCCTTGAATTAACATAACACTTGCATTCAAATCCAAGAGCCTGGGTATGGCGCGACCAGTATCCGAACTAATCAATACCACTGAACCCGGTATCAATCTGATCCGGGAATGGGCACGAGACAATAGCGAGCTGTGTGAAATCCTGCCGCCTGATCAAGGATTGCGCAGCGATATTCTATTGCAACTGCAGGTCACGACACGCTCAATCCTCGGCGCCGTGGCCTACGAAACCGGCGGCATCCTGGCGCTCAGCCGACGGGTGCGAATACTCGGATCTGGCTCAGACCGCTCTCTCCTGACTGCCAACGGGACGATTGGAGGCCATAGTGGACTTCTCATTGTCGGCGATGATATATTAGGCGGCGTCCTTGCACTCAATGGTGGGCACTTTGGCAACGAGACGATTGGCCAGATCTATTATCTTGCAGCCGACGATCTTGTCTGGACCTCCCTCGACGTCGGCTACACGGATTTTATCTATTGTTGCCTGACCGCCAACCGCAATCTGCTTAGTCGACTCTTTTTAGACTTTGAGCAATATGTGCAAGAGCCTCCGCCTTTTACTAAGGCCTTGTCCATCATTCCTTTTCTTTGGTCTCAAGAATCGCGCCATGGTCCCGTGAGTGTCGCGGTTATTGACGCTGCCGAGGCAGTAAACGCCCACATTGATATCGCACGCCAACTCACAGAAGAAGCCTCATAATAGGGTGATGGCGCTGGTCCTACTATCTGGATGAAATAGTAGTTGAATTGAAGACTTTCATTCCGCTTACTATGAAATTGGTTGTTTGCGGATTTGAAGTTACCAAGAGATTCCGTGGGGACTTGAGTCATGTCAGCAAAAGACTGCGCACAGGACAGCTTTCCTTGATTTCAGTTATCTCGGCGTATAAGCCATTAATGGTATAGGTGGTTGTTTGAATACATGAGTCATCATACCATAAACCAACAGAATGACGTATTATGCCCCTGAGTCTCTTTACAGCGATTCCTGGATTTCTACTGCAATAGGCGGGGTTTGGTCGATGAAACTTGTTGTTGATTGAAGCCTGCACGTTTAAAGCTTGGAGAAACATATTTGAGCTCTGCGCCCTGAGTGAGATGTATATTGCCACAGTAAGATGCCAGTAATGAATCCAGCCCTCACCTGTCCACTTTCACTTTCTTAACCTCTGACCTTAACCAATGATGACATCAAGCTCAAGGTTCTCCCCCTCTTTAACACGATACTTGGCAGTAATATTCCTACGATCAATGTTCAGCGCCGACTGCTCAGTCTTTACAGCCTCACGTCTCTTCGTCTTATCAGTAGTCTCGCCATAGTACTCAGGCAGAAACTGAGCACCGGTGATGTTATCCGCAAGACCAGTGATGATGTCTAGCCAGGGCTTGTACACGTGCACACCGATGGCAACGGAGAAAGCCTCCTTGCCTTCCTCGTTCTTAAAGCGCAGCAGGTCTGAGTTGCCGCTGTCTCCCATGTAGAGGGACAGCACGCCGTTGGACTCATTCCACTCGCAGTTGGTGTAGTGCCAGCAGACCTTCTCGACGACGCGGAAGTAGGCGTTCTGATTGGTCTGGTAGACGCGGACTTTGACGTTGTAGGGCATTCTGGAGGTGTTAGCAGCGGTAATTGAGAAATGGAAAGGGGATTAACTTGTAGGTTTTGTTAGGTTTTGTGCGGGAACTGATAGTAAAGTTCTTGGGGATTGAGTGTTGAGTTGTTTTGTTAATGGCGAAGATAGATAATGTTGATGGCATTCTGGACTTCTATACCATTTCTTAACTCATTTTCACGCTTTTCTCCTTTCTAGTAACCATTTGTATTCTCATCGGTACTACGATGTCATTCTTCTCCGAGTTAACTTGAGATATTGGCGTCTTGCGGTGAAGACACATGCATGAATACCTGACGGATGTGCCGTTTCTCAGTCTTGGATCTTACATCACTGGTCAGTAAAAGTGTTCAATTGTGATCCGGGTGAGACATCTTACGCTGTATGAACGCTCAGCTGTGTCTGTAAGGGATGGTCGTCTTGCGTGCAGGGTTTGATGATAGTTACGCAGATTTGCCTTTTTGAGGCCCGAAACTGAAACTTCTTTTCCAAAGAGATGTGAAACATGCAGTACATGGATTGACTCTGAGCCCTGTCAGGGCACTTTATATTGGCAGGCTGAATCGTCACCTATTAAACTCGCGCGTGCAGCTTTTGAGCGTCTTCAAGCAACCTAGCAAGTTTAAATTCGCCGGTAGCTTCAAAAGCGAGCCACAAGACGACAGAGGAACCAGAAAGCAACGGACGGTATATCATCAGCATGCTCATCACACTGTCTCACTGGAAGCTTTCAGCTGTCAAAGTTCATATGATCGACGTTTTATTTTCCTAACGACGTGAGACAGCCTTCATATCCCCTCTTTATCCCTCAGCTAGATCTTGAGACTTATGCATGTCGTCCAAAGGAGAGTGATGTTGGAATGCGGCCCGTTCCTACCCAAGGCTTGGGTTCTATAGCTTTCTACCATGACGCGGGGGCATATGCGTGTTTCTAGTCATTGGTCTTAGTCAAAAGCTTGATTTGTCGGTCAATGCAATTTGAAACAATGAGAACCATGACCGCGTATCTTGTCTCAGAGACCATTGGCGTAAAGCCCCGGATGTCGGATGAATCCCTTCTGATATCACAACAAGGCTCAATGCACATTAATTTATGCGACTCCTGGAGTTATGCAATGAATGTAACAGTGAATTCATTAACACTTGGAAGGCAGTCAATAAAAGAAACGCTAGATCTATGATTAAAAAGCTAATACAAAATATACTCCTCGATAATCTTCAAAAATATCATCTCCAAAGTCCCCATACTAACAGTATAATGCGCAACACCCATACTCCTCTTGTCCTGCTCCAAAGTCTCAATCACCTCAACAACCGGGCCCTTTCTATTCTGAGACATAGCAAAAGCCTCATCGGCCGTGCTATTTGCCGGAATACTGAAGCGAAACTGTCCGCCCAGACTCAACCCTCTGAAGTTGGCGCCCGGGAATGTCTGGCGAATCCATGATTCCACCTTCTGCATCTCGACTTGGTCTGAAGCTGGTGCTGATTCTAACACCAAGTGTACTTCGTAGGAGTTGCTGTGTCTGTTGCGGAGTTCTTGGATCGTGCCGGCGGCGAGGATGCGTTTGGAGAGGATTGCGACGCGGGTTGCTAGCATGTCTGCTTCTTCCATCGAGTGTGTCTACAACTATTAGTATTCTGATAGAAGACAGAGAAACAGGCACTTACCGTCAAGAGGACTGAGCGACTTGATGAAATGCCCGATAGCATAGCCCACATGTCTCGCTTAGCTATGGGATCCATCGCTGAGCTCGGTTCATCAAGGATGAGAATCGGTGGGTTGCCTGCACTGGTCAGTCTTGTTCAAGGGTGTCAAGCGATGTAACGTACCTAGCAGCGCGATGGCCAAACTCAACTTTCGCTTGTTTCCGCCAGATAATCGAGATGTCAGCTTGTCGGCGTGAGACCTCAGTCCAACCTTTGACATGACCAAGTTGACGTTTCTCTGTACATCTATGATACCCTTCACGCGAGCGTAGAAAGCAAGTTGTTGACGTACGGTGATATTATCCAAAGCGTCGAACTGTGGGCAATCTATAATATCATCAGTAGGTTACAGGGTCCAGCAAACGTTGATACTTACAGCCGATACTTTGTCGCCCAGCTCGAGTATCCTTCTGCATGTCCACGCCCTTGATGTAGATGTTGCCGTAATCTGGGCGGACTTCACCTCGCATCATATTGATGGTAGTCGTCTTACCAGCGCCGTTGGGTCCCAGAAGTGCTAGTCTAGCGTTAGTCACGGGACGACAAAAGGCGGAGAAGGGTATTTACCAAGTAGCTCTCCTTTTGCCATCGTGAGAGAAACACCATCAACAGCAACATTACCACCAAAAGACTTGTAAATCTGATCAACATCGACTAAGTTCCCGCTCATGCCTCGAGACTTGACCATCGGCGCCATCTCAATGTGAGCATCCTTGGCGTTCTTTCCCTTTTTCTGATACAGTGGCATGATATGCTCTACCCACAGACTTCGAAGCGTCCATGTTCTGCCGTCAAGCAACAACATAAGAGCAAACAAGTACGCGACTTGTATACAGAGGAGAAGAATCGGGCCACCGTAGGCGTGGATGTTGCCGGGATAGCTTATCGCTGCATCGCCACGACATCCTGCGGCCCATACGTTGAGGCCGACGACCATGGCGCGGAAGAGGTTGGCGACGGGTAAGATGAGACCGAGGATGAATACCGCTGTGTCCATAGAGGAAGATCTATTGCCTGGGCTTTGGTTGACAGAGGCAATCTGACCAGTCAGTATGCGTTTGGTTGGGATAGATGAAGTGACATACCATAAGTCCTGCAACAGAGATACCAAACATTAAAAGCGAGATGCAAAAGGATATACCGAAGGAAGAGAGTTCTGATCGCGCAAAGAGGGAGATGATGTAGCACCAAAGCATCATTGCGAAGCCGTACAGAAGCATGACAGGGAAGAGATGCCAAACGCCGTACCACTTGAGAATGATCAAAGAGATGAACAAGGTAGATAGACAGGATATAATGAGGACAAATACTATATCGATGATGATGTGGGATGTCCATAGTGCAAGAGGTTGGATCGAGTTTGAGTATTGTAGGGTTCGAATCTTGCAAAGTCGTTCGTACGCGGGGTAGAGAGCGAAGAAAGCTGGGTAGAGGACGTGCAAGACAGTGAGTAGCTAGTATCGCGTTAGTACTTATCATGGATCGAATGAGGTCAGAAGTGACCTACGATAGCGAGAAACATGCCAGGGCCAGGGTCAGACTGTTCATGTCGTCAGTAGAGTCAGGAAAGTCAGAGGCAGGGTTACTTACCGGTATCGAAGAACTGAAGTATGCAAAAGAAAGTGAAATTGGAGTCTCACTCTTCAGCTGACTCCACATATTCAGCATCAACATCGATCCATCCGCCCCATGCTCAGCGTTATACGCAAGCGTATCTTTATCCTTCCCATTCATGTACAGTGCTCCAGGTACAAGAGCTCTCGGCTTATCACGAACTTGTTTCAAGAAAGTATCATACTCATCTTGAAACTTGAACTGATCTTGATAAGACTTCATTTCATACTCCTTACCGATGGGATACTTTGACAATGAGCGGAAGAGAGTCTTGTTGAGAGAGTTCGGACCGATGAGCATGGAGATATTATCCGAACCTGCGAGGTCGTAGTAGCCGTTTGGACGAAGAGCTATGGGCCATGGTTCGTCGAGGATGGATGAGTCGGTTGATACGCAGGGTGTTGGTTGGAAGGGCGTGGGATCGTTGGCCATGGCGCTGAAGACGGGGGTGAAGATTAATGGGATTGCGAGAGCAAGGATATACCACCAGAACCCTCTCTTAAGAACTAAAAGGCGTTTGAGGAGGAGAGCTGAGAGTTGTTGGAGGAATGAAGCTTGGATTCCTGAACTGAGTTGACTGTCCGGTGTCTCACTACCTTCAAGAAAAGGACTCCGGTCAGAAACTCCGACATCGTCGTCATCAACTTCATCAGCGACCTTGAGGAAGACATCTTCCATAGTAGGTCCACTCAATGATGTATCAGAGTACCCTGCCCCTTGTAAGGATGTTAAAAGCGCTGCAGCAGATGTCGAATCAGGAGTGTTAAACACAGTCTGCCCCTGGTGTACAGTCGTAGCATATGGTGTATCTGGTGGATCCTGAACTCCAGGTAGATGAACACGATATCCTCCTCCGTGCAGATTCTTCAATGCTGCTGTTGAACCCTGACACTTGACGTGGCCATGTGATACAATGACGACTTGATCAGCTAGAACTTCACACTCGTCAAGGAAGTGTGTCGTGAGGATGAGGCTTCGTTTTTGACGCTCGGCGAGGATGATATTCCACATTGCTCTTCGAGAGACAGGGTCCTATACTTGTTAGCGAGCAAAGTGTCAAAGCGTAGAGTGCTTACCATGCCAGTGGTGACTTCGTCCATGAGGCAGATTGAACTACCGCCTGCTAACATACATAGCATTTGGACCTTTCTCATCTGACCTCCGCTAAGTGTACCGACAGGACTGTGCTTCTTGAGGGATAGATCGCATGATTCGACGAGGGTGTCTAGAGATTGGGGATCTGTTGCTCCGCCTTTCATCATAGCCCATAGTCTACCGTGTTCGAGGACTGAAAGCTCGGGCCAGTGGATGTTGCGTTGCGGGCAGATACCTTGAGAGTCAGTTGAAGAACTAATTCGTAGTGGTAGACTTACCAAGATTGGAACGAGGGGCGTTGACATTTATCGAGCCACTTGTGAGCTTTTGTGTACCGGCGATCAGACCTAGTGTTGTTGTCTTGCCAGATCCATTGATGCCAAGAAGACACAAGACTTGCTTCCTCTGCATGGAAAAGCTAAGTGAGTTTACAGCTATCGTTGGACGAGCTCTCCGGCAGCATCGTCTCCATAAAGAAGGCTTGTATGTTTTCGTAAGGTCGGTGATCTCGAGGGCTGTCGAAGAATCGGTCGTGTTGGCGGTTGTGAACTTCCTACCCTTGTTGCTAACTCCATGAGAGCACTTCTCAACGAGGATAGCTAGCAAGGGGTAGAATACTATTGTAAGAAGCAATAGGCCCCATAACATAGATACTGTAACTTCGTATATACGTGGTTGATGGGGGGCTGGTATCGAGATGTTCGTCGCGAGACCTTGCGCTTCGTTTCGACAGAGTTGGTTCAGGAAGAAGATGTAGCTTGAGCTGGGGAAGATCGCGGACAGGATTAGGACGATGAGTGCTGCAACGTTTTCGGGTTTCGAATCGAGAATTTCGCAGATGGCGGCGAGGAGCATGAGGACGATAACCATGGAGATGGCGGTGTATCGGATGTTGATGGTGGCTGCAAAGACACTCATGCTCGTGAGGGATAGACCAGAGAGGATCTGCCAGAGGATGACGATGCCAGCGTTTGAGGTCGGTACGAGTAGTGCTGCGTACACTGGTTTCGTTAGCAGATTAGACGGGATGATTGTATGATGGACTTACATGCTCCGAAGATGATCCAACTCGGCAAGTAGATGATATTAAAAGCAATAAGATAGCTCAACACCCTCGCCGACGCAGCGCCACCAGTCATGACATCAATCAACTGCGCCATCCCCGCCTCCCTCTCAGTCGATATCATCCCAATGATATGAAACACCGACGAAATCATACTCAGAAAACACACGATTCCAAAACCACCGACCATAGTCGCCGCAAAGTTACGACGCTTTATCTCAGCAGCCTCATCTTGCGTTATCCGTGTAAACATGTAGTTATTCGGCGTCGTGGTTGAATTTGTAATGGCGTTTTCGACAGCGAGTTGCAGCGGTGCGTAGTGGTTCTTCGAAGGCGTGGCAATGTCGAATTTTGTTGATGCTCGCGCTGAACTAACCCTGATGGTATAACTCCACGTCTTGTTACCTGCTTTGCTAAGAGGTGAGTCGTTGAAGATAATAGCAGCGTAACAATTCGTCACGCCGCTCAAACTCGTAGGACATCGTTTTCGTAGATCAGCTTCACTATCAGCAACTTCAACATTCCCCTTCAGCCCATCCTTAATCTTGGTGATAACACCACCGACATCAGACCCCGCGTTGGAACCCTGCACGAAAACAAGTTTCGTCCCGCTGGGCAGAGTCTCAGCAAGGCTTGGAATGGGAGATGGCTCTCCAACGCCATACCTGCTTCCATCGCCTGTGAAGTTCTGGATTTGGAGGACCAGAACGAGAATCAGGACGGGGATGAGGAGAGCTCGGAGGAGAGTTGAGAGCCAGTGCTTGACGAGTGTAATCAGGAAGATTTTCCTTGTCAGCGCGTGGAGTTGCCGGAACCATAGTCTTGTGGATGAGAACATGATGTGTGAAGGATGAAGATATTCGTGATATGATTATGTTAGGCACTATATACAGATTCATGACTGCCTGGGCTGCCTCTGGACGAATTGGAAGGCATAGTATCCCGCGGGGCTAAAGGGAGTGAAAGAAAACATGACAGTTGGATAGGTATGTGACCAACCAATCTTGTCTCACAGGCGTCTCGTGAATTTTTCTTCACAATGAGGCCAGATGCATTATCACAGTAAGTGCCTTCTTAAACGAGTTAGCAGACTTACGTGCCTCCAGTTTCATCGAGGCCTGTTTACATAATGTCACCATCGCGTCTATAATAAGAAGGTTAAAGGGAAATTAAATTGAGTAGTGGAGACAAGGCTGATTCTGAGTTAGGCATACTTCACTCAAGCTCTGGGACCAAGAAATAAGTTCCTGCAGCCCTAAGAGCTGTAGTCTAGATCGTGACGACGACTTTCATCCCGGAAAAAAATGACATTCTCGTATTGAGAGGATGTGAAACTGGGTGGGTACGTGCACCCTTTTTGCTGCTCAGCCACCACCTTGACGTTTGCGGTCCCACTATCACAAGCTAAAACAAAGATACTCCGTCGAGCAGCCTAGAACAGAAAACTATTGAGGGAGGATTTGTTTTAGTTCTATCAGATCATGGTTTGGGGGTCATGGGTTGGAAGTAGTTCGGTGATTTACGCTATGGGCTTAGCTTGCGGGTGTCGGTAGGTGAACGTTGCATTCAGGTACCACCAAGCGGAATTGCTGCCGTTGGAGTCTAGACATGGTTTCCACGTTGCATCTCATGGTTTGGAGACGTGATTGGTCGCCCTTTTACGATGTAGGATTGACGGTAGGGCGGACTGTCGGCAGTGGGAGTTCGGTGGTGCTTGGGCTTGCCGAGGGGACCAGTGATGTTGATGCAGGGGGAGGCTGTGAAGGGATAAGGATAGTAGAGGGTTATTGTAGTTAAGCGTTACTCCTGACTCTGCAATTTGTTGTCAGAATTCGGTCAAGGCCATTCAAGGATGTTGCTATTCGCATCTGTTTGGTGGTCAACCCTGCTCAAATCTGATTGGTTGGCTGTCAATTAACGCGAACTTGACCTCCCAAACATAATGCATCATAATACACTCCAACTGTCAGACGTTCTGTCTCTCACATATCATACAAGTCAGATGTAGCCAATTGAGTTCTATATGCAGTTGCGTCTTAGCACGTCAATCTCACCAATGATCTCGCCTTACAAATCAACGATTAGAAATCACAATGACACCATCTCCAACGTCAACAGCATCATCCGAACATATAAAACCCCCAAAAATAACCCAAAGCTCGACCTGAAACAATAAACAAAACTTAATCTTAACTCAAGTCTAAGACTAACTCAACATGGCCCCAATCCGCACAGCCATCATCGGCCTCTCATCCTCCGCCAAAACCTCATGGGCCTCAAACACCCATCTCCAGTACCTGAACTCCCCCCTCGGTCGATCAAAGTACCAGATCGTCGCCCTTCAAAACTCCTCCCTGCAAGCTGCCAAGAACGCTATAGCGCATTACAACCTTCCACCCGAGACTAAAGCTTACGGCACTCCAGAAGATTTAGCCGCTGATAAGGATGTTGATCTAGTCGTCGTAGCTACACGTGTTGATGTTCACCATTCAAGTGCTCTTCCGAGTGTAAAGGCTGGCAAGGACTTGTATGTGGAGTGGCCGCTTGCCCAGGATGTTACGCATGCGAGGGAACTTGTTGACGCTGCGAGGGAGAAGGGTGTCAAGACGATTGTTGGGGTGCAGGGACGATATGCTCCTCCGATTAAGAAGTTGAGAGAGATTGTCAAAGAAGGGAGGATTGGTAAGATTGTTAGTGCAGAGCTGTATGCCTCTGGAGGGACGAATGACAGAGAGATCCTGCCATCGAGTTTGGAGTATTTCACTCAACGAGCTGTTGGGGGTAATATCTTTACCATTGGTCTCGGACACAGTAAGTCACCACTTCCAGAGAGTTTGAGTGTAAGCTAACAAGTCAGTCTTTGATCAGTTCCAGTACGTCATCGGAGACATCAAAGACTTCAAAAGCACTCTCCACAACCAACGTCCCAACATCCGCATCCGCGATCCCAAAACCAACGAAATCACCCACACAACAACCTCCGACGTCCCAGACCTCATCCTCGCGACAGGTCGTCTCTCCGAATCCCCCACCGCACAAAAAGACGCCGCCGTCCTCGTCCGATTCCGCCGCGGTCAACCCTTCCCCGGCTCTCCTCACCTGAGTATAAGCATCGCCGGTGAAAAGGGCGAGATCAGAGTACAAGTTTTTACCGGGACTACACTCCATGGTGCTTCAGCTTATGAGAAGCCTGTTGTTATTGAAGTGCATGATTTTGAGAGGGATGTTGTGGAGAAGGTTGAGTGGAAGTGGGAGGAGTGGCAGCAGGATATTCCGCTGTTGGCGAGGGGTGTGGCAGCTGTTTATGAGGCGTTTGCGGAGGGTCATGGGGATGGGGATGGGCTGGTTGGTTTTGAGGAGGCGTTGAAGAGGCATGAGCAGCTTGAGGGGTTGCTTGGGCAGTGGGATCAGGATCGGGGCGTTTGAGTTCTGAAGTATGTGTTTATATTGGACAACAAGGTTCTGAATTGGCTGTGGCTGACTATATTGAAGCCAGTTTATGATGAGATCATCACAATACCCGACGTCACCACTAGCACCCTTGTGATCTTGACCGTGTATTTCTCAAGATATCATCCGATTTCAGTATCAGCTATCCTAAGGTCATCACAAGCTTATTAAACTATATAAACCTTTCCAAATTTTACGTCACTATCATAGACATTATGTAAAAGCTCTCAATGAACTTATGTAAATGGAACCGTAAAAGTCATAGATTATTGCCTGGTTGAGTCATGTATTGGGTCAGACATCCGGAACTTTGCCATTCCCGCAAGCTCAGCAGCTTGCCTCTCGACCTCGAGTGCCACTACACATAGGCAATTAGCATATAGCCTCACGTCAAAAGGTAGCCACTTACCGTGAACTGCCACCGCGGCTTTCTTCCCCGTAAACATCGCATGCGGGACATTAGGCGCACCATCAGAATTCGCATCCCCAACTGCATAAATACCGGGCACATTCGTTAGCATGCCACCGCTAGTCACTCCCAGTTTTCCAAACGTCAACAAAACGCCGGCTTTTTCGCCAATATCAGACCTCTGTTTACTAGCGAACCTCGACAGAAAGGCAACGCGTTCCACGGGGGCGCCCTCCGTGAAGTGCACACTGAAGAGATCATCTTTAGGCACCGACGGTAAATGGGGGCTCTTATCATTGTCTTCGCCTTGTTTAAGTCGTTCGAGCGATGTAATGGTCCGGTTATCGATCGTCACGTTATGAAGCTTTAAATACTCCTCCCACTGGGGCAGTTGCTGGTCAGCGAGCTTCCTCATCTCCTCGGTATCAGTGCCGTTAACGAAAGCCACGATATCGGTGTCCAGCGTAAGGACTTTTCTAACATAGGCCGCGACTTTATCGAGCGGACATAAAAGACCAAGTGGTTGATCGGCGTACTCGTGGCCATCGCACCAAGGGCACGAGTAGATCCCCCTGCCCCAGTTTTCCTCGATCCCGGGCGTGGACGGCAAAATGTCTTCTAGACCAGTTGCGAGGACTATTTTGCGCGCTGAGACTTCCATGGGCGATGAGCCGGTATCTTCAACGGAGACCATGAAGTGCGTGTTTGTGCCAGGGAGGCGTTTTATGTCCGTCGCTGTTCCGTTCATCATCTTGACGGTTTTGTAGTACTTGAGGAGACGGCGGGCTTCGTAGCGGAAATAGGCTGGCTGAATACCTTTCAGAGGTCAGTACTTGAACATGGCTGCGCGATGGGTTTGGTAGGTAGCTTACCGTCCCAGCCGATAACATCGTGCATATGTGTCGTTTGAGCATTTCTGTATTCGCCAGAGTCAATGAGAAGAGCTTTCCTGCGCACTCTTGCGAGACCGCTTAGAGCAGAAAGACCAGCTGGGCCGCCGCCGATAACGATGACATCGAAGTGTGCTCGCGGGATGATGGCGAGGGCATTGATGAGAGACAACAGCCCTAAGAGACTGATAAAGAACAACATCATAGGGATACAGAGGTAGGCATAGAGAAATAATCTTTTTCGGTAGGTATGATACTAGATATAGGTATGCGACGTGCGTGGAGAGGTTCTAAGTTCTTGGTGGTCATATAAGCTCTCAGCCACAAGTCTCAACAGAAAATTGCCCGTTCAAAACCATCCATGGGCGTCAGGGATGACGTTGAGTAAGGAACCTTGATGCCCAGGCACAGTTAGCATCCACGCCCGGCTACCAATGTACTAGAAACTCATAGAAATTGGCGAGTGGTTCAATGGAGTCTCCAATTGCCTGGCAGCGAAGGTTGAGGCTGGGTGGGATATCACATACAAAGGAATTATTGTCACCTCGCCGTTACCACTCAAACAGCTCGTACTCCGTATCCTTTTAATACTGCGGGAAACTTTGTTCAGTATCGTTTTCTGCGCAATTGGGGCCATCACAGATGATTTGGCTTCAGCAAAAGCTGAGTTTAACTCAATTGAGTAAAGCATCTCAGCTTCGGAAGTTTATGTATAGTTCATAGAATATTCTCACTAATATTTGTATGCATTGTAAAGAAGTTGACGTATTTTATATAAACTTAGGATGACTTCAGGGTAGCCAATGTTGAGACGACCATCCGCCCAAACGGACTCCACTACCAACAGAGTTCACGTACAAGATCAAGACTCAGTCTCTTCAATTCAGATAAATAAAATATGCTTTATATGAATGGTATATCTCAATGCTACTTCAAATCCCATGCTAAACACCAAACACAATGCTTCGTGAGTATCATCTCGCTCTACGTCTCATCCACCCTTCTACCATCCTCACAACACCTCCCTCACCTACATCTATTGCCCTCCTAGTCCCAAAGGATCCAACCCGCCCTCGCAGCAGGTCCATTCGGTTCATCCACACTAACCGCCTTATTAAGCGTACTCGACAACTGATGCACCTCAATCGTCTCAGGATCACTAACATCCGTGTCTTCCCGCCCATCGCTCGAGTGAAACACTTCACTTGGTTCTGCCTCTGTCGCGGAAGTGACGTTGTCTGGCTCTGGTGTCGCAGCCCGTGACTCATCACCCTTTGGGCTCTTCAGTGGTGGAGTGATTGGTTTGGAGAAATTGAACGTTGGGTTTACTTCTTCTGCGTCGGCGACGGCGGAGAGGGTGGCTCGGGTGTGGAGATGGATCTGGGATCGGGATGCCCGCTTGAGGCGGGGTTTGCGCTGTGCAACGGGTGACCCAGCGCGTCGACGAGACTCCATCTCGATGAGCTCCTCTTGCTCCGTCTCGTCATCGGTGATGGTGCTCGTGTCAAGCAATAGCCACTGTCGAGGTTTGACGAGCAGACTGCTTCCTGACTTGCGGCGATGTCGCTTCTGGTTCTTAATCTCTGCGGGTGGTTCAATGACTGCTTGGCCCTGCTTCACTCTAACCGGCATCTTAAGCGGGATGTTTCCAGCAGTGACGTTCAAATGCCTAAGATCGCGTTGACTTTGCGAGAAAACAACCCGGGCGCGAAGTCTGTGTACAGCCCGATCCAATGCCAGTTCAATTGCGCATCGGTCGCGTACCCGGCTTAATTTTGGCCATGTAGCACGCTCACCCATGAGACATGCTCGCATCATGAATTCGGGGCTGGGATTGCGTAATAACCGGGGCAAGTCGTTTATACTCATCTCGGGAAGAATATTGATGTCGCCGGAATATTTCTGGCTGAGGACACTCTGGAATTTGGTCGCAAGGTTGGGCATGATGCCGAGTTCAGCCAGGAAATGAAGTCGATGCAAGGCCTCGTCGCGCGCAAGAGATGTCATGGTGTGAATCCAATCGTAGTCTTCTCCATTGGTCAGCTGACCTCGTTCTGGCTTTCGAAATGGCGACAAGTGGTCATCTTTTGCGAGGAATGGGACGACGTGCGGATTGACTTGAGAAACAATAAAATGGTTGACGTTGAACATTTCCGCAAGCCGTGTCATCGGTAAATCGTTATCCACTGACCCATCGATCCATCTTTGGGGCGTAGGGTTCCAAGGCTGATGCTCGCCAGTAATCGGATCCTTGACGAGCAGCGGTGCGGCGTTGAAGACGAGAGGGACAGAGCATGACGCAGCGACGGCGGACCAGATCATGACATTTGGCGCAGTAACGTAGTTGAGAAGACGCGGTAATTCGTACATTGAAGCCGTGGAGACACAGATATTCAGAATCCGCCGCGTCCGGTTGTAAGCCTCTTGAAACGTCATGTCGCCCATCAATCCTCTCATTACTCGGGTAAGATGCTTGATGTCAGACCAACTTCCCTCTGTCAACAGCCGGCGCAAGTTGCTCCAGACACCATCTTGACCGCTAGGATCCTCGAAAACTGCAAGATCCCCATACGGAAACTCTTCGATAAGCTTCGGGATCTCCTCGTCGGTCCTGGTACACATGGCAGCACACACAATGCTTCCAGCGCTTGCGCCCGAGATGATTCGCGGCAATAGCTGCGCTTCGAAAAGAGCTTTGAGAACACCGATATGCGACATGCCAAAGGTGCCTCCACCAGACAAAAGTAATGCGCTTCGGCCATAACTCTGTCGAGCAAATAATATTCCTTCGAGTAGGTCTCTGTTCTCGATACTCTGGTCAAGCCGGCTTTGCGTGACAACAGCATCGATAGTCTTGATTGTAGATTCGACATATCGCTCGATAAGCTGTTTCGTTCCGGAGTAGGAATGCCGGTAAAGATCAACGTTATCCATACCACCAAGGTCGCGCGACAAAGCGGTACGAATCAAGTGCATCATTGTATGTACGTCGCATTTCATCCGCGCTTCATCGAGGTCGTGCAGTCGTTGCTTAATTAATTCGGGGTTATAGTCGCCTGACGAGGAGTCGCGCTTCCATTCATCGTTGCCTTCAAGGCTATCGAGTTCTTTCGCAGCACTCTCCCATTGTGCATAGGACTCGGCCTGGATGGTCAGTTGAGGGTTTCAGTACAGACGGGATGACGCACATTCTGCATGGACATGCATAGCATGCGCTTCCTCTCCTCCAACTGCTTAATCTTCAAGCGCTGATCTTCTGTCAAGCCATCTTTGCACCACTGCCATGTATCGTTCGCCGATTTAATCGCTGCTTGCAGCGTCCCGACAACAGGAACTGAAGAGACCGGCGGTCGTTTCGCTTTGATATTCGATTTAACTGGAGATTTTGTAGATTTGTTGTACAGGCTCGGGACCGCGCGGGCAGGGAGAATAAGGTCGGCCATGATGAAAGTCCGCGCCGCGGAAGCGCAGGTTCGGTCGTGTGCGAGGTCGGAAGAACGAGGTTATAGCATGGCAAACGGTATTGTGTACGTGTAATATTCGAGATGTAGTGTCGCAAGGCGTCGGGGGTTAAGGATATTGTATTCGAGCAGACAGTCGGACAAGGAATCGTGGTCACAAGTCGAGAAGCATTTACAGGTGCGGAAGGGTCAACGGAAGTGGTGGGGGTTAATGGAGGGGGCGCTGAGACATGAAGAATTGGAGGTGCAATGATGAAGAAACGAGGGAGGTGATCTTGAGGTGGTGATTCTGAATGATGAGATTATTGTATCGTTGGATTTAGAGTTGGAAATGAGGAATTTGTTGGTTTAGATTGGAAGGGACGGGAAAGACGACGAAATGACCGTTTGCTTTCGTTTTCGCTGCCATTCCCAAATTGAATCTGAATCCACTTGCCGAGCTGAGGCCCCATTCCCCACCAATTTTTGACGTGGAGGAGCATGGACCACTAAAATGCCCTGTATTCCGTTCCTCTCCAGGTCTTGACAGCCGAGTCTCCCCAACTAGAATTACTTTTTGCCCAACAAGTTTAGCAGGCTACCAACTGTGTCTTGATTCTTCTGACAAAGGTCATCTCAGCAAAACACAGACATCTGACTCTTGTGCTTCCAGCTGCACACCGCTTGGAAATTGTTGGTTGTACGGAATAGGGAACAGTACAATCATGGTGGATGTGCTGGAGGTGCACGTGGTACAAGTTGGCTGTCACTAAGCCAGGATGCGTCATGAATCGGGGTTGGGGTCCCGTTCACATGTCAACAAAGAAGCGGGAAGCGGGAGTCGCTATTGGACTCTCCAGGTTTTGGCAAAGCCGATGTTCGGCAGGTGATTACTTTTCTGAGTCTGGGGAATTTGCGGGGGAGACATGATATGATGGCTTACTACAACGGCACGTAAAGAGGCAACATTGGGTAAGAGTGAGAGAAGAGGAGAGAATGCAAGCCGGCGAGCTGCATCATGGCTTACGATAATTCCTCACCGTGACCACTCTCTCCTCTCATGCACTCTCCCGTCTCGTCCCAAAACAATGCCCGACCTTGTAACTGTGGACAGCTGAAAACGAAAAATATGAGACACGGGCTGACGCGAGCTTTTCTTTCGTGTCACCTGCGTCTCCCGAGGGTCGATCCTCCAAACGATCGAGATTCATCTCCCTCAAGATCTGCACTTCGACCAAGGCAGCAGGGAACAATTATTCTTCCGTCTGAGCAAATCCTCCGGCGTCGGGTATTTGTGGTACCACAAAGGTTCTAGCTCGACATGGAAAGACAAAAACACGAGTCTAGACCTCTTGTCGATCCGCTTCCATTGTGACGTCTGTGGTACGCGCTGTGTCTGAGAAGCTCAACACATCACAGTCAAAGCTTCAGGTTCATTCCATCTACAGAAACAAATTTACAGAACATAACAGAATCTTTACTGAACTGTAACATAAATATGCATGATTTGTATCGTTAATGTTCCCCATCATATGACAGAGACATACCCCCTCTCATGAATTCGCTACACAAATTACGTATTCGTGACGCCTCTCACACACGATGGCCTCGCGTAACCTGAAAGCGTTCATTCCCCCGCATCCTAAATACCTGCTTTCACTGTGCAAACCCGCGCAGTCTAACATGTCATTGATGACGTTTTGTTTTCACTTACGAATCGTCCAATCCAATCATTCACCCATTCACTCACTTGAGAACGCCTCAGGCAGATGCGGCGTAAGCTCCCGCCTCTCTTCTTATAAGCTCCCCGGCCCCAGCCTCGAGCTTCTTTCTGCTTCTTCATCGCTTCGAACTTGAAGATCTTTCAATTGAGTAGTTTTTAAAGATTTTTGTCGATATGGAGGCTTTCAAGACTCATGGAGGGGTTGCTCCCATTCCCACCGTCATTCGTATGTTTCGTTCTTACCCTGGTGTTAGAGCTTTGCTGATGATGATGTTTTAGCTGAACCGACTCACTACCAAACCATCGGCCACAATGGTGTTCGCGCTCTATGGGTTCTCTTCGTCGCTATGACAGTCGTATCTGCCATCTTCGCCCTGCTATCATGGAACGTCGCAGTCCAGCGTCGCATCTTTTACTTCCTCACAACTCTCACCACCATCATCTCTGCCCTCGCCTACTTCGCCATGGCATCTGGTCAGACATCGTACTTCAACTGCACCAGCGTGAGGGATCACCACAAGCATGTTCCTGACACGCACCATGAAGTCTGTCGCCAGGTCTTCTGGGCGCGATATGTTGACTGGACGCTCTCGACACCGCTGCTTGTCGTGGAGCTGTGTCTCCTCGCAGGCGTTGATGGTGCGCATACCATCTTTGCCGTCATTGCCAATGTGATCTTTGTCCTCGCTGGTGCTTTCTCCGCTGTTGGACATGCGAACACCGCTCAGAAGTGGGGATGGTATGCTATCAGCGTCATCGCGTTTGTCTTCACCATCTGGCACGTCGCTGTTCCCGGCTCCCGAACCTCTCGTGCCCGCGGCACCAAGATCGCTCGCCTCTTTGGCTCCATCTCCGTCGCTTCTCTCATCCTCTGGCTCGTCTACCTTGTGTAAGTTCCCTCACCATTCTTCAATTGAACAAAGCTAATGTCCACAGTGTTTGGGGTGCTGCTGGTGGCGCTTGGAAGGTCAAGGTCGGCACCGAGGTCGTCATCTACGCCGTCCTCGACGTCCTCACCAAGGCTGTTCTTGGCCTCTGGATCATCACTGCTACGCGACAGAACCGCGATACTACTCCCGAGATTGGAGGTTACTGGACCAACGGCGCTGGTGCTGAGGGCACCATTCGCGTTGGCGATGACGAGGATGGAGCTTAAATGCGCCTCCAAAAAAAAAAGTCAATCGAGTCCACGGAACAATTCCGCTTTGGACGTCACCACTTTACAAACTTTCCGCTCATGATTTGACAAGTGGTTTTTAAGCCTGAGCCGGCTGGTATGGAATGGAATGGATGATCAAGATTGTATGTTATGGAATGAGCCGGGCAAAAATGCAATGCAACGCAACGCGACAACATGCTCGATTGAAAGGGAATTGGGCGTTTGGGGCGTCAATACGAGACAGACATGAACCTTATGATACAAGTTAGTTAGTACCTTTAATGTGATGGGACACGAATACGACATACCCCTCTTGACTGTGACACCATTGTGAGTTCCTGCATGCGTACTTTATGCATCAGCATCAATCAAGCAATGTTGACGACAGAGATGGTATGATCTCTTTTTGTGACGAACGGCACTTTGCATGAATTCTTTGTCTTCCAAATGCATATAACAACACCCGCAAAAGTCTCCGAAAGGTGCCGTGTCTCGGCTGGTGTCATCCTGCTGTTCTCAGCCAATTCACGGAGCCCGAACAAGGATACGGATTACAACGCCTTTCCATCAATCGGCCCATCAAGGTCCCCACAACACGGCGTCTATTATTGAAGCATGATGTAATTAACTACGCTTTCTTCTATATGCAGACTGTGATGAAACCTTGACTCTCTTCTGATCTCTCACCAATAGCTGGAATCTACTTCTGAGTGCGCTTACCAGCCAATATTGCCTTTGTCTTAGCTTGACCTTCCTGGTGAGCGACTCAATTCTTTGATCAAGGGAGTCATGCGGACGGGTCGCTGCAAGCAAGGTTAGTGATAGGTTACTATAATAAACTCGACTCATGAGATATGGACCGGCCTCACTCAGCTTACACAAACACAGTATCTCAACCAGAGTCAACCCTATAAGTCATCATGGCCTAAATGAATAGTCTGCAATGCACTTCAGCCAAGTCATTGCACCCAAACTGGCCTGCCACTTAACACGTCAATTCTTAAATAAAGTAACCATAGCACTTCTTCTACATCATCATGTATACAGCCAGACAGGCAAGGAACCGAGAATCATAGTTTTGCCCACGGCGGCTTATATAAGGGGAGAAGCGAGCCCTTGTAGTGAATGTCAATTCCTCACTCGATAAAACTTTGCACGTCCTGCTACTGTAGATGGTACTATCTCTTAGCCCGTTGCTAAAATCCATATCACTTGGCCGATGCCACCTCACTACCAGTTCCATTTCGCTCCCCAGTCTGGAGACCAGCGAGAACAGCCCTTTCCGCAGCTGTGCCCTTATGAGCAGTAATCTTGCACAGCAGAGGCAAAACAGCTGCAAGAATCGCACCCGCTCCTAGGAACGCAGCAGTCACACCAAAGCCAATATGATACGCTGGTGAGTCCTTCGTAGGCCAAATTCGACTCCCATAGACACTGGAGAAATTTCCAAAAGCATTGACGAGCGCAAGGACAATGGCGCGCTTCTCAGGAGGCAAGCTTACAGTTGCGCTGGCCCACGAGAGAATCAAAGGGAGTGCTGACCAGATCCCAGAGGCTACCAAGCAGATCATGACGTATCGCACGATGGGGTTCTGGACAGCAGCGCAAACGACGCTGCCAACGCAACCGAGGGCGAGTGCTGATGTAATGTGCCAGCGGCGTTCGATATGACGATCTGAGGACCAGGCGACAAAGATGAGCACTACTGTAGCAACAGCGTAGATGGGCACCGTCATGTACTGAGCTTCAACGGAGTCGTAACCAAGCGTCTTTGTGATAGTCGGGATGAAGTAGGAGATTGTTCCTGCGCCGACGTCGAGCATGAAGAGGACAATGAAGATGTAAGTTCGGGGATCGGAAACAGCAGCTACAAAGGCTTGCCAGTGGGTGAGTCGACCGCTGAGACTGCTCGTCGAGGCGAGACCATCAGCAACGATGCGAATCTGAGCCAGTTGGCGCTCCTGCTCGCTGAGTCGCTTCGAGTTATGAGGATAGTCAAGCAACACAAAACAAGCGATGATACCAACACCAACAGTGGTCACGCCTTCAATGATAAAGAGCCAGCGCCATCCCGTGATACCATGAGCATCATGCATACCAGATGTGATACCACCAGCAAGCAGACCCCCAAAAGCACCCGAGAGAACCGCAGCAGCGTAGAAAATAGCAAAACGCTTGCCAAGCTCAGCACGCGTATACCACGAACTAAGTAGGTATAAAACTCCCGGAAAGAAGCCCGACTCAATGCAGCCGAGGAGGAAGCGAAAGGCGAGGATGGTGCTGTAGTTCTTGCTGACGGACATGACGGCGGAGAGGCAGCCCCAGACGATCATGATGCCGGGGAGGAAGAGCGAGGGTCGGCTGCGGGAGAGGATCATGTTGGAGGGGACTTCGCAGATGAGGTAGCCGAAGAAGAAGATGGAGAGAACCCAGGCGTACATCTCATCTGTGAGCTTGAGATCGTCGCCCATACCGGCGATTTTTGCGTTGCCCTGAAGCATGTAGGTTAGTATTTGTGCTGAAGGCTCTAGCCGATGATCATTGATACTTACGATGTTGGTGCGATCGACGTAGTTTAGGATGTACATAATCCATAAGATGGGCATCAGGAAGAGATCGATCTTTCTGACGAGCTTCTTCTCTTCAGGGCTACCGGGGGTGTAGTTGCTCAGAGCGTCGGACAGCTCTTGCGAGATACCGACTTGCTCATGATGTTCCCCAGCTTTGGTCATCTCCTTCTCGTCGTTCATTTTGCCAGTCTCTGGGTCTTGCAGAGACTTTCAGAAGGACGAGCTGGTTAGATAAGCAATTAGGGTGCGTGCTGGAGTAGTTCAAGAGTCTGAAGAAGAGGTTTGTAGCACATGGATAGAGATTGAAGCAAGCGAGAGGGCCATGAACGACCTTAAATACGAAAACCCACCTGATCCCCAACTAATGCTACGCTGTGAACCTGGGGAACTAACCCCAAGACCATAGATAAGCGTTCAAACTCAATGTGGATCGCCCCATGGGGTAAGGTCTGGGGCACGAAGACAGGGAACGTATGCATTGTCACCTCCGCAAGAGGGGAGAAAGAAGAAAGATTCTAGACTGTTGCTTGGAGGTGCGGCACGCAGGCCGCTGTTATGCATGGGGTAGGGCGGTCTTCGCACCGAGTGGAAGATGTAGTTCGGCATCGGGAGGAGCTAGCTAGTCATGCGTAAAATGGGGGATTCTTGGCAGAGGTTGCTTTAGCGGCGATAAACCGATAATCGCCTAGGGTCCATCGGCGGAGTACCGAGAGATGGAACAAGTTTGGCAGTAATTGGTCTTTTGATTATTATGGATGCTAATTCATGACGGTATCTACGATTACTCTGCCATTTGTGATCCAATGATCCCGAGCAGGTCTCCAGGATAGTATTCCAATCCCATGCCAAGCTGGTCCCCCATCATCCAACCGTAGCTCAGATCCCAATCTTGTTGGACTGGTCTTGAGTCTTGGGGTACTTCCGTCGTCCTGTTGCTAGCAGTTTGCGGCATGAGTACCTCGTTCGCCGATTCTCCTGACTTGAGCTTGTCGAGCATGGTACTAAGACCCTGCCCAATGTAATGTGCTACATGTCTTGAGTACGCTTGCGTTGCATTGAGCATAGATATGATGGGGCCAACCAGGTTGACCACGTCGTCTACCGAGAGGTGTACGACAACAGCCCTCCAAGACGAACAGACTTTTATCAGAAAGATGGATGAGTACGCGATCGTGGTGAGGAGATATAAAGGGACTCCCACTACTGCGCGACGCATGTCAGAGTCTTCGAGGATTAAACGCAGTGCTGCACATGCGCTTTCTACGGCGGTGTTGATAAAGTCTTGTCTCTCAAGAGATATGAGAAAGCCATCGGTAGGTTGTAGACCCTGCAGACAGACGGAGAAGAGAAGGAGTCGGGCGAAGTGGTAGTGTAGCACAACTCCTTTCTTTGGGTAATCACCGATCTGTGGATCGCAAGCTGTAGCATCACATCAGTTACTGATACATTCTGAGATATTGCTTCCCCAGCCACACGAGACAACATACCTAGCTCTCCAAGTCGTGCCTCCCAAGTCTGCTTCCACTGCCCCAACTCGCCATTGTAGCGACGTATCGCATCAAACTCATCATTCGCAACGACCCGTGATCTATCCAAACCAAACGTCCTGTAAGTTCGACTCAAGATGATGAATATGCTGACCTGACTATGAAGCCGCACATCAGAACCCTTTGTCCCCGGAAGACCAAGGAACCCCTCATGATTGATCAAGGTCACATCCTCAGCTATAACAGGCGGTCTCCCGTACGCGATGCTAAAGTGATGATCACAAACATAAAGCAAATACCACAGCCTCGCCTTCTCACAATGCGAGGTCTCCCCACGCAAAGCCCTGGCGCAATGTTGGTGGATGTTAAGTTCGGTGACTATGCGTACAGCGAGCCCGGAAAGTTTCCAGCTTAGGTCTGAGAGCCAGAATGCACCGATACAAAGACCCCGGATGTCGTCGAGAGTGTGATATCGCTGAAACATAGCTTGGCTGGCGAGTTCGGCAAACACGACGTAGCAGCGGTCGAAGCTCTGACCATCGTCTTGGGTGTGGAGGGCGGCTACGGCTAAGATGGCTGCGACGAGGAGTGAGGATGATTCCCTGGCTGATGAGAGGGTATCGTGGACGAGAGCGACACCTCCCCAGAGATAAGCGTTAAGGGTGCCCTTGAACGCAGCAAAGAGATGTTCTGCCTCTTCAAGAGTGATCCGTCCTTGAGAGATAAAGTCTGGTTGGCGGTGGCGGTCATGGGCTGCTCTACCGTCGCGACTGGGATCGCTTCTGATATTGCGAAGCTTCGTCGCTCGAAAGAGACTCACCATAGGAGCATCTACAATGGCGCCTTCGTCTCTAGAAGCACTATGGGTATCAGGTGAGTTCTCCCGAGTCATGGCGGTCAAGTGAGGCGTTGGAGCTGAGAGACGAGAGACCGTCTCTGGGGAAGTGGTCGCGAGCGCCATTTGTTGCTGAGTCGATTGCAAGTTATCGAGTTTCGCCTTCATGTCTACCATAGAGGCACGCATGGACTCCATCTGTTGTTCCATGGTCTTTTTCCAGTCATATTCCCCTTCTAGGAGATCTTGCAGATTCTTGTTCACCACGCAGTCGAAGCCATTCTTGGTGCAGCGTATGCACTTGGTGGCTCCATCCTCTGTCACGCAGCGGATCTTGCGCGTGTGGCATTGCTGGCCTATTGGGTCTCAGTTAGGATCGCTATTCTAATGACTGTGAAGCCACTTACAGGCTCGTATCTTTCTCGATACTTTGGATCCACGAATGGCGGAGCCGGAAGCGTCCCCCGGCCCGTAATCATCCGTTTCCAGGGCATTGTGGGTTCTCTTCATAGTAGCTGTGTTCTCCACGGGGAAACTGCAAGTATCTGGGGCGGCTGACGATCCGGGGGAGAAGATGGCTCGGTATGAAGACCGCGGTGCTGGGGCAGTATGTATATCACAGGGCGAGGTGAGTCGAGAGCGGCTGGATGACCGCGCTGGATCAGAGAATAGACCAATGAGTGGTAAGAGGGGGTGCGGACTTCGTGCCGCTTTCGCCGTCCGGAGAAACTGTCTCTAACCGTGTTGGGACAGAATTGCCTGCCCAGTGGATACGCCGTTGTAAGTTACCAGTCAAGGGTACTTACGTACGGCAAATGCAGGACTTGAATGTGCTGAGAGGGAGGGCAATTACTGGGAATGGACGCCGAGGTGACTCAATGATTTATAAGGCCGTTGCCGTTGCTCATATTGTTGTGAGTCGAGGCATCGTCTATCCACATCACAGCCATCAACCATGCCATCTCATTCTTCCATCGGATTTATTGGCTTCAGCCCAGAAAAAGCCAAAATTGCAGAGACTTTGCAATCACATCTTTCTAGCACAGTCAGAATATGCGACACCTCCTCGGAAGCTGCTGAGCTCATTGGAGCCAAGCAATTCCAGCCATCAGAGTCACTCCATCATGTTGCCCAACACAGCCAGATTATCTGGATTGAGGAGAAGGACGCTGAAGCGTTGAGTGAGATGCTTCTGGGATCGCGTTCCGATATTATACACTGTATGTAAGCCCAGAATTACATGCAAAACACTTCTTGCTGACAAACTTCAAGCATTACCCAAAGATGCATCCCTCATCCTCGAATGCCTCACCCTGCCAGATTACTACCAAGACCTAGCCTCTCTCTTCACTGAAGCTGGTCGGCCTGACATCAAAATCCTTGACTGCTCTGTTATCCCACCAAGCAGTAGGACCAAGAGCTCCATCTGGATCTCAGGTTCAAAAGCAGCCCTCGAAAGCATGTCTTTCCTGTTGAAAGCCCATGACAACGTTCATATCATTTCCGGTGGCCTCGGAGCAGCAAATAAGCTTCGCTTGACAAGCTGGTTATTAGAGGCGACGCATACCGTCACTGCTGCCGAGGCTACTGGTCTTGCGTCGAAAGCGGGGATTGATGCGAATGAGATATACAGCATCATCACCAACGCTGCAGGTAATTCTTCAGCGTATGAGGAGCTTGTACCTTATATGCTGCAGGGAGATTCGCATGCCAAGCCGTCGATTAAATCGCTGTTACATCGGATTGTAAGTTGCTCCTATGGTCAGAGGTTTCACAGACGCCGCTTCTAGTTCAAATGGGATGTGCCGCTCACTTACACATATCTAGAACATTGTCACATCTTCATCGAAGAGCCTCAACTTCCCTTTACCACTGTGCTCTGCCAGTGAGCAAGTCTGCCTACTCGCTTCCGCCCAAGGATACAACTACGAACACGTCTCCAGTCTAGTCAAGCTGTTCAAATCACAAGACCAGAAGTCTACGACTATTGATTCAGTCAATGGCCATACAAGCAAAACCACTATTGATGTTACTCCACCAAAGACACCGCCATCCGCAGCAACAATTGGCATGGTTGGCTTAGGAGCAATGGGCCAAGGCATGGCGCAGTCCCTCGTACGCGCCGGCTTCTCCGTACAGGGCTACGACGTTTGGGCTCCCTCAGTCGAGAAGTTCTCAGCTAGTGGTCCGAGCGGGATGTCCATCGCAGCCACTTCACCAGCTGATGCTGCCAAGGGCACTGCTGCGCTGATCCTCATGGTTCAGAACGCTGTGCAAGCGTGGGATGTGCTGTTTGGCGCTGGCATGGCTGCTGAGGAGCTGTCTGATGGAGCGACAGTGATACTCAGCTCTACTGTTCCGCCGTCTGAGGCTCGTCGCATTGGTGACAAGTTGGAGGCTCTTGGTAGGGGTCTTAGCCTCGTGGATGCACCTGTCAGTGGAGGTGTTGCTCGTGCAGCAAAGGGTGATCTCACGGTACGCAGCGCCTTATGACTCAATACTAAGCCATAAATACTAACGGAATATAGATGATCTGCTCAGGAACAGCTTCAGCGCTCTCATCCGTCCGCGGCATCATCCTTGCCATGGCCGGCAAAGACTCCAACATCTACAACGTCAAAGGCGGAGTTGGCGCAGCATCTTCAGCCAAACTCATCAACCAACTTCTAGCAGGAGTCCACATTGCAACGGCAGCAGAAGCACTATCATTCGCATCCCGTCTCGGCCTCGACACGCGACAAGTATACGACATATTCAACAAGTCTACCGCTTGGAGCTGGATGTTTCAGAACCGGGCTACGCAGATGCTTGATGCCGATTGGACACCCCACTCGGCGTTAGCGATCTTTGTCAAGGATCTTGGTATTGTTCTGAATGAGGCCAAGAGGCTGGCTAGTTATACACCCATGTCTGCGGTGGCTCATACTCTTTATATCGATGGTGCTGCTCGTGGGTGGGCTAGAGAGTCGGATGCAGGCGTGGTGCGACTTTGGGAGGCTGCTGGGTCAGACGTGAGCAAGAGTGCTTCTGCCAAGGTACCATCTCCTACTGCGTCTGAAGACTCCGTGAAACCATTGCCAGCAAAGGCTACTTTAGCTGCCCTCCCGGCTGAGTACACCACCGATCTGATTGGGTCGACGAGAACTCGCGTTGACAGTGGCACCATGCCTGTCCTCATCGCTCTCGACGATGACCCCACAGGAACCCAGACCTGCAACAACATCGACGTCCTAGCTGTCTGGGATGTCGATACCCTCAAAGAGCAATTCGCAACGGACTGCCGTGGCTTCTTCATCCTAACCAACAGCAGAGCTCTCCCACCCACCGAAGCAAAGGCGCTCATTATCGAGATCACGACAAACGTGAAAAAGGCCGCTGAGGAAAGTGGCAAGGCCTTCGAGATAGTCTTACGCGGCGACTCAACACTCCGCGGTCATTTACCCGAGGAACCTGAAGCAGTCGAGCAGGTCCTCGGTAAGTCTGACGGCTGGGTCTTTGCACCTTTCTTCCGTCAGGGCGGCAGGTTCACAATTGACGATGTTCATTACGTGCAGGAATATGACCAGCTCATCCCTGCGGCGCAGACTTCATTCGCAAAGGATGCTACGTTTGGGTACAAGAACTCCAACCTCCGGGAGTATATCCTTGAGAAATGCGGATCGAGATTCACAACATCGTCATTCACGTCCATCACCTTGGAGGATCTGCGCTGCGGCGGTCCATCCAAGGTTGAAGAAAAACTTCTGAGCGGAGAGCGCGGTGCTGACCGTGTAATTATTGTCAACGCTGTCGCGGATTCAGATATGAACGTCTTTGTCGCTGGTCTTTTGGCTGCTGAGGAAAAAGGGTACCGCTTCATTTACCGCACTGCAGCTGCCTTTGTATCGTCGAGGCTCGGAATCAAAGAAATCCCACCTAAAACTTGGGCTGAAGTCTCGCTAAAGGCTGATGTCAACGCTCCAAGGACTGGTGGTCTCATCTTGGCTGGATCATACGTCCCCAAAACGACAGCGCAGCTCAAGGCGTTGCGTGAGCGCAGGGGTGCTGATCTTGAAGTTATTGAGCTAGACGTCGCTCAGCTCATCGAGTCTGCTGAACAGGAGCAAAGGATGGTAGACCATGCTATCTCCGAGACTACCAGGCTCATTAGCGCGGGAAGAGATGTCTTGGTCATGACATCTCGAACGTTGATCAAGACCGACGAAGCCATCTCCTCGCTTAAGATTGGCTCCAAGGTAGCTGCTGCACTTGTCCGCCTCCTCGTCAACATCCAGGTACGGCCACGATATATCATTGCCAAGGGAGGAATTACGTCGTCGGATGCAGCTACAAAGGGTCTCAAGATGAGGAGAGCCCTAATCGTGGGCCAGGCTGCACCGGGTGTGCCGCTCTGGAGATGCGATGAGGAGACAAGTCGGCATCGGTCTGTGCCTTTTGTTGTATTCCCGGGTAATGTTGGTAGCGAGACGACTCTGGCGGAGATTGTTGAACAGTGGGCACTTTGAGGGATAGATACTTGGATAAGAATCTTTACTGAAGAATAACCCGTAGTTTGGATGAGTTATTGAAGCAATAGTGACAAAGACAGAAGAGAGATGTGCAATTCCTCTACTTTTCAATCAAATGTTGTGCACGATTATTCAGAACGTCTGAGGCTTTGATTCCAATTGCACGGATATGTTTGTCAATTACAATAAGCAGATCGATCATTTCACGAGGAAAAGTGAAATTTCATTATCATAAACGTTGCCACGACATACAATTTAGTTCCTCTTATTCGTTCCATCTCAAATGAACAGTGTCCAACCCATCCCTCAATCCTTCATCCAAACTAACCCTGCCACTTAACACGCTTATCCCTAAACAAAGTAACCATAGCAATAGGCAACAACTCCGTATTCACAATATTCAACCTCCCAAACCTCTCAACAATCTCATGTCCATAAAACGTAGCAACCCAAGTCCAATACGCATCCATGTTATTCCACCACCCCGTGATACCCTGCAGATTCGACTCCCCGCGCAACTGCTCCATCGCAGCTGATATCTTCCCCTCATCGGTCTCAACCTTGCTCTCGGTAGGTCTCTTCATGAGCGTGCGGAAGATGCGGTGCAGTCTGTTGGTAGCTGTAAAGTGCCCGAAGAAGAAAGCTTCGCGGTAGCGGATGAATTCCTCAAAGGGCATGAAGGTTTCTTTTTCGTGTTCGGTTGCTGGTTCCCAGTCTGGTTCGTCAAGGGCGTATCGCTCATGGCGAGTTTTGCCGCTCAGGAACTTTTGCTTGTAACCTTCGTAGGCGTGGCGCTCATCTTCTTGGAAGTCGATCATAGGCTGAGATGGGTTCTTGAAGACTTCATCATGAATCTGCATGAGAGAAATAAACGGCGACTGCAGATCAAGACCGCCAAGTTCCATGGGGAAGTAGAGGTAGCCATCGGGAATATTCTTGATGCCGAATCTCTGACTGATTTCCTGCTTCAAGAACTCAACCACGTTCGTGACTTGCCCATCGGAGAGTTTTGTGAAGACCTGCTCCTCAATCTTCTTGTGAGTTGAAAGCATGTTGTTGACGTGTTCACGGCCAAAACAGTTAGCCGCTTTACCAAAGTTGGAGGTAAAGAAGGTCGCAGCATATGTGTTCCAGGCTTGAATGAAGCCAAGGATACTCTTACGCTTGTCAAGTAGCTGTTTATGAAGTTCGTTGATATGAGAGTCAACCATTTTCTGATCAATCTCGAAGCGGCCCGTCTTGGGCGACAAGCGAAGGAAGCCCCAGCGAATCTCCCCTTCTGGTAGTGAGTCGTCTATCGGAAGGCTCACATTGCTATCCTTGGGGATGCGGACTGTGCCTGTCTTGGTAGAGTTGACACTAACACCGGTGACGATGGTGAACTCATCAACAGTGTCCCAGGCCTTCACAGCGACCTTGTGGTCAGGCGACCAGAACCAAAAGTTGTCATGCATTCTCCACAAGTTGTTGGAGGTAGCCTGGTTGACAGCAAAGTCAAGACAAAACAGCGTCGTCTCACCAAAGACATCGCTCAAAACATGGGCTGCTGGAGTACCACGACGTCTCTTGCGCGCAGACGAGTCATCATCGTCGACGAACTTGAGAGGTGCCTCAAGGAACTTCTTGAAGAACCCAAGCCACGTGTCCGAGACACCAAGGAACTTGAGAATCGTAAACACAGTGTCATGGGGAAGCTTGGGGTTCCAGTCGTCAAAAACTGAATGGAATGCCGTCATCTCGCCGTAAAGATGAGTGTTGATGGTGATCTCTGTAGACAGCAGATGAAGTAAGGTCTGTTTGAGTGCCATTGGGCTGCGGGACTTGTCGTCTTCATCATCATCGTCATCTTCTTCCTCCTCATCAGAGTAGTCAACCTCAGCAGCAAAGTTGTTCGTATTCATGACCCTGCGATGTCTCATCGCACCGCCCTGTCCCACGCCTCCGGTCGATGGTGCTGACCTTCGGCATGCTTTGCTAGCAAGCTGTCTACGAGGTGCCTGTATAGCCTGGGCTACAACTTTACGCTTCTTGGTGTCGGCGGCGAAACGTTCGTACTCAGCTTCCTCTTCGCCGTCGGCAGTGCCTGTGATTTCGCTCACATGGTCCATAAGCTGTGCCATGAAATATCTCTGTTCATTGACCTTGACACGTTCACGCTGTAGGCACGGTGAGTCCGAAAGTGGGCCAAGGTAGTAGCCAAGTCGTCGCCGGTCGTCTCGAGGGATCTCTTGCCTCTCCGATTTCCAGGCCGCAGAATCACGGAACCTTTTGAAGGCTGTCTTGAAGAAAACGCTCCATTTAACACCAATATACTGGAGGAATATGGCTTGGAGTAAGTCCTCATGCATATGGATGTTGAAGACGCCACTGATCTTCTTCTCCATCGAGACGGGGACAGGAGTCTCAGAGTTCCACGTCCATGATTCGAGTGCATTGATGCGCATGTTGAGGACGTCTGCGATCTCTTTCAAGATCATATCATTGCTTTCAAAGTCCTTGAGCACTTCTCGTTTCTCATTAGACAGGAGATCTGAAGAGTGAAGACCGGGAATGATCCACTTGAGGGAGCCAACAGTGAACTGATTAGGTGTTGAGATGGATGCTTCATGGTCAGAGACGCATCGCCGAAGGACCTTGAGACTATTAACCATGGCCTTCTTGTCGTTGTTGTTACAGCCGAAAAGATGTTCGAGGTAACTGTTGAGGGCCTTGGTATCGATGTCGGCGGCTTGGAAGACGGTGTCCTCCCAATCCATCCTGGACTTAAGTTTTGCCTGGTCGCCGACGTCCTCGAACGCCTCGCCCATCTCGACGTCTGCCTCTGGATCCTTGTCCTTATCGCCGGACAGCCACTCGGTCACGAGCTCGCCATAGAGCCAGGCATACTGATACTGCAGGGCTTGCATGTTGAGCTGTCGAGTGAGTGACTCCTCCCAGGCAGCCAGCATCTTCTGCGACACCGAAGGATCAGTCTTAGCCTGACCGAGGAAGCGGTCGAGGTTCTTGAGGTCGATCTCAAGGCGCTTGTGACTGCTGAAACCTAAGATGACTTTGTTCTCCTTGGTAAGCTTGATAGAGAAGCACTTCTTGACACCATCGCTCAAGATAACAAGGCGCTTGACGGCATCCTTCTCTGCCTCGACGGAAGAAAGAATCGCCGCCTTGGCTTCTTCAAAGCGAGAGCGTCTCTTGGACAGCTCCTGGAGCTTGGTGTTGGTAATCTCTTGGAGAGTCTCAGAGAAGACACTACCAGAGGAAGCCATGGTGTAAGTGGGCTGAGGCTTAGGGGTAGTAGTCTTCTGTATTTGTGTTGAACGTCTTTCTGTTTGCTTGATTCTGGCCATTAGTGATGAAGGACCAGGTTTGGAGGATAACGTGATGATGGAATGGATGTAAAAGAAAGGAGGGGAAGGAATCGAAGGAGGAGGGCAGCGTGTGGTATATATACCAGGTAGGAGGAGGATTCGGTGTCCTCAGGCCACAAGTTGCAGGGAACTGTGCCGTCTTGGCCGTGTAAGCCAATAGCTTTGGTGATGATCTGATGTCAATAAGAGCTTATACGATACAGAACAGAACAAAAAAGTAAGATTTGTCGTACTAGCTAAATCAAGAATTGTGTATTTTGCTGTCGCACGTAGATCGCCGACAGTAGCATGAGTTGTAAGTTGTTGATGAGATGAAGTGAGGTCACAGATGAAGTGAAGCCAAGGATGAAGCTAAGATGTGCTGACTGTCCCTATTGACAGAAATGATTCGTCAGATTTTAGAGTATAGTGGGTCACCCTTAGGCTGCAGCCTCTCGTGTTTCATCATTTTCAACTCCATACCTTGAACCCTCGCACAAGTCATTGACTGATGGAAAAAGTATTAGCAAAGATCTCGCCATGAGCTGTATCAACCGATACCTTCGCCTATATCTTTAAGATGGTGACTAACAAAAGATCTTATCTTCTTCTCCACTGTCCCAACCGACCTGGAGTAAGGGCCAGAACAAAGACTGTGAAGCACCATATTGTGCATAGGCTTTGCAACCGCCTTTTTCAATCAATCCATCGATCTATTGTTTTGTCCCTCGCATGTCTGTACACCCCAATTCTGTCGCAGTCCATATAGAAAAGCAACCGCCCTTCATTCGATCATCTCTAGCTTGTCCATAAGTTCTTTAAATGCCATCCTGCGGCTCTCCTCGTCATCCCTTCTAACTTCGTACACCCTAGCACAGACTTCTTGTTTCTTCTCTTCCTCGATCCATAGAGTCACCCCCAGGTCTTTCAAAGCCTCGGGGTCAGGATTCCATGTAGACGCCGAAGTCTGCTCAAATTCCCCCATCATGGAGGGCAAAATGTGATCCCAGAATTCCAAAGCACGTTGGTGATGTTTCCTAGTCTCACGAAAGAGATACATGTCGTCATTTTTTCCTTCGCTCTCTGTTGCGTCGGCATCCTCAAGCATGAATCGTTTGAACTCGACAATCATGCTATCGATAAAGGCTGCTTTGTCACCATCATCTGTCGCGGTATAGACACGATCGTCTAGCGCCTCATCTGGAAAAGCTGACCTGGTGGAACATGTGTGTACCATATCGAGATCAGCGAAGACCGCTTGCCTCAAAACAGCCGTATGTTGATACGTGGTCAACATTCCTCCAAAGTCTTCCACGAATGATCGCAGCTCGTCAGTATCTGATGAATAGCTTTCCAAAAGGCACCGTATCGCATGAGCAAAGGGTGTATAACCTTCAGGCGAACACTGACAAGTGCAGCTATCTGTGTATTCAATGGCCAAAGGGTCCTTGGTGAGGTATCCCTTCAAATTCTTCCTGTTGTTGATGATGATCTCGGCTAGAATATAACTAGAACGCTCTGATCTGTCGTTTTCGCAAATTACAGTCCAGAAGTTGGGGCAGTGGTTATATAGCCACATCACATACTGCGACGATGTACAGTCCAAGACCTGCCATACGTCTGGACCGAACGCACTAAATGCCTGCTTGCTTAGTGATGGATGTGTCCAGGCGTCGTCGATATCGGTAAATCCCGTATGCCGAAAAATAGATGCATCTTCAGGGCGTGTGATATCAAGCCATATGGGTCTGAAGATGGGCTTTTCACCACCCTTGCAGCCTACTTGTGCTGGCAGAATTCTTTGCAAGGTTGTCGGTTTGGCATTAGCTTGTCTCTGTAGAGATTCTTCAGGCCTGATAGATCGGATGTCGGATTGCGTTGGTGACGAATGCCTGTTTTCTGAGAGCAGCCATGTTCTTGGAGCGGACTCTTCGAATTCTTGCTGACACATTTTTACTTGTCTTGCAATCAAAAGCTTGCAATGTGTGGAAGCACTGATGAACAAATTAAGCGATTGAGCCATGCCAAAAATATTGCGCTTAGAAAAGTCATAGTATGGTCTGATAGGGTATTTCGCTTCCAACAGGATCCTCACTGCCTCGGTGCAGGGGCAAACAGACCCGTCGGTAGTTCCACGACTGTTGCAGATGCTTTTGCTTCTCCGAATCGACCTACCCAGAGGACTGATCATGCCTGATGCTATTCGGCATGGCTGGACAAGTTGTTCTGGGGTTGCTCGTTTGACCAACAGTCGTAAAATTTCCGGCTTCTCAATGGCCACATAACAAGGAGTCTCACCATAGAAGCTGACTTCTCCCATTCATTCTGGACTCCTATTGATTAGATCTTCAACTTCTCTGACGTTGTTCCGTAGAATCGCAAGGGTCAGTGGCCCAAACAATGCTATTTGGGTTTATCTTTAGCACATATCATGGTATCATGTATTTTCACACCGTACCTTCGGCAATCCTTTGACTCACACCATCGTACGTAGCGATGTCGATGCGGCCAAAACTACCGAACCTCAGTTCTGGAGGCCTGGGAGCTGGTATCTCCGCATCGTCTACACACAACTGGGCAAGAATCGAGGATGGAAGCACAAATTCGTCGGCGGCTATGTGTAGGGCGAGACTATAGTTTTTGTCAATACCACGATCGTGATAGCGAAAAGCTGACATACCGACCGTCTGACCCAACGGCCGACACTGGGGTACCCGCTGCGATAAGAAAGTCGAACAAGGACTTCAAACTCGGATGTGCACGCTGCTGCTGGGTTAAGATTCGGAAGTCACCGGAGTGCATCTATTCATGTTAGTTCCTACGCAATGCCACAGGCTGAGAACTAACAGTCAAGGTCAAGTGATGAAGTAAGGAATAGCCTTTCGAGTTAATATCGGTTGGCCTGGCCCTCCCGGAGCGGAAGATTGATCGAAGTTTTCGGGTAATTGACTCGAACAAGAGTCCCGGATAACTTTCCATTGCCCATCGGGCTCCAAGGCGGCTTTCAACCAGCAAGCTGATGGCTCTAAAAGCTGGAGAGTTACCTTCATCAACCATAGCAAAGTAATTGATAGAGGGGCTGATGCTGAAACCACCTGCTCCAGTAGTCGTGCGCAATGTCAACTCAACAGCTTTCCCTATCAATCCAGTGAGTCCTGTAAACCTCAAGGTTCTTTCTCGCCAATAATCATGGGCTTCGACGTAGAAATCACAGTTTCTCAAGTGATTTTGGTGGGAAACAATTTCATCTTTGAAAGACAGCGATCCCATTCGGCACGTTCTTTGTGTACGTAGCCGCCTTGCCCTACAAGAACAGGCGGAGGCAGTGGAAGCTAGCTCGTGTAATGCACTTGGCCGAGAGGCAAGTCTGTAAACAGCTTGTGCAGGATTCTGATCATCTATACTGAGTCTGTACAGGAGCTCAGTAGTTTGAACATGGCGTTGTGACGCTGCAGACTCCGCTTGTTGGAAAGATGCTCGGATCTCATCCATCTGCGCCTTGAAATGTGATTTGATCATCAAGTCAATCTGAAGAGTCACGGAATCGATAGAACTCTGGACGAAGGCGAGCTGTGGTTGAATGGTAGAAACAGGACCAGTGAGGTGGGATATTGTAGCAGCCAACGTTGAGACCTCAAGCTCTGTTCTCTGAACGCTTGCAGCGTTTAGAGCCATAGCACTAGAAGCTACAGCTTGCAGCTCTCTGGTCAACTGTTAGTGTAAGTCTTGAAGACTTTGGTAGTCACGTACAGGTGCAAGCCTTGGACAGCCAGGTTGAGTGGAGTGCAAAGACTATCCAAAGCATTTTCCAATTGTGTGAGTTGAGCCTGCCGTAGAGGATATGAAAGTTTTCGATAGGTGCCCTTCATTTTGTCTTTGACTGTAGGTTCGGGCGGGCTGGATGCGCCAAGCTTGTCTCCAAATTCCTTAAGGTCCTTCAAACAGTCTTCACAATTAGCCAAGCATCGGATAGCATAAGTCGCAGCCTTCGAGGTGGAGAGATCCAGTTGATCACTCTTCAAAAACCCGTCTAGTAAGCGGAAACTGGCTTCTAGAGACTCCAGTAGGCGTTTGAGTCGAGCAAGAGCACTATCGTGATCTTTGAGCCCGCCCAGGTAGCTCACAAGACCGGCACATGTCTTGAGACCGAGAGGGATGATTGCGAGAGCTAACTCGGCCATGGTGCTCTCTCAAGGGCGTGTTTTGGTGGAGGGCAATATGGGATGGGAGAGATAAGAAGGGCGAAGGCAACATGTTGGGCTAAATGCAGGAATGAGAACAGGCCACCAATGATATCTCACAGCGTCCAGCACCTGCTGCAGAACATTCACAATCACGAACGTCGTCAGAGGCTGAAAATCGCCGTTCTATTGGCTACTTCGTTCCTGCGGCTGAGACAAGGCAGACCAGTGAGATAGGTAGTGAAGTATTTTGGCTGCAATTATCGCTACAACTGATTGTTACTTTGATTTAATCACGCACCGGATGCATGGATTCTCAGGTCCCCACAAACATCATTATCATTCTGTTGGCCATGGCTGACGCAACGTGTTTCTTTCTGCACTGCACGCACAACCAACATGTTGTTGGTCCTCGAGTGGCTCCACGCCAAAGCACAGGTCATGTTTCAAGTAAAATAGCGCTCGAATCACTTATTTCAGGCCACCGACCACTGAACCAAATCTCCACTGCCCTTCTCTCGCTCTTCTCAATTTCATTGTCAACCTAAATCATCACGATGAGAATTTCTGAGGGTTCTCCATATCCTCCAAGCGAATCTGACATTTCTGAGATCGCACGCGATGTCGAGAAAGAAGATGCTATCGAAAAACTTTCACTTCTTCCCAATCCTCCCCCTCGCCCTCGATGTCTGACTCCATCTGGCTTTCGAGATGTCGCAGAAGAGCCTGGACTACCGAAACCGACTTTTCAACATTGCGCGTACTATAAGCTACCACCGGATATCAGACGATACATTCTTATACTGGCTTTTGGCAACCGTCGTCTCCATATGGACTTCTCTTATGACTATCCCGACATGACTTCGGATCTCATTCAACCGCTCGATAAGAACCATTGTGGCATCGTCCTAGAGAACATGTATGGTGACAAACTACGGGTCGTCGATGATACGAAGCCAAGGTCGTGGATTTGGTGGGGATCTGTTTGCCATCGACTCCCGGCAGACTTTGATGTATCGCAAACAGGCCCAATGACCCATGGAGGGCTTGATGGTCCTTGGGCTGATACCTGTCGCGTTGGTGAAGCCCGTCACTGCGATTCTTGGCCAGGCTCGTTCCCCGCAAAGTGTCGCATCGGCACAATGGGATGGCTCTTATCTTGTCGCCAAAAGTAAGTCATTTAATCTCTGTCTGCGATCAAAATTATGACAGCTAACAATACCGCAGCTATGCCGAAGCTATCGACATACTTTACTCTAAGAACACAATCATCATGGCCAACGAAGCAATGATAACAAATCTTCCTCGACTCCTGTTACCGCAACGCCTTGCATCCATTACCTCACTCGAGGTCAGCTGGAACTTGAAGTCTCGATACGAAAGCGGGTTTTGGAATATTATTGATGATGCAGACTTGAAGCACGTATGTCAAATAATATCCACCCAATTTCCGCGATTACGACGTCTTTATCTGTCTCTCGAGAAGTCACGGCATCTTAGGCCTTGCTATGCTCCAGATGTTTGGCCAGCTATTAGCCCCCATCTAGACAGCCTTGCACAAGCGATGCCATTCCTAACAGAACACGCCGTTGCACTGCCAAATACACCCTTCGATTCAATTCTTGATGACGCAGCGACAAGACATATTGGAGACCGTACGATATTATCTCACACTTATTTTCAGGCCTGGCGATCCGCTGATGGGGAAATGGACGTCATTCGTCTCCCATACGTCGACAGCTATCCAAAGGCCCCGTATCACATGGACTCAATAGCCTCGGAGAGCAATGGCTACTGGATCCTAAACGGCACTAACTTGCCCAAAGACCCTAGGCTTTACATAGGGCCTCCGCCGATGTCACCAGACGTAACCGACGGTCACTACGATTCTGATCCATATGGCGACCTTCTGGATTTGGAGGATATTCGTTGATTGTTAGATATTGAATTTTGGTAGTTCTGAGCCAACGTATAATACTTGCTTAAAATCATGTTTTGGGTCCATCTTGGGTGCGCAATGCTGAGCTTGACCGTCGGATATGTACGTTAGGTAGCACTGTAAATGAAGAAAGTAAATGTTGGCATACTAGGGGCATGGTCAAGCTTTTATACGGCCTTCATGCAAAGTGTTTGGAGAACGGATCACTAACGTAACACTGGATCTAATGCTGCTTATTATTCAATACACCGGTAGTCTTTTCATGTTGATCTCCCTAATGCCAACAATCCGTCGTTGGTTACCTCCATCAATCGTTAAAATAACCATTCGCATGAGCACTTCCACGTTGTAGGCGTATCGTTACGGAAAGAATGATAAATAAAGATTCTTCTGCGTTATTTCATTCAATCAATCAGGATGGGAGAGTTAAACTCTTTTCGTCAGCGTAACCATTAGCAGACCAGTCCCAAGCATCTAAGTACCTATGCGAGTGCCATCACCTTGTTAGCCATTATTATTGAGTGGCAGAAAAGAACTTACATCATCAGCGCAAAATAGGCCATCGAGTCGGCATTGGCGACCGGCTTGATGCTCCTATCATTGTGAAGTAACTTTGCCAGGTTCCAAACATGCTCTCTTCCGTCTACATCCAGTCATACGTCAGTATATCTCAAAGTCGTTGACCGTTCACCAGGAGTCACTCTTACAGGCCGCGACAACCCTGAGTTTTCTCTCACTCATCTCTTCCCTTGTCAAGGGGTTTTCGAATGACTCAGGTTCAGCCTCGCTGGATTCGGTCGATTTGTATATATATTTTCCGTCTTTGTCTACTGCATGCACATCGTTGATGTCTGTGTTGGTCAGCACCCACACAATTTCCATTCTCAATCGGACAGAACAAAATGAGTACGATGATCGTTGGCTTACTGTATGTATAAGGTATTCCCTGGCCCTGTGAGTTGACCTTTGGTAGTCCATACCAATGGAACAGCTCGTGCAGCACCGTAACCGACAGGTGACCGGCAATGCTACCCAAGGATTTTCCTGCGAAAATCTTGTCATCGGTTCTGTCCTTCACTTTCTTTGTTTTTCCATCTATCTCCTTGTAAGCTTTCGGAGACGTTCGCCTCTGGACCTTTCGACGGAAAGAACGGTCGCAGAAGAAAATCCAGTCAAAGCGGTAGTCTGTCACAGCCGCCATGTCTTGACCGCAGATGAAGCCCTTCTGCTTTTCACTCTTCACAAAAACCATTCGGCCTTCGTGAAGCCATGCTCCGACGGATCCTGCTCTCGCAATTGCCGCTCTAGCTTCTCTGTGGTCCCTGAGAAGTATACCGTTTTCTCCGGGTACAGGATCATCTTTTCCAACCCAGATGAAGTTGGCGTTTTCACCTTCAGTATTCTCACCGCACATTAGACGGGGCTTTGTGTAGCCGAGCCTTTGCAGTCTACTGTTTCGCGTTGGGTTGGCCACACTGCTTGATTGTGAGAGTCTCATTTTGATTCTTTTGAAGATGACTTCGGTATCTGTCAGTATTGACGGTCATAAATGGAAGATGGCGTAATGCCCTCACCTTGAGCAAAAGTGAAGTCTGCAGACGGGTTTGCACCATCGTCTTGTGCAGTGAGCCCCAGCGCAGCCTTCAGTGCTCGGGACTTGATTGACCATTCCAGGTGCAGTTTCCTCTGTCTTTTAGCTGGGCGTGGGGTTCGAAGAAATTCCATGGCATCTGAAGCTGCAGTGGCCATCTCCAAAGCGACATCGAACGCTTCATCAAGAACCCGCCGGTGAGGCTCACAAGAACTGTCGATGTCCCAATTAGCCATGTTTGCAACGAGAGGGCCTTGATCAACAGCCAAGCTGAAGCTGGAGAAAACCCCGACTAGTGTCAAAAGGTACGAAAGATGCATATTGTCAACAAAGGGCCTGAGTGTACTCGGAGACGGCTAAAGAAGGGCTTCAGATGATAGCGTATATCGCTGGTCGAATTACTTCATACTGGAGATCGTGCTCGACCTACCTTTTGAATGAGAGCACCTTTGCCTTCCTGGACAGCACTTCTTGTTGGTCCTGCTCAACTCACGCGTGAGGCATGTAAGCCGAACATCAACCTCAAACACGTCTAAGCCACCAGGGGCATGTACTCCACAGTACCAGGTCTAAGCGGCTCTGTATGATCTACATGAGACGGGAGGTAAAATCCCTCAGGAATATGATCCGATCCTTGGTCATCTTCAGGCACATTGGCCTCCTACTGGATCTACCGAGCCTGACCAGCCTGTGAATGGACGCGCAGGGTCAGCTTAGTGACAGAGAATACAGCGATTCTTCTGCTGAGGGACTAAAGAAGCCACGGAACCACCTCGTGTTTCTAGGTTGGTAAGATGAGGACCATATCTTCCTACCAACAGATAATTTTTACGAAACATGCTCATGGACTAGTGCACTCAGCTTCACATACACAAAGCATGGCTGATCTTGATCTTGAGAGACTTTACCATGACTCATTGCATAATTTGACGTTTATGAGTTCTCCTGCATGCTGGCTGTCGGTCATCCCATCTTAAGGCTTCCCCCTCGCAGCGAGCGACGTTCAAAGGGGGGCTGTAATATGGTAGAGGGCTCCTACAACAACACCAAATCATTCACGACCGGAGTTACTACAGCTACCGCTAGAGACAAGAAGAATCTCCATAATAGAAGTGTCCGGCCCACCGGCGGTCAGCCTTGTTGGATGTACTAAAACATCGATTAACAGATGAATGATGTTTTAGGCTCTGGTAAGATGCGCCCGAATTTAGATCAAAAAAACTGATCTGACATTTCTTTCTGAAAAGGCTCCCAAAAGGGTAGAGGCCGAATTCGTTAGTAGCTGTTGGTCGACACGCTTGAGCTCTTTGCACAGGCCATCTTAATCTCCGCAGACGGCTGATTATGGAGCGTTGAGTCAGAGTTCAGAGCGATAAACGAAGTCTATTAGAGTGATGCGTCAATCTTGAAACAGACAACTCCATCTTTACGGGGTCTGTTGGTCACAACTCGGCATATTTTAATATAACATAAACCAAGCACTGCTGCACGCTCCTCCGGCGTCTTGATGGCCTCAGTGTGTTATTGTGTGTTGGTTCAAAATTGAGAACCCTACATATGGCTTCATCCAAGAATGATGGCGCAGTTCTGTGATTAAGCTAAAACATAACCATGTATTACTGTTGGTTGCTGAGCTTCCTGTGACTTCTATACGTTTTTTTGTTTCTAATTCTGTCACGGCGTACTGTTTGACGCTGCAATGTTGGCAGACTGTCGCCTCCAAGTTCGGTTTCTCACATTTTGCTGAAAAGAAGAAATTCGGGCGCTCATTAATGGCAGCAGAGAAACATTCCCAGGGAAAGCTATTCTTTCTTCGCATCTATTCCACAGCCCTGCTTTCTCGTACCTTATTTGACTCCGCCGTGATTCTTCCACAATGATTCTTCTTTGGCAAGCTCTCTGCCTGGCTTTGCCACTTTTTATTTCTTGGTCAACGGCATTCCCTCATAATATCGAGCCTGGTTACCCAGATCTCTACTCTTTCCGACATCAGCCATATGATCACATAGGGCGGACGATAGGAGAGAGAACAGAAACGGATGTACCTAGCCTCGAAACTCAGGTTACTGATCACTCTACTGAACCAGCCGCTTCCGAGACATCTAACCCATCCACGCCTACCCGAGAAGCCCAATATCCCGTTGTTGGTCCACCCGTGTCATTAACGACAAGTGAGGCTCTATCGGAGGTCACTCTGTCGAGTTCCGCTCATCTGCCACAAGATTACACTCTTTCATTCTCCCCTTCGGCGTCAGAAGAAGGCGACGGCAGTACTGGCTTTACAGGGACTTTGGTAGACAGCTCTCATCCATCATCCAAGCCTACCACAATCCCTTTGGCACTACCAACAGAATCTCGAAATTCCACCGAGACTGTAGAAGTGCCGTCCTCCCCGATACCCAAACCGTCACTTCCTACCCAGACATCAAGGGATTCGCACAGCGCAAGGACTTCTGGCACATCCGCCTCAACGCCAGACAGTGCTGAAGACCCTGAACAGACTCATTCTGGCCGCACCTTGGAGGTAGAGAGTACTTTCAAGACTTTACCTACAATTTCACTCTTCCCCGGTGATACATTAACGTCACCACTCACTGACGATGGCTCAACTCGAGATTTCAGCACTACCTTGGACACCATATCATCAGATGCGCAAACCAGCGTCTCGCTCACCACAGAGTCCCAATGGGGTATCGAAACTAGCACTTCAGATCTCACTGGTATCTTTACCCTCCCTGCTACAACTGCGGCTACCCTTGTGACAGACACGATTAGAAGCTCTGAGCAAACCTCGACCAATGACAAAACAACGCCGTCAGATGAAGCCACCACTGTCAGCAGCGCGACGAGTCAGGTTACCAGTGCAGCTCCTTCAACGGGTCTCCCGGGCGATTTGGAGAGCTCAGTCGTTTCTACCGATGTCTTGACGCCAACCGACACGTTTTCTAAGGGATCCTTCACCACCATGGATAGCTCTACACCCAGTACTCCAGCTATCGATACTCAGGCTCCTGGTACTACTGGAGACTCAGGTATGCCCACTTTGACGGAACCCGAAACTTCAGAGCCTAAGCCTTCAACTGCAGTGCCATCGCCTTCAGAAAACACCTCGGCCATTTCAGGGAGGACCAACAAGGGAACCACCGAGCAATTCCAATCAGCATCGTCATACCAAGCTTCAAAAGATGGAACTACCCAGCCGGCAACTCACAAACAGAGCATAACTCATGCCATGGCATCCAATGTCGTGGTGACTGCAGGTAGCGATGCTATTGTAACTTTCGCTCCTACACAAGACCCAAAATTCACTTCGCTTACCGAGAGCACCACTACAACAGACGACAATGGCATCCTCGTTGTCATTTGGCCCGGAGGTTGGAAGTGGAGACCTGTGGGCGATAAAATGCCAGCGACTCTTCCAAGTCCACCCAAATCAAATCCCAGCCCTGTAGCGGAGCCTGGAGACGAAGATCCCGATGATGATGATGTGTCGACAAAGGAGGCCAAGTCTACTGTAACAAAAACAGCTCCAGTGTCAACGGGAGCCTCAACCACTGCTACCAGTGTCGAGCCAACATCGGAGACAACGACTTCGGAAACAACGGCAGAGTGCACTGCCACTGAGATTCCCGACTGTACAAAGACCATGTCGTATATTACTATGTCCGAATCAGTCACGATGTAAGTTTGACTTTCACACGAACCCTATACTATACACACGCTAATGTTAGTCAGTACCGAGATAGGAGACTGCCCGCCGACTCCAAGCTGTGCGACCGGTGAGCAAAGCACAGTAACCACGACACTAGAACCTGAATCCCATTGGGTGGGATATGCTGCAGATCCCCAGCAAGGCCCTTCAGAAGCTGAACTGGACGCTCCTGTCGATAAGGAGACGCAGGAGTATCTTGAGGACTTCTTCCAGGAACACGACCTCCTCTTGGACTATGAAGCCGATGATGCTTCACCCGAGTGCAGCACTACCTCCTCAGGTCTTGACCTTACATGTTTCTCTGGGTCCTGGCCATTGTTCTGCACTCATGTCTCAACTGGTGATAACGAAACGTTCGTTGAGAATGTTACCGCGAAGGTGCTGGGGTCCAGCGACAAAGTAAAGCGATATGAGCATGTAAGATTACCAGGAATGGAGTCGAAGGTGATGAGACGTGCAAGAAAGTGCGACAGTTACTCGATAGAATTTAGTTGGGAACTCGGTTCCATTGACGGGTGCGTACAAGATTGTCTTGGAGCCATGTCGAAGTTGGCTCTATCTTGTGGCTTAACCGGTTCTCGCGCAGACGGCATCAGTGATAGTGGAAGCCTAGTCGTCGGCTGCGGTATATATAGCTACAGAGTCGTCGAGGACTACCAGCATACGATTACTGAAACCACAAGTGACGTGGCAACAGCGACTTCGACAGCAGAGTCAACTTCTTCGGAAGCAACAACCTCTTCTTCTGGCAGCATAAAGGTCACAACCGACGAGCTTACTACCACAAAAGCGGTGACTACTTCGGAAGATGCAGCTTCAAGCACAGAAGAAGCCGATGCGACTCCCACCATCGACCCCAACTATCAACCCCTAGTTCAGCAAGACCCTGAGTGTCTCGAAGCGACAGATGGAGATCACGGCGCCATTGATCCAGGCACACAGGACGACTACGCGGAGGAATTTAGCAGTCAAGAACCAGATGGGGGATGGGAGGCTGGACCAGATATTCAGCACTCTTACAAAGAGACGTCTCATGGCGTTGTCTACGAGTATAAGGTCAATTGGGCCCAAGACTGTACTACCGATGGAGATACCCAGGATATCAGATGGCCTTTGGGTCAAGCTGCTGATGTTACCGCTTACTCGCTCATGAGGGGCGCCTTTGAGAAATGTAAGCTTCCATACTAGCCTGGACAAGTGCCGTACTAACAGTGAGCTAGGCAACAACGGCGGCATTGGGGGATCTATTCAAGCAGGGTGTTTGGTCTACACTTTTAATGGCTATGATGAATAGATAGCCAGAATTAGGAGGATTTTTCGTTTTCGCCAGGGTTTGGAGGAGCCGAGAATTTCTGGAAGCAAAGGGCTAGAAACGATATTACCTGTGTATTGACATTTTGTGGTGAGATTTCGGAACCCATGAGGCAGCAAAATAAAACAGGTATCAGTAAAAGCGACAATCATTTAGGCAGCGGACTTAAATCATGTATAAAGGACGCCTAAATTGCTATGACTGCAACAGACCACTAAACTTCCATAAAGCCAGGCCAACTACACAATGACTGTAACCGAAGTTGGCTGCATGGGCGTCAAGCCCAACATGAACATCATGGATCATACCACCTCAGAGGGCAAGATCCTGACTGATGCCTGGAAGACTGTCATCAGCAAGCCTGGTGGCCCTCAAAGAGTTTACTGGGGTTTGGAATCAGTTGATCCATCAAAGGTCTGGGGCTTTTTCGACTTTGATTCCGTCCAGCAACATCGTCAATTTGCTGAGGAGTAAGTTCTGCGCATTAATCTAGAGTAAAGACACTAACTGATCTAGATACGGCGCTGATGCAGTCAAAGACATTCCCAAGATCTGCACGTATGGAGAGTTCACAAAACATATCAAGATGGTTCCGTCCTCAGATATTCTTGGATCTCCTCTCACAGAGATTATACTAGCATACTTCCCCCAAGACATCTCAGACCAAAAGAAAGAAACTCTCTCGTCCAAGATTCAGGAGATTCTCAGACAGGCCTTTCTTGATGATGTTCAAGTATCTCACGCCTGGGGCGTGGAGAACGACTTTCCAGCAAGAAGTGAAGATGGACAGCCAAGATCAGTTCTTCTGGGTTTTGTTGGATTTTCCCATTCTGAGACTTTGGGGGATCATCAGAAGTCAGATAGTTGGAAGGAGGCACTATTGAGCATTAAAGGTCTGGGGGGTTGTACTAGTATTTACAGCTTTTCGATAAGCTGCCAGCAACTGGAGAGAGTTTGAGGAATCCAGACTTATGATATGAGATGGAACTTGTAGATACACTCAACTTTGTCCAAAATATCTGTCAGTCACGAGAAATCCAGAGTGTTCACTTGCCATCCTTTCGACAAATAATGCATCTTCCACAAAGCCACAGTTTGCGGAGTTTTAGTCATATTGTCTTTATATCCGATAATCAAGCTGAGATTCACAACTCCATCAGATCCAACCGAGGTTTGCTTTCAGACTCCAGAGATATCTACTTCTGTCCGTGTTATCTCCATCCCCATCTTCCATCAACAGTGGATCCAAAATCCACAACCCCTGGGACCCATACCCAAAATGGTATGACTTAGCGAAAACACCTCCCGAATCTTTCATCACCACCATCAGAGCCCAGCCTAGTCTTCATATATACCACGGCATGGCTGGGAAAGCCACCAGTCCAAGTGGTGTTCTCGAACAAGAGCACAGTACTCCTAGCGAACCTTTATCGTCCCATCACAAAGACTTTGATCGTCTCGATCCGAATCGACCGGCATGTTTCCCAAAGCGCTCATCAGAGCTCGGGTTTATCTGTGCCATCGTGGGTTCGATAATGGTTAGCGAGTATTTTGTTTCTGGGTTTCCCATCGTTTTGTCTGCATTGTCGGATCCATCGAATGAGGTTAGGACGTGGCCTGCTGCTGTCATCAATCTCACCACCGCTATTTTGATCCTTCCTTTCGCCAGACTCGCTGAGATTCACAGCGCAAGGCTCATCTTCCTTTGCGGCCATGCTTGGTTGATTTTCTGGTCCATCATTGCTGCTTTCAGTCAGGATTCTACGATGCTCATCGCCTGTCGAGCAATGCAGTGTTTAGGGCCCCCGGTTTTCTTGTCGTCTAGTGTCGTTATCATGTCGCGCATTTATCGCCCTGGTCCACGAAACACTCTTACTTTCAGCATTCTGGGCGCCTCTTCCTGCATCGGTTTCTACTCTGGGATCTTCTTTGGTGCATTATCTGCTCAGGTCCTTGGCTGGAAATGGTATTTCTTTATCGGTGCATTCTTCTGTACTGGTATCTTCATCGCTGGCCTTTTGGCCATTCCAAAGAGGCATGGGCATGCACGGCATGACCTTGAGATGGACTGGCTGGGTACGGCTACTGTCGTACCGGGCGTTGCATTGGTGGTATATGCCCTGACTGACGGAGGGAACGCGGCTCATGGTTATTTAATCTTGATCTTGGGTATCACTTGTCTTGCGCTATTTGTTTACGTTGAGGGATGGAGGTCCATTCAACCTTTTGTGTCAGCAGAGATTTTCAAAACAAATTACATAAGTCGATTGGTCGTTGCGCTCTTCGTATCCTATGGATCGTTCAGCCTGGTTCTTTTCTACGCTAGCTTCTAGTAAGTCATATTCTGTCTACCAGATACCCAGCTAACATACTTCTTAGCATCGAATCAGTCCTGTATACTGGAATTTTACTGACCACAGCTTGGTTCATTCCTCTCACAGCTGGAGGTTTCATGCTTGCTCTCGTCGGCGGCTTTGCTCTTCATATCCTCAACGGACGACGACTCCTACTCATTTTATGCCTTGGTTTCCTCGGCTCATTGATCCTATTTTCAATCATTCCCGACAGCAGAATATCAAACTCATTCCTCTACTGGGCATTCATCTTCCCCGCCATGATTCTTGGAATAGTTGGGGTAGACATTACCTTTAACATCCACAACTTCATCATCACAACGTCCCTACCTAATCATCTTCAGGCAGTGTCAGGTGCCTTGATCACCAGCCTCCTCTACCTAGGTATGGCATTTTGGCTGGGTGTTATTGAGACGGCAACATCGGCCCGAAAGGAGAAGCGTGCCGAAAGTCTTGATGGAACAAGTCAATGTCAGATGGGGTTCTGGACCGGTACTGGACTGGCTTTGATTTTCATCACGGTGCAAATACAGTCGACTGAGGCTGATTTGACGGCTGATGAGAAGGCATAGAGAGAATGGGAGAAGGATGTCAGGCAAAACATGTAGTGATGGGCCTGGGGTTTGGCTTCTAGATATTTATGACTGATTCTGGAGCGACAAACTTTTTTCATAGATGTTTAGCAAATCAGAATACACTAGAGTAATGGCTATAGAGACTATCGATTTCTCATCACTCCTCGGACGAGATAACAGTCAAGGACTTATATGTCTTGTGAGCGCAGAGCAGAGCTGGAAGCTTGGACAGATTTCTCTATGCCAAACGATCACAGACTCCAGGGGTGCATTTTTCAACAATCGTACGTTCTTATCGTCACTGCAACTTGGGCACAATTTCGATATCTCTATCGTAGTATCACTATGAAAGTATGAAGAATGTGTCCTCCAGCTCTGACTTCACTAACATGAATCCATCTAAGCGTTCGCCGATAGCCCATTCCGTGCCTCAGCTTTACATGATTTAATTAACTCTATCCTCAGTCAAACTCTAGAACAGTCTTCCGCAGTCTCGCATGATGTCCGTCCGTAGATGAGTCGGTCGTACCAGGGTTACATCTAAAGTTCTTTATCCTTAAGTTTAATTACAACTCTGAAACCGACGACAGGGTCATGCCCAGCCGCACACGCATCCAGACCGCTCACCCCAAGATCACCAACCCTTCACCAAACCCCGGCTTGAAATTAATAGTAAAAAAATGTCATCGCTTCTTAAACAGTCAATCCGGCTCGTCGTCGCCCCCTCGAATTTCAACGTTGGGGTTTGCGGGGGAATTACCTTGACCGATGGGGGCGGGGTGATCTACCGCTAAGAATGGGGAAATACAGCTCCACGGGAACTCTGAGCCGCGGATAATCTACAGTCCACGAATGAGAAGCCGCCCGCTGGGAACAAGCTTATTCAGAGGGCCAGTGTAGACGACGCTTTGTTAGCGAAAACAACACGTCCAGTCTGGGGTTCGTTAACTTTTTTGACATGAGACGAGGGCCATTAAACTAGGTTAGCTAAGGTATGCAGTTAAGACCCGCTTGAGATGCTGGGGGTCAGTGTATTCGGGAGTACCTCCGAAATGACCATCCACTCTCTGTATATAAAACCTCTAAACATCCCTATGTTTCCTCTCTTCTGATCTCTCAAGCCCATTCATCTTCTTCACCTTTCACAATGAAGGTCTCGAGCTTCTTCTCAACCCTCTCCCTCTTCGCAGGCGTTCTCGCCGAGGCCATCGAGCTCCCCGCCGGTGTTCCTCGCAGCATTGAAGAGTTTCGCGCCAAGCATCCCTATGAACTCCCCGTCAAGAGAAGTCATCGCAAGGTCTATACTATCAGACATAGTAAGAACGATCACGACGATGTGTCTTCAGAGTTCTACAAGGGCTTGAAGAAGGCGAACAAGGGAGGTACGCTGTATCTCCCCAAAGGTCAGACCTTTGTCATTGGAAAGCCCCTTGATCTCACCTTTTTGAATGATATTCATGTTCATCTTGAGGGTGAGATTAAGTTTACCAATGATACGGAGTATTGGCAGAAGAATGCTTATAAGCATCCTTTCCAGGTATGTTTGAAACTCCGTGAGGACTGAGTTGAGACTAATGGTTGTAGAACTCGATCATGTTTTGGAAGTGGGGTGGCAAGAACATCAAGCTCTATGGAAAGGGTGTTCTGAACGGTAACGGCCAGCGATGGTGGAACGGTATGGCTTTCCTCTCAGCGTAATCAAATTCATACTAACGATATGCAGAGTTTGCCGGCAAGGAGATTCTTGACACTACCAACGCCTATCTCCGACCTATTCTGTTCTATGCTCAGAACGCCACCAACCTGGACATCCAGGGAGTTCACTTCAAGGACTCTCCCTGCTGGACCAACTTTGTCGTCACCTGTAAGAAACTCTTACCATGTCTTGATGGTCGCCTACTGACATCATCCAGCCAAGGACATCTCCTTCAAGGACGTCATCTGCACTGCTCGCTCCACCAACGCCACTGCTCTTCCCAAGAACACTGACTTCTTTGACTCCCTGAACGTCGAGAACCTCAACGTTGAGCGTGCCTGGGTTGACATTGGAGATGATTGCTTCTCCCCCAAGAGCAACGCCACCAACGTCCACGTCGACACCATGTACTGCAACGGTAAGCTCACTTCATTCCTCACATCACATACCCTTTACTAACAGTACCAGGCACCCACGGTCAGTCCATTGGCTCTCTCGGTCAGTACAAGGGTGAAATGTCCTTCGTCAAGGACGTCGTCATCGAAAACGTCTGGATGCTCAACGGCCAACACGGCGCCCGTCTCAAGACATGGGCCGGTCCCGACATCGGCTACGGCTTCATCGACAACGTGACCTTCCGCAACTTCTGGGGCGGCAACAACGAGTACACCGCCTTCATTGACTCGTGCTACTTCAACATCAACGCTACCACCTGCGCCCAGTACCCGTCTCGCATGAACATCACCAACGTTCTCTTCGACAACTTTACCGGTTACAGCTCTGGCAAGTATGGTAACGCTGTTGCCAGGTTGACTTGCTCGACTAGCAAGGATGCTGTCTGTGAGAACATCAAGTTCAAGGACTTTAACATCAAGACTCCTTGTGGTGGAGACCCTGTGTTCTTGTGTGATGGTGTCAAGGATATTGGCGTGGATTGTGTTAGTGCTACGAGTGCGGCGGGTAAGGCTGCTTTGGCGAATAAGTGTGTTGCGCCTAAGGCTTCTGCGAGCCCTTTCAAGGTTAGAAAGTTCAACGGTTAGGAGTTGAGTTGAGTTTGGGGTAATTAGTGTTGTACGATGAATGAGATATCAAGGTGGCTTTCGGCCATTGACTTCGACTTTAGCTTTGAAACGAGTGAGTACCTGATACATATTTGCGGTATCTTATGTGAAACGCGTGGATATAGAGGTAGAAATAATCGATCATGAGAAACAAGGAGTCATACAAGAACATGATCAATGGTGATGGGATAGTTTCGAAGGTTGCCATTATGATAGATCTGGATGGTTACATCCGGCGAGTCAATATCGCAATGGACCGACAATATCACAGAACTCGGTATGCGTAAGTGATTGTCAAATTCTTCGATAGCACAAAACAAATGAACGTCTATCGTATGCTCCTGAAGAAAGAATTAAAGATTGTGTTGTCTGTTGTCGAGAGATATTGTCGCGTTGAACAGAGTGATAAACTAGCCCTAACAATTTGACAGGGCGAAGGATTGAGGTGCTTTAACAACAATAAAACACTGTGAACACCCCGGGCTTACAGTCGCTCAATGAAGAAAATAGACTCAGAATTACTACGATATGTCTTACTGTATTGAACAGTCTTTGACTCAGTGATGTCCGTGATCGTTGTTCACGGCGGGACAAGTGTGGATGATCCAGGGTAGGCAGGTCACCAGTTTTACGTCTGATCACAATACGGATGCTGATTGGGTTGCGATAAGAACTGCCGGCAAGTGGGGCCCCTCAACGTTCCGCTCCCCGCGTACCGAGCGTGCTTGCCCAGTGCGAAAGACTCGCTAGACTCGGTTGCTGGGCTGTCACTTTCCAATTAACGCGTGAGGACGCGTGCACCCTGTCCCCTCCTAAATTACTTGACGCGACTACCAGCTCAATCTAAGAAAGACATGGCCCTCCCAATCTGAAGCTGTCCATCCCCCATCCTCAACTTCATACAATCACTTACCTATTCATTTTCGTCCAGACTTTTGTTATTTTGTCAATTGTTACTGATTGTTTGCCTAAAGACACATACTCGTCATCGAATACTGTCCACCGTCTCTTTGACCTGATTCACGCCTGTCGAGGGCCCTGCCTAGCACATTTAATCGCTGCGCACTGCTGAGGCCATTCACCATCATGACGAGCCAGCGATCAACTGCGGCCCGAACGCCCGCTAAAGCGACCAAACCTGCTGCCACTACTTCTTCAGCCAAGCAGCGTTCAATCGTTTCCTTCTTCCAAAAAGCACCGCCCTCTTCCCCCGCCGCTCCCGCATCGTCTCCTCTCGCGAAAGCCTCGCCCACGACCAAGCAATCCTCGTGCTTGAAAGAAACAACGAAGGCAAATTCTTTGCCAAAGACAACTCCGCTCTCCAAGTCCAAGCCCAAGCCGACTGTCGCTATCAAGCAAACAACCCCTGTGCCTGATAGTGACGCTATTGAGCCCCCGAGCTCCCAGGAGAATCTCGATTCGACCATGAAGGTAAAGAATGCCCTGAGATGCGCGGCGACACGAGCTCACATGGACCGACAGAAGCCCTCCAACAAAATGAACCACGACGCTCTCGCCAGCAGTCCGACTCGAAAGGTGAGAAACTCGCAATGCAAGATACTAGCCAGATCAGCCACTGATGCTCCCGAAGGTCAAAAAGGTTGTTAGTTACGCTGAATCCTCAGAGGAAGACGAGCCCTTCCAGTTTGGCGGGCCCTCAAGCTCGCGTCGAAGGACGAGAGTACGACAGGTTGTTAGGGATGAGGACGATTACGAAGAACAAGAAGAGGAAGAGGCTGAGGCGAACGAGAGTGGTATGCCTTCCCGTGCCTGATTCACTGCTCAGTTCTAACGATTGCAGATACTATGGATGACTTTATCGCATCAGACTCAGACGAAGACACCTCTCGTTCCAAGAAGCGAAAGCGGCCCTCAAAGCCTGCTGCTCCCCGAAAACGATCCAACAAGTCATCGCCCATCCCAGAACCCGAAATAGATATCAAGGATAGCATTCTTGAAGAGGATGAGCTGATGGATGATGTGGGAGGCGCTACGGCCTCACAATGGAGTTATGATGCTGCCTCTACGGATAAGCAACCGGTCGTCAAGCCCGCTGAAAGAGTGGCCATAAGGGACCCCAAGTATAAGGAGAAGGCATACACCAAAGATCCTGATCAAAGGTATCCTTGGCTTGCCAATATTATGGATAAAGACAAGCGAAAGCCCGACCATCCCGAATATGACAAGCGAACAATTTACATTCCCCCTGCTGCTTGGCACAAGTTCTCACCCTTTGAGACTCAATACTGGAAGATCAAGCAGAACCTTTGGGACACAATTGTCTTCTTCAAGAAGGGCAAGTTCTACGAATTATACGAGAATGATGCGACTGTGGGGCATCAGGAGTTCGACTTCAAGATGACAGACCGGGTCAACATGCGCATGGTTGGAGTGCCTGAAAGCTCCCTTGACCATTGGGTAAACCAGTTCATCGCCAAACAATACAAGGTTGCTCGCGTTGATCAGATGGAGACAAACTTGGGTAAAGAGATGCGCGAGCGACAGGATAAGAGCAAGAAGGCCGACAAGGTTATCACCCGTGAGCTTGCTTGCATCCTTACAGCCGGAACACTTGTCGACGGTAGCATGTTGCAGGATGACATGGCCTCCTACTGTGTCGCTATCAAGGAATCTGTGGTTGACGGTCTCCCTGCTTTCGGCATCGCCTTTGCTGACACGGCTACTGGACGCTTCTACCTTTCTACTTTTGTGGATGATGTGGATTTGACCAAGTTTGAGACCCTCATCGCTCAAACTGGCCCACGAGAACTACTTCTTGAGAAGTCTCGGCTGTCTACCAAGGCACTGCGTATCCTCAAGAACAATACTAGCCCAACTACCATCTGGACACACCTCAAGCCAGGCGATGAGTTCTGGGAGGCGGATAAAACCCGTCGCGAACTCGACTGTGGAGGCTACTTCAAGAGAGAAGATGCTGATGAAGAGGCTTGGCCCGAGATTCTCCAGTCATTGCGGGACGATGACTTGGCCATGTCGGCAACTGGTGCACTGATCTCATACTTGCGCTTCCTCAAGCTTGAGAGACCTTTACTGTCGCAGGGCAATTTCGAGCTCTACAACCCCATTCAGAAGAACGGAACACTGATCCTGGATGGTCAGACGCTCATCAACCTCGAAGTCTTCTCCAACTCGGTCAATGGCGGTTCCGAGGGCACGTTGTTCAGCCTACTTAATAAGTGCGTCACGCCTTTTGGAAAACGTCTCTTCCGATCATGGGTCGCACACCCGCTTTGCAACATTGATCGTATCAATGAACGTCTTGATGCTGTCGAGATGCTCAATGCCGATCAGACAGTTCGGGAACAATTCGCCTCGCAGCTCGTCAAGATGCCCGACTTGGAGAGACTCATCTCCCGAATCCACGCTGGAGCGTGCAAACCCGAGGACTTTGTTAAGGTCCTGGAAGGCTTTGAGCAGATAGAGTACACCATGAGCCTTCTGGGATCCTACAAGGGTGGAAATGGCCTTGTCGACCGCCTGATCTCGTCAATGCCCAATCTTGATGAGCCTTTGAGTTATTGGAGATCAGCATTTGATCGTACCAAGGCGCGTGACGAGAAGCTACTCATTCCCGAGCGTGGTATTGACGAAGATTTCGACGAGAGTTCCGATCGCATCGAGGAGATTAAGCAACAACTCGAGGATCTCTTGGCCGAGAAGAAGAAGGAGTTCAAGTGCAAGCTCCTCAAGTTTACAGACGTCGGCAAGGAGATCTACCAGCTGGAGGCCCCCAAGAGCGTCAAGGTTCCATCAACCTTTCGCCAGATGTCGGCGACAAAGGACGTCAAGCGCTGGTACTTCCCCGAACTATCCCAACTTGTGCGAGAGCTTCAAGAAGCGGAAGAAACGCACTCGCAGCTTGTACGCGAAGTTGCGTCGCGATTCTTCCAGAAGTTTGATGTTGACTATGAAACATGGCTGCAAGCCATCAAAATTATCTCACAGCTGGATTGTCTTGTCAGCTTAGCCAAGGCATCCGCTTCGCTTGGCCAGCCAAGCTGCCGTCCGGAGTTCGTCGACGAGGAGCGCAGCACTGTTGACTTCCAGGACCTGCGACATCCTTGTATGATGAACACAGTGGACGACTTCATTCCCAATGACATCAAGCTTGGTGGTGACCAGGCCAAGATCAACTTATTGACTGGAGCCAACGCCGCCGGTAAATCCACCGTCCTTCGCATGGTAAGTTCTTTCTTTCCTACATACTATTGCACATTACTAACAACCACAGTCTTGTGTCGCCGTTATCATGGCTCAGATCGGATGCTACGTCCCTGCCACTTTCGCACGCCTCACCCCCGTCGATCGCATCATGTCTCGTCTCGGCGCCAACGACAACATCTTTGCCGCTCAATCGACCTTCTTTGTTGAGTTGTCTGAGACCAAGAAGATCCTTTCTGAAGCCACACCTCGATCACTGGTTATCCTTGATGAACTTGGTCGCGGAACCAGCTCTTATGATGGTGTCGCCGTCGCCCAGGCTGTTCTTCACCACGTCGCTACTCACATCGGCTGTGTCGGCTACTTTGCCACTCACTACCACTCTCTCGCTACAGAGTTCGAGAACCATCCCGAGATTCGAGCACGAAGGATGCAGATCCACGTCGATGACGAGGAGCGTCGCGTTACCTTCCTGTACAAGCTGGAAGATGGCGTCGCCGAGGGTAGTTTCGGTATGCACTGCGCCGCCATGTGCGGTATCTCATCACGCGTCATCGACCGCGCAGAAGTCGCTGCCAAAGAATGGGAACACACCAGTCGTCTCAAGGACAGTCTTGAGAAAGCAAAGACAGGGTGTTACATCCCGCTGGGAATTCTCAGCGACATTGGTGCACTCCTCGGTGATAAGGGTGAGATGGGAGACGCAGGAGTGGATGTTCTTCTCAATGCTATCGAGGCATTATGATGTGACAAAACTAAGGCGGAACGGACAGGGTTCTAGAGGAATTGGTGATATCTTGCAAGGCATGTATGGCGTCGACTTTCACATGTATTCGGACTGACGACCTCTGATAGAGTTGTCACAAGGGATAAATAGGCGTTGCAATGGAGTTTTATTCAAGACAGACAGACAGACATGCGAGATCAATGTGCTTCGGGGTGTTGCAGACAGTATAATGAGAGGCAATTGCGATAGCGATGAAGAGATCTAGATACATAGCAAAAGATACAATATTCCAGTTGACCATCGATATAACCCAGCGAACAAACTCCATACAACATTACTCCAGTACCAAATCTTGACTAAATAGCAAAGTACATAACTCAATTCATCTTTCCAAAATACAAAATACTCATCATATCTCACTCAACAGAACGAAGCCAGTCCATAACGAACACTGTACTGTCAAACAAATTACCTATCCGGATCACTGCTGTCATACTCAGGCTCAGGAGCCGGAGTCGTAGTCTTTGAACGAGTCACCCTCTTAGGTGCAGGTTTCGTAGCATGCTCCGGAGCTGGAGTCGCAGCCTTTGAACCCGCAGCCTTTTTAGGAGCAGTCTTCGCGGCAGGTTTCCTAGCAGGCTTTGGTGCAGGCTCTGGAGCTGGAGTCGTAGTCTTTGACCTAGTCACTTTTTTAGGTGCAGCTTTCGTAGCAGGTTCCGGCGCTGGAGTCGCAGTCTTTGAACGAGTCGCCCTCTTAGGTGCAGCTTTCGGGGGAGCTTTCGGGGCCTTTGGGGCAGCCTTCGGCGCAGCTTTAGGAGCCTTTGGAGCAGCCTTGTGAGCAGGTGCCGCAGCCTCAACGGAAGAAGCCCTCGAAACAGCCGTCGAAGGAGCTGTTGAAGCGGCAGCGTCTCTCTGCATCCGAAGTCGACTCGATTCACGAGAAGGTTGACTACTAGGCTGTCTTCCACGTCTGGGAATGGTCCCTGTAATAATGTCAGCCTCGTTCACAACAAGAGAGGTAGGGAAGAGGATGAGAGGACTTACCAAGCTTGGGCTTCTTCGCGGCAGGTTGTTCCTCAGTCTCCTCCTCAATAGAAGCAATCGGCCTCTCAGGCCTCTTCAACGCCGGCGTAGCATCAATATTGAGATTACTAAGGTTCTCCGGAAAAGTCCCCCGCATCGACACATCAGTGTCAGTCTCGCTCTGGTTAATATACAAGGAATCTGGGACTTCTACTCCGGTGTACATCTTGCGTCGCTTTCGTCCACCCTTGGTGTTATCCCACGGCAGGCCGGGCGCTTCCCATCTCCCAGGGAATGGAGGGTCGCCCTCATAGGGAGGCCAGGGAATGTCCCACCATACACTGTTTTCTGGGTTATTGGGGTCGGATCGCCAGATTGATATGTAATGGTCGGCTGGGTTGGTGGGATAGAGTGTGCGTGCGTATGTTGGGTAGCGACGGCGGAAGGTTTTCTTGATCTCTCCGAGGAGGGCCTCGGGAATGTCGGAGCCTTTGATCCAGCCGCTGCGGTTGGGGAGACGTTCAGTTGAACCTGGGGCATTACGGATGCGACAGCACAGCAACTTGTTAGTATGAGCCTGTTGTGTGTTAGTATACAAGTTAGAATGGCAGGGATTGACACGAACCTTGACGTCTGTATCGCGAGTCTTGCTTCGCTTCTTTGGCATTCTGCGGAGACACTTGGAGCAGTGCATATCCTCGTCGGGGTCAAAGTTGGGATCTTCAGGACCCAGCTTCTTCACCCAGTCTGGAGACTTCGCTCGGCGACGAAAGGACTTTCCTCCTTTCTTATTTGGTTCCTCGTCGTAGTCATTGGTCTCATACCCATCATCTTCATACTGGCTATCCTTCTCTCCCTTACGGCGAGTCTTCTTGGTCTTCTTGCTCCGGGTTTGTCCCGAGAGAGTGCCCTGAGCCTCGCTGCCTTGTGCTTCAGCGGAGGAAGCTGTTGCCTCAGGCGGTTCTTCCTGAGCCTTGGTATGTCGTCGCCGGCCACGAGAAACTATAGAAGGGGCTTCGCTGTGGCTCTCAGCTGCCGACTCGATATCCTGTGTTGTAGCCTTGCGTTTCCCAAGCGCTTTCTTCGAAGGGGGTTTTGGGGCAGGCTTTGGGGGAGCAGGCTTCTTGGTCACCACCACAGCGCCAGTTGATTCGTTGGACTCATCCTCAACCTCATCTTCTGAAAGGACCTCAGTTACTCGCGGAGCCGGGCTTGCGGATCTGCTCTTCGAGGCATTCCGAGCAGACTGACCTCGAGCACGTGAACGACCGGAAGGGTGTCGTTTGCTAGAACTGCCACCGTTCCCATTGTCGTGGTCACTTTCACTGTCGCTGTCATCCTTGCTCTCATCATCGGCATCAGCATCAGCATCAGCATTGCCCATGTCGTCGTCATCGTCCTCGTCATCAGAGACTTGCCCCGTATGCCATTTCTCAATATGACGATCATACTCCTCGAAAGTCATACTCCCAATGACCATACCGCAGTCCCCGAAGTATTCACACTTCCTGACGGCAGTATGCTGTGGGACCGGTAGCCCTTCGAGATAAGTCTCTGGTTCGATCACCACAACGGTTTCTACTTCCCCCCTCAACGGGCTTCCGGTGTTATCATGATAGACCATCTCCGGACGTTCCAAAACCGGTTGAAGATGTTCCCAGAGCTCGTAGACATGGCAGTCCAGGTGCTTCGTACAGTCTGTGACCCCGCGATACTTTTTTATTTCATTGCCTTCCTCATCTGTGCCCTCGACTATGAAGAACGGAAGTTCGCAAAATGGACACTTCGGAGCCTCATTGACCCCATGGCCTACCGTGATGTGGTCATATAGTCCATAAGAACCGAGTCGGCTGACGTCAGCTTTGCAGCCTCGGATGCCACAAACCCGTGGAGGGTCAATGACAATTACTGGTCCAGTCATGTCATACCAGGCAAGGGGGTTTGTGAGCGTTCGCGGAGGATGAAGACGTTTATAGCTATTCATTGCTTCCCGTGACTTTCTCGCTTCTTCAGGTTCCCTCTGAACACGGGCAGGATGGGAGATCATTTCTCTTGTTCGTGTCTCTGCTGTTGGTGGCCTGGGTGCCCTACCACCGAAGGGGAGGTTTGGTGGCACTGGACGAGCTGAGCGCATAAGCTCTTCATAACGACGTTGCTCTTCATCATAGCGACGTTGCTCTTCATAGCGACGTTGAAATTCAGGGTCCGGTACTGTATTAGGTACCATACGAGCCATAGGAGCTGGGATGCGGCCCGGGGGGGTTGTACTAATTGCAACGAAAGGATCAGCGAAAGGATTGTCAACTTGTCCCAGAGAGAACGGCTGATTAGACTGGAGTTGAGATGCCTGAGGGGGATTAACCACAGGTCGTTGAGGGGGGGTCGATGGGCGAGGTACTGCAGGCGCCGTCCTGGGCGTAGGCTTATCCACGATGCCCAAGACATCCTTCAGGTCCTTAGTATGCTTCTCTCGCATATGCCTATTCCTCTGAGCTTTATCCCACCATTCAAACATTGGCTCGTCACACCAAGGACACATTCGCGATTTATGAGCTTCCAGAGTGTGTTTCTTCCTGGCCTCATGATCATCAGCCCGACAGGTGAACTTACAGCCCTCGTAGATGCACTGAATGGTGCGCTTAAGGAGCAGGTTACGAGTTTCCCAGAGGGTGCGCTGGAGCTTGGCTTGCTCGGTCGGTGTGAGGACGGCTTTGGAGATCATGGGGATATTGCCAGAATCGTCGGTGCGAAGCAACTGCTCTGCAGGCGCTCCAGTCAAAGGAATTCCAATCGTAACTGGCTCAGACCCAGCTCTGAGGTCACCATAGATACTGGGTTGAGTGGTCCATGTGCGTTGTCGGGCCTGTCGTGGCGCGTTCTCATCCAAGTCCCATGGCGAGCTATTGGGGGGACCAGGACGGGAGGCAGCGGCGTGTCCAGTCCCGTTACCACCTTCACTGCCATCGCCATCATCATCACTCCCCGCGCCATCGTCCCCTCTGCTTGATTTATCACCGCTGTGATCACTGGGGGTTGTTATACCCTCCATTTGTTCCGAGGCGTCTCCAGCCTCCGAAACATCTCTAGAGGGCGCTTCATCTCCTGAATAATCATAAATATTCGTCTCTTCTGTAGCTGCTTCCGTAGCTGCTTCTGAAGCTGCTTCTGAACTTTCTGATCTGTAAACCCGGCGACGGTCCGGGGAATAAGGTTTGTTGGCCCAGTCAGGTCGATCGGTTGCCAAGACACCGACATCATACTCCTGCTCCTCCTCTTTTTCCTCCTCCGCTTCAGATTCGCCATGAAGCGTGGGTGCCTGGGGCAGCGCGAGCTTCGGAGCCGAAATCTCGACATGAGGCAGTGCATGGCTAACGAATGCATTATTTCTGAGGGATGACCGTGGTTTGACAGGCTCCTCCTCGTCGTTAGAGCTCCGGGGGCCGAGACTTGCAGGATCCGAGGGGTAATTAACGGTAGGGTCGGCTATGTGATCGTTGATGTCCTTGATTTCAAGGGTGTCACCACCTAGCCGAGGGCGGGAGACATAGAATTCGGAGTCAATCCCACGAACGCCCCAGGTGTTGTACTCCGATATGCATTCTTCCCAGTCAACATCTGATTTGCTGACAAACTCAACTGTTATGGCTGGGGATGTAATGGACTCTCTCACGCGATACCACTCATCGTCAGATGAGTCAGGGCGGATGAGGTACGATGGTGTGTCTCGATCCTCACGGTTGCTCGCGCCGGCACAGAAGGTCTCTTTGAGTAACATGAGGTCTTGACCCATGAGTCTCATGTACTTGGTCTGGGATACCAGCTGATCTATAGCAGTAAAGAGCTGTTGGGCTGTGGATGTCAGAGGTGGCAACTCGATCGAGATGTCTTGTCCGTCGTGCCAAGCAGGGAACAGGCGACAGTGCCCAGGGCGAAAATGAGGGTGAATGGTGAAAAACCAGGCCGACAGATTTTGGATCTTCTCGGCAACAGCGATTCCAACGGCATCCTTTCTCCAACCAGAATTACGAGGCTTCAGGGCAACCTTCAAGCCCTTGATGCCCTGCCCATAGTTGTTCGTTGGGCCACCTTCAAGAACATACACTGACTCAAGCTTTCTGTGCGACTCAATGTCAAAAGCCTCTGAGGAAACCTCGCCGATCGGGTGGTAGACATTCTCATACGCGTCACCAAAAGTTTTGTCATCATCTAACAAGTGAGGATTAGGGCTTGGGTAATAGTTGGGAAGGATGAGAGGCACCACATCGGGGTCGAGCCAGTTGCACTCAATCATCCAGCAAGCGCCAGGATTGTTCAGCGGGTGGAGAAGCTCTAAAGCCGATTGTGGCAGACTCATGGCACCGTAAACAATGGGTACTGTCAATGAGGCGTCTGGCTTGTTCCTGTCGTAGAGACGGAACAAGGCATGGTTGTACTCGGGGCACCCCGCGTCTTTGTTGCCCATGGGTCGGCCAAAGAGGATATCCGTGGCGGCCCTGAAGTGAGCATTGTACTGTTGAGATGCATAGTTGCTAGCAACGAAGCGTGAGGTATCAATCTTGGGAAATGGGATATAGGCATAACTGATGGCTTCCTCCTCGGGTCCGTTGGGAAAAGTCCCAAGAGCTCGCCCAATCCTGACGGTGTCTGTCTCCAATTGCGACATGGAAGGTTCCCAATCATTGATTGTGTTGCCTGATTCCTTCCGGGCATGGTCAATAAACAGAGTACAGCAATCCTTATGTGTCTTGTCTTTCGAGTCGTGGGCAAAGTGACCCTCTAGGAAGAGCATTGCTCTGCTGCTGCTCGACAAGGGTAACCTGTCACTAATGACTGCCCGCTCGCCGGTCTCCTTATAAATAACATGGAGGTCGAAGATGTACTGCTTCTCCCTAACATCATCAGGGTGATTATGTAGCAGTTGTCGTAGAACGCGTGCAAATGATCGCCACTTGCGAGGACGAAATGGCAAGCGCCCATAATGGCTATAAAGATAAGTCCATGGTTCTTCAGTGGTTGCTGGAGTCTCTGTTGAGGGGACGTAATCACAAGAGACGTGTTCATTGCGTTGAGGTCCATCACCTCCACGAAGACTCAAAATCGGGTCGCTTGTCTTTGGGGCCGGGACCGGCCAACTGAAGGCTTCCTTGGCTTGAAGTTGTTAGTCGTGTACTGAAGATTTTGAGGAGGTTCGTAATAGCTTACCTTTCAGGCTATCTTTTCCCCAGTTGCGACGATCGTGGGCTGTTAGAAAATGCATCGGTGGTTTGATGTTGTACATCGGAACATCCTTCCCCATACCAACAGCCATAGATAGCTCTTTGAGAATGTCCTTTATCGGCGCAATTGGCAAACCAAAGTACATCATCGTGAGCTTTGTTGCCAAAGAGTCCTCGTAGCCTTTGAAGCGATCTTTGAGAAGAGCCTCGTAGCGCTGCGTATTGGCATCTTGCAATTCCTTCATGTCTGAGCGATCAGATGGCATCAACATGCGACTCTCATGGTATGTGAAGTTTTCTCGAACGATATCTTTGATGGGAGTATCCGACTTCAGTCTCTCCGTGAAGAACTTGTGCTTCTCCACCCAATGTGAATCGCTTGGACTGACTAGAAGGTCGAGGCGTGCCGCAGTAATGTCAGAAGATACGTAATCGAGGGAGGACTCATCCTGGCCCGCAGACGATTCAATGCCGGTCATTTCCTCCATCTTCGTGAACAACCATACACTATCACAAGATGGGGTGCTCTTCGAAGGCGGACTGCGATGATTGCGCTCTATGTGTATAATGAAAGACCAAGTAAAGATGCAGAGATAAAGGGTATCAACAAATGAGTGTAAGTGAGAGTATTCTGGGAGCTCAGTTGGTGTGGAAAGAACAAGGAAAAGGGCATAAAGAGAAAGAGATCATACCGGTCAGAAATTCTGGAGGGTCGCAGAGGGTGTTAAATCGCACACCTGGTGCAAGAAGACCCTTTGAGGTGAACCTCGTCCTGTGGTCGCAATGGTCTGGGTGCAATACCATTGTTCTCGGACTAGCATCTCGCACGTACCAGAAGTGGTTTGCCGTGGTGTTGGTAACAAAGAGGCATGTCTTCTCTTTGACAAGTTGATGGGTGGTCTGTGACGAGGATCGCCTTTCCTCGGGGTTACCGTTCATCCTTTGAGCTTAGCTGATCTTGTTTTCGAGGGTTGGTCAAAGGTCGACATCTTGCGCTGCATTACAACTACTGTATCAAGAATAATTTCGTTTTTATGAACGTTTTCTTGAAGTCTGTCGCATCCCGTATGCGCATTGAGACGAGAGGCCGTTGGAAACAAAACTTGTTGGTGGCCTAACGGCCAATTGCCCTGCCACACAAAACGTCAACCTAAAAAGGTCGACAATAACAGCTATTGACACAAAATTAGCAACAGGCAGGCCAAAGCTCCAAGCACCTCTCGAGCGGGGTGCAATCAAGCCTCCCTCAATCAGAATGGTTGTGTGCCTGTTCTTTGTCTCCAGCCGGACTTGGTAGGTCCGAAAAGAGGGGATGCTCAATCAATGTAAACAAAGAAGCTGGAAACACACGGTTGTGTGGAAATAGCAATTGGCAATCTGTTATTTGAGCTTCTTTGTTCAATCGCAAATAACGAGGAATCACGAGAGGGCGATCGAGGGTTGTGAATGAAGTCATTCATTATGGTATTGTAAGATGCTTTTCTTTGTCCCTTCGGCCTGGGTATGAGATGTTGCAACACCAACTTGATGGCTCGATGCGTCCGAAATCATCCAGCATGCTGCTTCACAAGTTCCTCGAGCTTGTCTTGGAAGTCGGCGAAGTAGTTGATGGCCTGGATAATCTTACCTTCACTCGTACCAAAGCCACTCCTAGTGAAGGCCATTCTCCATGAGCTTTCATCTCTAACCAGGGCATTGTAGTCTTTCGTCTCCCAGCTCTTCTGTGTAGGGCCTTGCGCAAAGTATTCGCCCAATTTTCCATTCCAGGTTGACAAGTCAGTAGAAGCGAGGCCATTGAGCAAATTCGGAGAAATCGTGACATGTTGGATTCCGGCAAGCTGCATCACTTCGTCCACAGATGTGAGTGATGCTGCCAATACTTGGGTGCGAAATGAATGGTTAATGTAGTAGGCTTGTGCTTCGCGACAAAAGTCAAAGGCTTTGTTCTCATCAACGTATCTGCGATTGTTAGAATGGCGAGGGACCTTTGCGAGTCACACTTACCCAGCTTCGAAATGAACCTTGAGTTCATTGACATATGGCGCAATGTAGGTACACTGGGCTTCGGCAGCCAACGCCGCTTGCTCCATGCAAAACATGGTGGTCGCAAGAGTCGCGATTCCTTTCATCTCAAGTGTTCGACATGCCTGGAGACCTTCCCAAGTTGCGGGGATCTTGATGCACACCCTCTTCTCGTCAAAGTCCGGCGCGAGGTGTTTAAAGATATTGACGATACCTGTATAAGGTGGTTAGTGAGCGTAACAAAGACACGAAACGGAAGACTCACGGTAGGCGTCACTAATGGTGCCGTTGGTTGAGTAGGACAGCTTTGGGTTGGTCTGAATGTGCACGTAGCCTGTAACATAAGGTACGATCAACAATTGAAGTTTTACCATCTTGTCAGGTCAGCAAAGCTTCGTTGCGTGAGTTTCCTGTTGCCATACCAAGATCTGTACAACAAACTCCTCAAACGTCGCGGATCCTTGCACTTCCTTCAGTACGCCACGGGCACTTTGAATGGCCTCTTTGATCAGCGCATCGTGATGCAAAAGGGGTTCACCAGCAAGTGGTCTCGAAATCTCCGAGAATGCGATTGCCTGAAGAAGGTCAGCACTGCTAGAGACATGGGCATGAAGGGCTGGCTTACCTGGTTAGATGTGCAATCCACAAAGGGCCCCAGCTCATGAGCGACTACTATCGAATTAGTAATTGAAGCCTGCGACATGTCTATGGCTCGTACCATTTGAATCGAGAGTATCGCAGTCAACCCGACTGGTCTCGCGAAGAGCGTCCAGCAATGTCGTCATGTCAGCGATATGTCAATGCGAATGAGCTGCTTTCTTTGGTAAAATCCGCAGATAATAAGACGTCAATTGTGATTTAAATAATATTCTTGTCAATCTCGACAATATTTTGCTTTATCATCAAACTCATCGATGGAGTCGCTCTGTTCACGTCAAGTCACCAAGCCGAGCTGACCCCCACCAGAATTAGACATAACGGAAACTTTGGCGGCCATTCGCTCGGCTTGGCTACCCGAAACGCTTGTTTCTTGAATGTCATTCGGCTGCAATTACCACGGCGAGAAGGGCGAGGCAAGAGGGGTTTCTCTTCTCCAGGCAGCACTATTCCCGTATCCCAATTCACTCGAATTGATGGGGTCAAAACTTTCTACGCCAATGTAGAGACGATGCTGTGATCATGTGGTGGAAACGCGTGGGTCGAAGTGGCTCTCCGATTGTGAACTTGTTGTGGAGGGAGGCGATTGAGTTGCTACCGGCACTTGTTGGTTATTCCACTCAGAAACGGTTCCAATAATCCCATGAGGCCCGAGATTGACCTTCAAAAGATCGAACCTTGATGAGATTGAAGGAATTTGATGACTTTGATTGGGTTTAGCGGCGTTCAATAAGAATTCATGGATTTCGAATGACAACAAGCAACAGGTCGCGGGGTTCTTTCTCCAACTGCTCCCACACGTGATAAATCACGTTTTCTTCCCCAGGATTCCCCAATCGGGTTATCTACCATTGCATCAAGAATCTGCTGCAGCATCACCAGTCGAACCACTCCCAGTTCAGCTCCCCAGCTCCCCCATTCACCGTTCAACCCGGCGTGTCCAGCACCGCCATGAACCCAATCGCAACCTCCACGCCATAATGCGACCACCACGATGTCTCCTCCCCGCCGCGGAGAAGATCCTCCTCAACGCAGCCGCACCCACTAGCCGACGGTGCATGTCCTCCGCCGCAGCCTTCCAACCGCCTAGAATACTCGCTCCCGCTCCGTGGAAGGGCTCTTCTTTTTTCCTCTCGAATAGATTGTTTGATAGATCGACATGTCTCGATTTTGTGATACTACGGCGTGCCAATGGCATTAGATCCACGTCGGCTTCGGCGGCTACGATATCTTCTACGAATACTGGGCAGACGGAGCCGGAACAGGAATTAGCACCGCATCGGAGACGACAGGCTCAACGGAGGGAGAAAGCTGCTGCTGAAGCTGCGGCCGCTGCAGCTCGAGGCGAAAAACCACTTCCTCCGGATGCTTCATCCCTCCTCGCTTCACACGCCGCTTCGCAAACGAGTTCTTTCCGCCGCTACCTCTCCGCATGTCTCTCCCTCTCGAAACCTCGATTAACAATGCTCGTCGTCCTTACCGCCATGGCTACATATGCTTTATACCCCGTCCCCGAAATGCTGTCGCCGAGTACGACCGAAACACCGAGTTTGAGTCCTTTAACATTATTGTTCCTCACGATCGGCACGACGCTATGTTCTTCTAGCGCGAATGCTCTAAACATGCTTTATGAGCCTTCGACGGATGCTAAGATGACTCGAACTCGAAACCGACCCCTCGTGCGAAAGCTCATTTCTCAAAGGGCTGCGGTTCTGTTCGCAGTCTTGGCTGGAGCTTTGGGTACAGGCGCCTTGTACTTTGGTGTCAATCCCACTGTTTCCGGACTTGGATTCGCCAATATTGTTATCTACGCTGGAATGTATACACCTCTCAAGGCTGTGACGGTTTTTAATACCTGGATCGGTGCGGTGGTCGGCGGTATTCCTCCTCTGATGGGTTGGGCTGCGGCTGCTGGCGAGACTGCTACAAAGGACGGTTCATGGCGTGAGCTTCTATTCTCCCCCGACGGTTCATCCATTGGCGGTTGGGTCATGGCTGGTTTTCTCTTCGCATGGCAATTCCCCCACTTCATGGCGCTCAGCTGGCCCATTCGTGAAGAGTACAAAAAGGCAGGTCTTCGAATGCTAGCATGGACAAATCCCGCACGAAACGGCCGAGTCGCTCTCCGATACAGCTTCGCCTTCATTCCCCTCTGCGTATCTCTCTGCGCCGCAGGAGTAACAGAGTGGTCCTTTGCCGTAACGAGCTTACCTATAAATGCCTGGCTTATCAAGGAAGCCGTACGCTTCTGGCGGTTTGAGGGTCATCAGGGCAGTGCGAGAAGTCTTTTCTGGGCGAGTGTATGGCATCTTCCTGGGATAATGATCCTCGCTTTGTTACACAAGAAGGGAATGTGGAGTAGAGTTTGGAGGAGTGTTTTTGGCGAAGAGGAGGGAGAGTGGGAGGAAGAGGAACTGGATGAGATGATGAGCATGGCTGCGGAGACAGCCAATAGCCAGTTGCAGCACGATAAGTCTGTGCGGTGACGTGTAGGATAACGAATGAATATGTAACACCACTTGTATCTGTCATGGGAAATAGATTTGTCGCATTGGCTTTGTCGACAGTAAGAAACTCACTCATATATCACCACTGCAGATTCTGTTAATAGCAAACCACGAAAGACGAAAAATTTCTTCATAGCGAATGCGTAAATAGATTGCAAAAGACAATGCGCTGCTAGATCCTCATGCACCTCATGTCGTGGTATCTCTATCTCTAGTTATACAAAGGAAATGTGCCATGATCATTCCCACTCCTCCTAACCACCATTTTAACAGACAAACAAAGAGAGAAATACTAATAAAAACATTAAGCAAGCAACGCCCAGAGAGCAAAATATCCTGCGTTATCGTCGTTATAACAGCCTTGAAAGCGCCAAACACCGCGTAAACCCTTGCTGCTCGCCATGCAGTATGCTGGATTATAAGGATTGACAAAAAGAATGGACGGCGAGGTTAGGTAGATGCCTCCGATGAGGCTTTGTTGAAAAGTCGTGAAACAAACGTGTAAAAGAGAGAAGGGGGGTGAGGTTCAAACACCTCTTCCTGGACGGTTAATAAGATTCCCAATGCCCATATCCGAACTCTGCGGTCGCTGCGTCATGTACTGCGGGCTGTTCCCCTGGCTGTGACCATGATGGCCGTAGGGATGGCCCGCACTCGCCTGGGAGCTCACGCTTGAGGAGTAGCCGTGGCCGCCGTAGCCTGGCGCGTAGGCTCCGAGGCTGTACTGGACGGCAGCGGCCATGTGGTGAGGCTGGAGCTGCTGGAAGGACGTGTTGGCCGAGGCCACGACGGACGAGGCGGTGGTCTCGGGGCTGCTATAGGATGCGTCTAGTTCGTCAACCGGTGTCAGGCCCATGCCGGAGATGCCGCTGTCGTCGTCATACCCTGAGAGAGCGCCGGACTCGAGACGGTCGCGGCGGGCTGCGGCGCGGGCTGCGCTTTGCAGATTCTTGAGGCCATTCGACATGCACTAAGAGTGTGTTAGTAGATGTTTTCACCGCATTGTTAAAGATGATAACGCACCTTGGCTTCGACTACGTTCCACTTCTCGCCTGTTCGAGCTGCGAGACCACTCCAGATCTCCTTTCTCATAGCCATGTACTCCTTAGCAAGACGCTGGAGCTTGAGGTTATCCCAATCATCAGCACCCTTGCGTTCTAACAGTCGCTCATGACGCTTGCGGCAGGCATTGGGAGTCTTGGAGGGAAAGTAATTCGATTGGATCTGTTGCCAGTTCAGACCTTGCATTCTCGCAGTGAGGAGTTGCTGGTCATCGGCAGCTCCCCAGGCACCTGAGCTGGGTCTAGTCTGAACAGGAGCAGGGACAGAAACAGGCGGCGCGGATGTTGTAGCATAGGGTTCGTATGTGGGTTGTTGAGGTTGTGACTGGAGAGGCATAGAAGAAGAGGCAGTTGTTCCCATGCCGTAGTAGTTGGGCATGGTCATGCGCTGCTGGTTGTACATAGGAGAGGGGGCGAGCGAGACTGGGATACCCGCGTTGTAGCGGTTCTGAGATGAGCTCGAAGCTCGAGAGTGTTTCGGCATCATGGAGAAAGAGTAGTAGTAGTAGTGGGGGTGTAGAAACGAGAAGTGAGGGGATTCACAAGGTGAATCCTGTAACAAGATTACGGATTAAGCGTAGAAAAGAGGAATAGGTCCGGGTCAACCGGCCTGGTAATGCTTGATCGGTCTTGAAGATGACGGCCCAAAAAGAAAACGGATCCCTCGTCCAAGCGAGAAGTCCAAGTGTAGTAGTAGAGAGAGGGTCAAAGGAAAACTAAAGCACGACGGGTCAAGAAGCGACAGATGAGATAGCGCCAAGATAGAACCACAACGAGAGAAGAAAGGAAAGATCGAAACCTAGGAAAGATGGAAAAGTGATGTTTTGTCTGAAGAATGGAGAACAGGTCCTTAGAAGGCCGGATATGAAGCAGCTTTAAGGTCTCGGGGAGAGGACAAAGACCAATCTCAAGGTGGGCGGCTCTGGGACTGAAACAAGATCCAGAGACAATGAAACAGCACACTCGTGTCTGAAAGAAGCAGTTTCTCATGAATGGGTTGCTGATATTGGCTCAGCAGAGCGGCTGTTTGGAAGAGCCATGGGCGGTTAAGAGAGTGGGCGGTTACAGTCGAGATGGAGATATCTTGGTGGAGAGAGTGCGTTCATCCGTACTACCAAGTTTGAGCAAGCGCCGTATGTCCCAGGACACAAGCAGGAAGATTGTTTAAGCTAGAAAGCTAAAAGCAGGAACACAGATCTCGAGAACCACCCGATTTGCATATGTGGATGATCCATGAGGGCGCCTGGGGAAATTACTACGGGGTTTCTGCATGGTGTGAGCGCAACACAGGCGCGGGAAGGAAGACAAGGATGCGCATCATAGTTGCACCGGCAGATGAAACAAAGAAACACAAGCTGAGCGAAAAAGCAGAGCCGAGAGACAGACGATACAAAGGGCTTGGTGTTGAGAAGACTCCAGAAATAAGGTAGTGTGGATATGGAGGGGCCGTGTAATTGGCCACGGGTGTTGGAGGCGCGCGTTTAAAGATATTAGGCGACGCCAGTAGTGGTTTAGTGTGTCTATTTTGGGAGGTCCGGGGATGTCTGATTGGGGAGAGATGTACTGCCACTTGGAGATTGGGAGAGGAAGTACAAGAATGGATGAAGAGCGCTTGGAAGGGTCTTGAAAAGAGGTCGCTGGGCGTGGAGAGAGGCAGATGGCATGTTTCAGGTTGTTCTACAACAGATGACATTGTTATTTTTCTGAGCGTTGAAGGATGATAAGATAAGATGACTCTGATCCCGGTAAATGGCTTGTCGTCTTCACTTCATCCGTGTTAGTCGTTTCCCACGATCTTTAGCACTGTAGATTCCACTAAGACAAGCGCCGCTAGCTCCAGACTGCACCTAACACTGTTCAAAGCATTCATCTGGTAGCAAAGCGATTCACATAGATCCTCATCCATGATCTGACGGTTTTCTTTTCTTTGCCTGTCTCACCTTGATTGTCACTATTCGATACTGCCAGGTTGCTGGGGAAATAAAATTGGTGGCTGATATTTATAGGGGTCATAATGCTGAAAGTTGTCTGACTCAGTTGGGGTCGCAGGCAGCCTCTCCCGCCAGGAGGCAGGTACCGCCCAATGAGGGGGCTTCCGTTCATCTATCGACTTGACTTCTCCAAAAAGCTCCCATTGCATTGTTAGTACAATCGCGAGCGCGCAATGAATTTTGCGACGCGTCGGACTCTTCGCCGCTCGCAGACCGTCGACCATGATGAGCTCGCCGATTCAAAAATTGGGCTTGTCGCGATGCTTCCCTCCACTCAGCCAAAGCGTCGGGGACGACCGCCAAAGTCGTCAACATCTGTATTATGCAGAAAGCCCAAGCCTCGCGGACGGCCTCGCAGTACTGCAGCTCACATGATGTCCGATGAGCGCATCGCATTAAGACTGGGCTGGCGAATGCGGAAATCCACGATGGGGAAACGAGTCGGCGATGCCGCTCGGTCAGTCTACCGTCTGTCGTGCCAGTGGCCGTGGGACTTTGTCGCAGGCTTCGCTCCGCAGAACTGGGGTATCGAGATTCTGGAGACTATGCGAAGGCTTTTTAGGACTATCTATCGAGGCTTTCCGGATCATCGGAACGACTTTCAGTTTGTCAAGAATTATCTGCGCGAATGCGCAATGAGGCGCGATCGACGGCGCCCGCATTTGAAGAACTGCGATGTCGTGGAGGCATGTGATTATTTCGCTGATAGCGATAATGCCAGACGCGATGTTGTTCACACAACGCACACAACAGTGACGCGATTGAAGCGCACAATCAGTCCGGTCGTGCAAGAAGACGAGGATGGATGGCTAGACTATACAGGCATTGACCATTTTGGCGACGAGGATGATGAGGATGGTGGGTATGTCGACATTGCTACACCTGCAAAGCGATCAAGAACGCCCTCGTCACCTTCACTGAGCCCAAAGCGAGCACGAACAGCGGAGCCTACCGAGCCTCGCCAACAGACCATCACAGACATCGCCAATTCCTTACAGTCATTGCACGCCCAAAAACACAAAGAGCTCGAAGAAGTGACCAATTCGCTGGACAAGATTGCAACTTCAATCCAAGCAAGTGAAGCCACACAAATAAACCACATCAACGCAAAAGTCGACAGACTATGCTCCAGAATGAAAGCCTACGAGTCAGAACGGGAAAAGATCCTCAAAGCCCGAAACTTTGTGGAACAGCACCACGAAGAAATGATGATGAAAGAAGACGATCTCGCAAAGTCACTGCAGCAGTACACGTCACAGCTCGAAGAATGCGATAAATTAATAGCGCAGGCAAACGCCGATGTTTTAGAAGAGCTGGGTCAGATTGAGCAGAGGGATGTTGACCTGGAGGATGAGGAGAAGAGGTTGGAGGGACGTGTGAAGGAGGTCCTGGAGGAGGTTAGACATTGCAGTGTTGTCGAGACGTTGGTGAGGTTGGGGCCGGGCGGGATGGCGAAGTTGTTAGGGAGACTGGAGGGGAATGGTGTTGAGTTGGTCCAGATGGCGGAGAGTATCATGAATGAGGCTGATGAATAGCATAACTACTGGTAGGTTTTATGCTGATCGTTCTAGTCTTCGCTTATCGCGGCATCTCCCAAAAATGCGGCACGCTCCCGGTTTTGTCTGCACAGTGATATAGACACTGTATCGAACATTCAGACCGCTCGTGTCGCCCGCAAGATACCCCACAACGTCATCTACTTTTCTCTTATCTCCCCCTATTCTCGTCATCTTTTGGGGTGCTTCGCTCAGGCCTCTTCTCCCATCACTTTTTCCTTTCTTTTTGCCAGACCGCTAGTGTCACTGATCAACTGATCATCTGATCTTCCTCCAATAGATGCAGGCCAGCCTCACACTGTGCGGTCGGGCATGTCTCGGGAAGCAAATAAAACACGGACACCAACGCGCTAGCTGCCCGCGTAGTTTGAGTGCAAGACAGTAGTCTCTATTTTATCAAAACAACTAAGACATTTCTGCTAATATCGCTATATAGCGGGGTCAATCAAACTCACCGCATCTATCAGCTCACTCGAAACTCTATTGCTCCACTTCAACGCACTGTGTTGAATGCACAAATTCGACGTGACGTATTGCCTCTTTGGGTAATACTTTTAATGGTTTCTGATTTTATGATTGGTGGATGGATACTCCAACTAAGAGGCATTAAAATATTGGTTCGAGACGAATATAGTCGTGTTTTCCTACACTGTCTGGGCTTTGGACCTGGTCATTTGTCTCAAACCCCAGCGTCATGAGAGAATGCCATTGGTGAAGACAAAGTCTAGAATGCTATATTGACGTCATGGTAAGCTGATTGGTAGGGTTGTGAGGGTTGCAGCCATTATCACGACCTCCTCTTTGACGCGTCTCGACAATGGTGGAGCTATATAGAAAGATGGTATAACCCCCATCAACGCGAGAGTATAAATACTTCAACAACTGGCGGTCGAAAATGCCCCTCAGAGTAAGTCATCTATAGCTGCGTCTTCGTCACATGCAACAGAATGTCTAATGCAATGGCCAGTGATTCTTCCCGTCGTCGCCGTATAGGCAGACCCTACGGCAGCAAGGATTCATATGCGCCACGCATCAAGAGAGGATTGAAATCTACATCTGACCCCAAGCCTCTGTCGGATGAGGAGATCAGGATGAAGCTTGACAAGAAAGCCCCTCCTCCAGATCCTCGCATGACCCTCGCAAGAGACATCGAGATCCTCACGACGCAGTGGCCATGGGAGTGGACGGGTGAAGCGTTCGAGCCCGAGAGGTGGACTGTCGCCATGATGAGGGACCTGCGGGATCTGATTAGGGGGTATCAGGGTAGGTACAATCTCAACGGAGATACTTGTCATGATCTTAAGGTCACTCTGCTTCGCTCTGCAAGGGAGCGGGACAAGAACAATCCAAAGCTCAGCAAAGCTGATCTGAGTAATGCCCTCAAGCATTTTGGTCTCGAGACCAGGAAAGAAAAGAAGCAACAGCAAGTGTCTGTTCCCTGTGAGAATACCGCCGCGGCGCCAGTCGTGGTTGAGGATACGCCGCCCGAGACACCAAGTGTTGTGTCACCGGCTTCTCCGGCGCCGTCTTCCTCATCGGTCGTGTCCGACTATGCGTCGGCGTCTTCTCCTGTTTCGAGGGCGTCGAGTGTCACGACGGTCACGGCGGATTCTCCAGGGGCTACGCGTGCGGAGTCATCATGTCCGACCGTCCACGAGGGTGAAGTGGACGCGACGATGGAAGATGGCTCTATGTTTGTGGAAAAAGTTTCAGATTTCCCTGAATACAGGAGCTCCAGCGCTGACAAGGGAGAGGACTGCAAGTCTCCTAAATCAAAGCCAACGCCGCAACCTGAAGGCATGGAGTCTGAATCCTCGGTGCAACCTCAACCTGAGGAGGCAGCTGAAACTGTTGAACGGCCTGAAGCTCACGTCAGAGAGTCTGTAGAAACAGAGATGCAGATCGACTCTGACGAGCCCGTCCAGGAACCTGTTGCTGAAAACGCTACAGAATCAAACTCGAACTCGGTAAGTATAACATCTTTGAAAACCTATAGTCAGCACGTACTTATCCATCGTCATAGCCACAACCACAAATAACTCCCTCACTCCCATCGACCCCTGAGGACATCATCAAGAGCCTAGAACTCCTAGAACTCCAAGAAAAATCAGAAGGAGAAAAACTCACACCCCTCCTCACATCCTCAAAAACCAAAGTCCAAGCCACAGAGTCCGCCATGGCAGCTACACAAGGCCCCAACAGAAAACTCCAAGCCCTATGCGAAAACCTCAAGATCCTCCAGGCAAGAGAGGCAGAAATCATCGAGAGCCTGGAATTAATAAAACAGACCCTTGAACAACAAAACGTTTACCCAGAGTCTGATGAGTACAAAGGAACTCTGCTTTATCCCAACTCAAGACTGCGGCACTGCGAGACTACGATCCGTAGTGTGCAGAAGGAAATCAGGGAGGAATTTCAAAAGGCGACGGATAGAGAGATTGAGATTAGGGGACAGCTTGAGAAGGAGTATGCTGAGTTTCAGGAACTGCAGGAGAAGGAGAGGGGAATCTGCCGCAATGTGCAGTATTACAGCTTTATAGCCTCGCTTTTAAGGCTGGGTCCTCTGGGACTGGATACCTTGTTGTTTAAGCTGCGATATAGCGGTGTTGATATGGTTGGTGAAGTCAACAAGGTCAGTTTCCTCGATCCGTCAAGGGATGAATGGTTTAACTAACTGAGATTACAGAACCCTTCGAATGCCGTGCAGGATCACGTCATGACCTAAATGTATCATAGTCAGACGATCTGATGATAATGAAAAGCGTGTATAGGCGCACTGGAGCGCATATTGTGTTAATGTATTGGAGCTTCTCTTCTATATGGTCATGGTCAGGGGTTTGAGTGTGTTTGGGTGTTACCGAATGGAGCGAGCGTTGCAAGACCTCATGGCTGAAAAAGCTAACCGATACCAACTGTGTTTTGGAAAATACCATTCTTAATTTCTCTTTCTTCTTACGCTACTGAGTATCTGCGGGTTGAGCCGTGAAATGAAATACCGTTAGTGTTTGTGAGCTGGATTGAGGTTCACGATGTTTCATGGCGGTTATGAAAGGGATGACGTAGTGAAGTTGGACGCTGAAACGTATTTGAGACAGCTGAGAGAATTGCGGGTCTACTGTTAACCTGTTTTTGTTATTGTTACTTGGCGCTCCGGTGGCTCAAAGGCTCAAAGGAACAGTAGAATGCTTAAAAAGTCACAGAATATTATAGATCGTTGTAATTAAGCAACTATGTGTTGATCCAGATCTTATAACCAATCTTCCACTTTGAATGACTCGCTCTGCAAAGAGCCTATCGTGAGCTGCGTTGAAGAGCTCGTTAGGTCTGGTTCGCCATCAGGCCTAGGGTAGGCATCAACGCAAATGACTCCGCCAAGACAACAAAACACCATCTCCAAGAAGCAGACCAATTAATCGCATCGCATCCCAGTCTTGTTCAACTGCGATGATAAGGCTGACCAAATTCTTCAACACCCCTCATCTGCCTAAACTCCACTTACAGGCAGCTTGCGAGGGGTCACATAGCAAAACACCCCCCTTATCTGCTGCGATCAGCAAGGATGCAATGCAAGTTACCGGAATGGCTTTGATGGTTCTGTAAAAAGAGGCAAACCGTGGGCCACTGACCTTGGTGATCTACTGCTGTAGGGACAGTTAGTGGTGAGGCACAGTGGCTGTTATGCAGGTCCGTTGGTCAGCTGCATTAACGGCTGCCTCTTTGGATGGAACGGCAAAGGGTGACAGAAACTCAAGTCGGGAGGCGTGAATACGCTCATGTCAACTTATACAAACATAATATAAAATAAGTAAAATCAAGTCACGTTAGAATAAAAAGAAGATTCTACCTCCTGTGCTTGCTATTTGTTAAGAAATATAAGGAATGGTCCCAAACTTGTAAGAGCTTTGACAAGCCTCAGGGTAGATTGGCGGTTTCTTTTGTCACCTCAGGGGTCAATTGATCGTGATGCATCGCCTTATGCAGGTGAGACTTGTTGGCCAACGCCTACGTCAAAAGAGGCAGTGAATAAAATGCGCCGAATAGTAAGTGAATGACTGAGTAAATGACGAAAAAAAGGCAGCCAAAGTAAATATAAAATCACCCTTATTCCCTCTCTCCCCTCAGCCCATCCCCAGCATCATCCATCATGGCCACCAACACCAACACCACATCCCCCAGCACAAAGAGCATCCTCGCCCTAGGCTCAGTCAGCAGCCTAGTAGAATCCCTCTTCCCCGGCGGCACAACCCTTCCCTCCGTCGCTTTCCTCCTCTACCTCACACCCTACCTCTTCCAAGCCGTCGGCAGTGCCGCAAAGTCCCAGTTCATCTCGAGTGTCGAGATTAAAGCGCACGATGAGATTTTTAACTATGTCATGAGCTGGGTTGCGAGGCATAAGCTATCGCGCAATAATCATCGCCTTCTTGCGTCGAGTACCCTCGATCATGAGCCCTTTTCGCTGATCCCGTCGCCGAGTAATCAGAGTGATGGGGATGATGATGTCGATGATGTTGATCCGACTGCTAGTCTTGATGAGTTGAGGTCCAAGATTTCGCTGTATAATGCGAGGCCTTTGCATTGGACACCCTCTGTTGGCACGCATTTCTTCATGCATGAGAATCGCCTCATCTCCTTCACAAGATCCGTCGAAAGTCAAGAATCATCCCCGTTTTCACGACGACCAGAGAAGATTGAGCTTTCATGCCTCGGCCGAAATGCCGATGTGCTCAAGCGCATCATCTACAATGCGCGCATCGAATACCTAGAGAAACAGCGAGGCCGCACAAGCATCTATCGGGCCGTCAAGTCATTTGGAGACGAACTCTCTTGGACAAAGTGTATGTCCAAGCCAACACGGCCTATGTCGACTATCGCGCTCGACGAGGCTATCAAACAGAGCCTCATCAAGGATCTTTCGCGATACTTGAACCCTCGCACTAAGAATTGGTACGCCACGAGGGGTATTCCCTACCGACGAGGGTACCTCTTCTCAGGCCCGCCCGGCACAGGAAAGACGAGTTTGACGCTTGCTGCTGCTGGGCTGATGGGTCTCAACATCTATATGATCAGTCTTAGCTCGCCTAACCTCTCGGAAGATAGTCTTGCAACGCTCTTCCGTGACCTACCCAGGACCTGCCTTGTTTTGTTGGAGGATATTGATGCAGCGGGTTTGACGAACAAGCGCAAGAAGCAGGAGACCCAAGTAAATAATGGGCCGCCGAAGCCTATGCGTGAACCTATCTCTTTGTCGGGTCTACTCAACGTTATTGACGGTGTAGGCGCACAGGAAGGTCGCGTCCTGGTCATGACATCTAATCACACCGAAAACATTGATCCTGCCTTGTTGCGCCCCGGAAGAGTCGACTTCTCTGTTGAGTTTGGCCTCGCTTCGTCTGAAACGATCACCCAGCTATTCCGACTGATGTACGGAACATCCCACGACGAGGTCGGGTCAATTGAACAAGCGACGGAACTTTCGGAGAAGTCAGTGGACACAACAAGATCGGTAGCTGCGTTGGCGGAGGAATTCACGAGGCTAGTTCCCTCGCTGGTGTTTAGTCCGGCGGCCATCCAGGGGTATCTACTCATGCACGAAGATCCGATTGGGGCTGTTGATGCAGCCGGGAAGTGGGTTGAGGAGCAGCAGAGGCTAATGGAGAAGGCTAAGAATGATGCTATTGAGGCTGAGAGCAAGGGACAAAAGAAAGAGAGTCTTGTGAATGGTACGGAGGAGACCAAGGAAGTGGAGAAATAGGACTCAAGATGTAAGTTTCTGGCCTAAGTTTAGATGACTTCTCAAAGTCCGTTAGATTTGGGTAAATCCAGTACATATGACTTCTTCTAGCACACATGAGAGATCAAGAATACATCGAGAAAGCAAGATCCCACCCACATGGCGAAAAGATCATGAATTGACATCTATTGCTCTATATCCAAGTCATTCAATCTATCCAAGTCTACAGCTTCCAGCGCAGCAGAGTAAACGAGTGCTTGGGAAATGTAAACAAGCCCTCGCCATTCCACTTAGACTCCTTAATACCAACCTCCTCCTTCTCAGCAGTGTTGACAACCTTGACGTCCTTTCCACTAACAGTATGAACCTCCACCTCCTTACCACCCGTCAACCCCCTCAACTCCGTCTCAAAGTCCTTCTCCTCATGGATATTCACGACCGCAAGGTTAACAACACCATCCTTATCAAGCGCAGCACTAACATCCAACCACGGCGTCTCAATAGCACCGCGGATCCACTCCGGATGCGTAGGACCCTGATACTCTCCCGCGCGAACATTCACAGCAATCGTAGAACCGCGCATGTACTTGCTGTAGAGGAGCAAAGACCACCAGGTTGGTTGCTTGAGGAGACCGTCTTTTGTGGTCATCAGGGGAGAAATGACGTTTACGCTCTGGGCGATGTTGGCCATGCCCATGTGCTTGGATTGGCGGACGAAGACGTTGAGCCAGATTGCTACGGCGAGGGCGTCGGAGAGGTTGTATTTCTCTTCGGCGCCTTCTTCGCCGGGGGCGCGCACGGGATCCCATACGTTCCACTCGTCGAAGCAGATCTTTTGGCGGCGGACGGAGGGGGGGACTTTGTTCTCGATGCGAGCGAGGTCAATGAGACCGGCTGTTATCTCGATGGCACGCTCAGCAGAACGAGGGGCTACACCATTAGTATCTCCATTTCCCAAAGAATGAGGACGGGAACTTACCGGTGGCGTTCTTGTAGTGATCCTCGCTAGCAGTGTAAATGTGAATGCTGTGCTGGTCAATAAGACTAGCAGTCGTGCTTCCGCCCAGGCCGTGGATGTCAAACTTGATACACTCCTTGATGACATATGCGTCCCAAGAGCTGTGGCCTGTTTCACCGCAGAGAATGAGTTCGACGTTGGGATCGAGGAGTTTGATGGCTTTGGCCCATTGGTAGGCTTTCTTGGCGTAGTCTTCCTTTGTCATCTGACCGACTTGCCAAGGGCCATACATCTCGTTTCCGAGAGCCCAGTATTTGACCTGAGGGTGTTAGTGATGAGACAGAGGAAGAGGGGAGAGGGATAGGGTACGTTGTAGGGCTTCTCGCGGCCGTTTTGGCGACGGAGGTTGGCGTAGTATGTTGGTCTGTCGGAGTTGCAGTACTCAACCCATGCGAGAGCTGATGAAGTCAGTATTTGGCATTGAGAGAGTGATGGTGAGACTGACCTTCATCGAGAGTACCTATACTCAGTTAGTAGCTATTTCTTTGAAGGGAACATAAGACTCACCAGTTCCAAAGTTGAGAGCAAAGTAAGGCTCAGTGCCTACAACCTCACACCACTTAAGAAACTCATCTGTACCAAACTCATTCGTCTCTGTACCAATCCACGCAAGCTCAGGTCTACTCCATCAGTCTCTCAAACCCTCAACTCCTCATGTAAGAGCAACTCACCTAGCAGGTCTCTTCTCCCTAGGCCCAACACCATCAAGCCAATGATACGTCGCAACAAAGTTACCACCAGGATATCTCACAACAGGACAGTTGAGCTCCTTGAAGGCCTCAATGACATCCTTTCGGAACCCATTCTCATCCGACAGGGGATTTCCGGGGTCGTAGATGCCGCCGTAGATGCAGCGACCCATGTGCCTGTACCACGCATACGTCAGGGTGTGATTCTCATCAGCTGAGGGTGAGGCTGGGGACTTACTCTGTGAAACCACCATAGATGTTATCCTCGATCTTGGAGATGATGGCGCTGGGGTCTACCGAGATGGAGGGACGCTCATCGTCAGCAATGCGAGTAAACGTAGCCATTTTTAACTGCTGTCTACGAGAATAAACTCAACGATTGTTTACAAATTTGACAGAGCAAAGAAGAGAGAAGTCAACCAATTTATGCCTGATTCTCTCCATCTCCATACTAACGGCCAAGTACGGCGAACCCCTCACCTTGGACAATTAGCATCAGGCGCAAACATGTCACCGCGCTTGTTTAAACCCTGTATAAGCCGTTTCTTAACCCACCTTTCTCCCCCTCCCATTGGCGCGCTTGTCCTCCTCCCCAGCACGAGACCCCTTCTCGGCCGGGAGAGGAAGTCTTCTCCACTGACTTTAGAGGACTCTGCTTCGCCTAACCCCGTGTAAGTGAGTCCTAAAACTTTGCGCACCAGTCATAGAAACTGACCGGTACGCGTAGCGGTACCTACAGAGCCGCACTTTTTGTGCGCTCCAATCGGAAGGAATCGCAGTCTCTATGATCTCCGCGTTCACAGGTGAAAGACATCAAACTCCACTGGGGTCATCGCTTGCTTCGCTCCTCATCGAATCCCCATGGGCAATGACCCGCTGTATTCCACCTCCAGACCCCGTATTTCGCCAAACTAGAGTTATCTCACCCCATGGAGAAGAAAACATAGTCAACTCAAACTTGCTTTAGGCCTCGATGGATGATCCTTTTTCTAAAGTTCCTCTTGACGCGCTCGGGTACTCGGAACGACCCCCTTGCAATGATACCTCGGACCCAACATGTATAAATACACCCACTAAACCTCCTCTCAGTTCAGTTGATCAGTAAATAAAACCACCATCATCGACATCATGGCTCTTCCACCAAAGTGGTATCAGTTCCTCGTTTCAGTGTTTGCCTCTCTAGGCTCTCTTCTCTACGGTTATGATCTCGGTGTAATTGCCGAGGTCATTGCCTCTGGGAACTTTAAGAGCAAGTTTGGCGATGATCCCAATGCTACGTACGTTACACCTTCTTATGTTGTTGAGAGTGAAGCTAATGAGTCCAGTGGTGCTGTTGTCTCTGTGTTCACGGGCGGTGCTTTCTTTGGTGCCATGTTCGCTGGCTATGCTGGTGATCGCCTCGGCAGAAAATGGACAATCATGATCGGTGCTCTGATCTTTATTCTGGGTGGTAGTCTTCAGACTGCTGCTGATCACATCAACTACCTCTACGCGGGCCGCTGTCTCGCTGGTCTTGGGTATGTCTCCCACAACCTCCCAGTATGATACAAACTAATACTCTCAGTGTCGGTTTTCTCGTCATGATCGTCCCTGTGTACCAAGGAGAGCTCTGCCATCCTGACATTCGCGGCCGTGTAACAGCCCTCCAGCAATTCATGCTCGGCATCGGTGCCCTCGTCGCCGCAGCAATTGGCTACGGAACATACACTGGCATCGGCGACGACAACTCAGGCCAATGGCGTATCCCCCTTGGTATCCAGAACCTCCCCGCTGTGATTCTCGCCGCTTTGATCCTCTTCTTCCCCGAGTCTCCTCGTTGGCTGATTGACCACGGCCGTGCTGACGAGGGTCTTCAAACACTCGCTAAGCTTCACGCGCATGGTGATATCAATGATACCTGGGTGCGCGCTGAGTTCGACCAGATCCAGGAGCGTCTTGCGATGGAGCATGAGGCTTCTGCTAAGAGCTACAGTGAGCTCTTCACTGATAGGTCGTGTTTCCGACGTCTGTGGCTTGCTATCTCTGTGCAAGTCGCTGCGCAAATGACCGGCGTTAGTGCTATTCAGTACTACTCTGTTGAAATCTACGCCAAGATCGGAATCAAGGGAGACGAGACCCTTCGATACCAGATGATATCCTCCGTCATCGCCCTGGTCGCTCAGTTCATCTGCATGCTCGTCATTGACAGAACTGGACGTCGCTGGCCTTTGATCGGCGGTAACATCCTCAACTGCATCACCTTCATTATCGCCACTGTTCTTCTGGCTAGTTTCCCTCCTGGATCTGAGAACACTGGTGGTGGTGCAGCTGGATGGGGTTTCATCGTCGTAACATGGATCTACAACTTCTCCTTCAGTGCTACATGTGGTCCTTTGTCTTGGATCATTCCCGCTGAGATCTTCGACATGAAGACCCGTGCTAAGGGTGTGTCATTAGCTACTATGATGTCCTTTGCTTTCAACACCATGATCGGTCAGACTACCTCTGTCGCTCTTGATGACAAGCATGGCATTGGCTGGAGATGGTACATCCTCTTCATTGTAAGTTCCTCTACTTACCCTCACTAGTCACACATACTGACAATTTAGGTCTGCAACTTTACCAACGCCGTCTACTTCTGGGCTATCCTCCCCGAGACCGCCAACCGACCCCTTGAGGAGATGCGATATCTCTTCACCGAGGCCCCCTTGTTCGTTCCTCTTATGGACGAGGCCAAGTTTGCTGCTGGTCAGGACCTCGAGCGCCGCGTCGAGAAGGCTGAGCAGACGCAAGAGCTTGAGCACCAAGAGTAGAGTATTATTAGAACGAGATCTCGTTGCATACGGCTCAACCATAAAGTTGCTAAATAGATAATCTAAGAATCAACTTATATTAACTTGCCTATTAATGTGTTTATCGAATCAGCTCCGTGCCATTGAGATATTGTCTGTTGATTCATTACTCATTTCTCACTCAGTCCCTGCTATATACCAACTATAGATTCAACCTGTCCGTTAAGTCCCGTAGTCCATATTACTCCAACATCCCAAGAAAACGCCCATAATATTCCTATCCCGCAAGTAACTCATCAGCAAACTCCCCAACCCTCTCCCTCAACTGATCCAAAACCCCCTCCTCCACCCAAAAATGTCCCGCCGTCTCAATCTCCCTCCCCCTAAACTGCGACCCCATCTTCCCCTCCATCTTCGCCTTCCAGCTCCTAAACTTCCCCACAGGCGCAAACCCATCTTCATCTCCAAAGACCACCAGTGACGGATTCCTAACCAGCTTTTCTTCCGCCGCTACATCCTGCGGATCTTTGTTCTTCACCAACGCTGACGGGAGAAGTGACATGGTCGCTAGGTGTGTGACTACGCCTTGGGGAGGTGAGATCATGAGGTAAGCAGGTCGTGGCATGGTGAGATCCGTAATACGGGGGAGATGCTCTCCCGGCTCGGGCGGTACGACACTCGTAGGCGGGTTCTGCGAAACGTTTCTCGAATGTCTTCCCGCTCGAGCCTTGGCGATGAAATCGTGAACACCCTTTCTAAACCTCTCATCATCCAGCGAAAAGCTCCTCCTTGCACTAGAATGACTTCGCCTGGGACTTCCACTCTCGTCGCCACCAATTCTCACCCCTCGCTTACTCCTCCCCCGCGCTGACCCCTCCATCATTGCGGCACGGGCACTCGCAAGCACGATATTCTGCTGCTCAGCGAGATGCGCAGCTCGAAGTCGTACTTCTGCGGCGTCGGAGCCTGCGATGGGCGATATGAACGGTTGGAGAATTGCGTCGAGGGGTGGTATTAGCGTTACAACCATTCCGCCGTAGGAGTAGCCGCCCATGAGCAAGATGGGTCGTGGTCGAGGCGCTGAAGTGACAGCTGCGTCGAGACTAATCGGTGCTTCTAATCTTGTCGGCGTTGAGGGTTCGCTGTGGAGGGTATTGTCGATGTGCGGTCGGAAGGGATCGAGGTCATGAACGTAGTGTAGAACAAAAGCGACAACGGTTGCATAATCGTCTCGTTCGGGTTTTGCAGTCCATGAAGTCCGTCCCGCAGATCCATGTGCACCTCTACACAATCAGCTCAAGTCCCCCATACCAATGAATCACCTACCGAAAGTTAAAAGTCCCTACTAAAAACCCCTTCCGTAGTAACTGCGCAGCTGCCTCTCCAACCACAGGGTCATCATAGCATCCTCCCATGGGCGCATAAGGATGAGCAACCACAGCAGCATGTTTCAGCCATGTTGGAGCTTTGGGGTTGGCGGACAGTGAGAGAGGATGGTAGATTCGACAGTCGAGGGTTATACCATCGTGGATGCTGGGGAGGGTTAGTGTGAGTGTTGGTTCTGGAAGCATCTTGGTCGTGTCATGACATGATGAGAGGGTTCAATTGAGTTTGGAGAAGCAAGGAATGGGAAAGATTGCGGATGACATGGGATTGTGTAGGATAAGCTGGCGTTACGTCAAGAGCTGGCGCACAGACGGGGAAAAAGAGCCGAGATCCGTGATAATCACAAGTAAAAATAGCACGCCTCAACCACGTGGCTTACATGTAAATATCACAACGATGGTCAATTGAAGCACATAACAAGAAACACAGTATTCCCTTGCTTACCGTTAGCCTTATATAAGGCTATCGAGCTTTTAACTTTTGAAACAGAGGCTTAAACAGTGAAGCCCCTATATTAGCAGATATAAAGGTCTCAATGCTTAAGCCTCCGTTTCTAAAGTTAAAAGCTCGATAGCCTCATACAAGGCTGATAGCAAGGAAACATGCTATTAACGCTAATACATAGGTATCTTCTATATCAAATCTAATCTCATTGGGCCTTCTTCTCTCCCGCATCCTTTGCCCTCTGTCTCCTCCTCTGAATCCACCCTCTAAGCTCATTAATAAGTCCCATAACCAATGGAACACCCACTGGTCCCAGCAGCGGTAAATACACCGCGATTTTATGCTCATCAGGGAAGTATAGCTGCCCAACCATGCTCTTCTCGAAAAACGCTCGCTCTGCCTCTTCCTCTGCGATTCTAGCGTGCAGAAGTCCAGAGGGAGCGCCGAGACTGGCACATGCTTGTTGAAGATGCTCCATTGTTGAAGCGACTCCATCGGCGACGCTGTGGGGAATTGAGATGGAGGGGAGGGCGAGGGATAGACGGGCGAGAGAACCGAGGGTTGATGAGGCGCGGAGGAGGAGATCTGCTGAGCGGATGCGGGAGAGGGTGGATAGTCGCAGTGGGAGGGAACCTGATTGAGGTGTACCGAGGAGTGACAACAAATGGCCAGTGAATGTGAGCATTGGCTGCTTGAGTGTCTCACTGGATACATGCGTCGTTGTCTCGGGGAGCGAAAGAAGGTATACGCTGCCCCATTGAGGAAACATCCACGATTGCGATGTCTCCGTCTCCGAATCAAGGCCAATCTTCTGGTCGCCAATGTAAATAACAAAGTTGACGGTCGGAGCGCCCGCAATTGAAGGAGACAGAGGCCATTCAGCGGCATTGATGAAAGATGCTAGGTCCTCCTTGCTCAACACCTGCGACTGAGCACCGGGCGTCGCATACAGCTGGACCTGAGTATCAATTGTAAAGTTATGAATGGGGCCCAACACATCAAGCATCGGCTTCATGTACTCCTCGATCGCCTTCTCAATATCCCATGTACTTGGTGCTGCGCCGGCAGTAAATAGGGAGAAGGTAAGATGGTATGTTGGGGAGTATCGTAAGGATCGTGTAGTTCGCTTTGACAGTCTATCGACGACCTCGGGGGTCAATCCCTGGGGTTTCGCATCGGGTGCTGAGGATGTCGATAGGAGGTATGAAATGATGGACTGTTCTTCGGAGAATGTCGATTGTAGCTCGTTTGCGATGTATGTAGCGAGCGCGGAAGACGACGACGAAGCGGAGGGGATTGCATTAGAGGGGTATGCGATGTTCAGAACCGCCGAGTCGGGATCTAAAGTAGCAGAGTTGCTCTCGCCAGGAGCAAGTTGGATCGTAAGGGCGACATGGGAATCATCATCGGCAGCGGGTGAAGGTGAAGCGCCCCCCTTAGGAGCGAGTTGAAGACGCAGATGATGTCCAGAGAAGTCGTTATGGTCGTCAAGAGCATGCTGCGTCAACCGCACAAGATTCTGCGCCTCGTTATCCTGCAGCGCATCCGCCTTCACAGAGATCTGGAGAGGAAACACAGGACGACAAGCCTAAACCTTCATTAGCTCCCATGTACCAGCCATTTATTACCATCAGGTTTCTTCTCACCTTTCCCTCAGCCCACTGCATCATCCCATCGAGAGGAAGATTCGCCCTGTAAATCGTAGTAGTCTTCCACCATATCGGCACGCCCAGACACAGCACTATCAACCAAAAGGAGATGACGATACGGGTTCTCCTGTAAATGTCGGATTGTTTCTCGGGAGGCGGAGCGGACGGCGCCGCGGAAGTGTCTTTGACGTCGCCGGGCGCCATAATGCCGTTTTGATTGAAGAGTTGAGGCGGGGATGGTGAAGAGGCTCTTATCAGAGCTCCCTGTCGATTTGGATCGATGCGTGGAGGGATGGGGAGCTTAGCTACACGACATCACGATATCACGTGAGGTCGGGGAGTCTAAGGCCCGATGCCGGTCATCTCCATTTAGCTCGATCAAGATTGTAGTGGGACAGCGTCTTGCTTTTCAACTGATCGTTATTTCACGTCTTAATTACTCTTCTAAGAATTGATTCCTCTTTTTTCAGTAATTGGAAATTTGAGCAGCCATGTTGGCTTGTCACGCTCAGTGTTGGCACCAATACACCCCGAGAATCAACCTTTACAACGCCCAAAGCCCCTAACGCTGTCTTTGTAACCCTACCAAATTTAGCTTAAACAAAAGAACAAACTCTATTCCTCACAACCGTTCTAGCCCTTCTCTTCACTGTAGGTAATCGATCAACTGCCCTCCGGCGCCGATCCAACACATCAACCCCTGCAAAGGCCGTGCTGACTGCATCTAACAACGGGCGCTATCATTAACAGATCGCCAGGAACCATAATCCCAACTCCATCTTTTACTACATCCTCTGATATCTCAAAACTTCCCCAGATCCTCCCCGCATCAACTCAACTTACTACGCCTCATTTCTAGCCGAGGCATCACAATCGCATACAACCTCAATTATAATAAGGTTGCAGAAATCTAGTTCAAATGGGGCAATTGTCTCGTGTTGGAGTGCCAGCTGGTACACCCTTGGCGAAAACTGTAGCATTCATGAACTCAACGCCAAGCATGGAGTTTATAGCGTTTATATAAACTCTCGGTCGTCGGGCGGTGCTTTAGTGGAGTTTGCGCTGTCGTCACCGTCTGTCTTATCGCTATCAGGCCATCGACCCACGTACGTCAAGCGACTTTGACCCTTTTCTTCATCATCAACTCTTTCTTTTGCATAAACAACAATGCCTCGTAAGTAAATCTACCAAATTGTAACTCAATCAGAGTCTAACGGTTTAGTCCCCCTTGCAATAACCGCACCTGCGGTCGCGGCTTCGCTGGCATACTTCAACGCCCGATCGTCAACATGGTACGACCTCTTCCTCCTGCGCTGCGTGATCACCGCCGCTTCACGAATGTACTATCGTGAATGGACCGATCGCCTTAATCTATACTACCTCCTCGAAAACATAGCCACCAACTCTTCAACCTCTGATCGCGCATTACTCATATTCGAGGGAAAGCGTCTTTCGTATAAAGATGTTTACGAGCAGGTGTTGAAGTATGGTCAGTGGCTGAAGAATGAGGGTGTCAAGAAAGGAGATATTGTAGCGCTCGACTTTCAAAACTCAGATTCGTATATCTTTGTGTGGCTTGGTCTCTGGAGCATTGGTGCGAAGCCAGCGTTTCTGAACTATAACCTCTCTGGAGCTTCGTTGATCCATTGCTTGAAGGCTGCTACGACAAAGTTATGTATCGTGGATCCTAACGTCGAGCAGAATGTTGGACAAGATGTTCGTGATGAGCTGAAGGACATTCGCTTCATCATTCATACTCCTGAAGTTGAAGCACAAATCGCTGCGACAGAAGGTGTTCGCGCACCTGACTCCGACCGATCCGAGAAGAGTCTTTCAAGCATGGCTATTCTCATTTACACCTCTGGTACAACTGGCATGCCCAAAGCAGCCATTGTATCATGGGGAAAGTTGATCGTTGCTGGTTCAATGTCCGAACAACTCCTTGACCGATCAAAAGGTGACATCATGTACTCCGTAAGTCCTCACACCCTTCTTCTCAAACCAAGCTAACCGTCCAGTCAATGCCCCTATATCACTCCTCCGCAACAATCTTCTCCTTCAGCGCAACTCTCCTCTCAGGAAGCACTCAAGCCCTAGGCCGCAAATTCTCAACCAAGACTTTCTGGAATGAAGTCCGCGACTCAGGCGCAACATCAATCCTCTACGTCGGCGAGACTCTGCGGTACTTACTCGCCGCACCACCACAGCACGATTCTGAAACAGGTGAATGCCTCGACAAGAAGCACAACGTCAAGGTCGCCTTTGGAAATGGTTTGCGACCAGATATCTGGAATGAATTCAAAGAACGTTTCGGCGTTGAAGGAATTTGCGAATTCTACGCTGCAACAGAAGGAACCTTTGCGACCTTCAACCTTAGCAAAAACGACTACGCCGCTGGCGCAATCGGTCGCAATGGCTGGGTCTACAACCTCATCATGAGCTTCTCCGTCGCTTTAGTAGAAGTCGATTGGGAAACTGACCTTCCCAAGCGCAATCCCGACACAGGGCGCTGCTACAAAGCTCGTACCGGCGAACCAGGCGAAATGCTCTTCCGTCTACCGTCAGGAAATCCATTCGGTCGCTTCCAAGGCTACTACAACAATCGCGCAGCTACAGAAGCCAAAGTCCTTCGCGACGTGTTCAGCAAAGGCGATACCTGGTTTCGGACAGGCGATGTAGTCAGATGGGATAGCGATGGACGCATTTACTTCCACGATCGTATAGGCGATACATTCCGCTGGAAGGGCGAGAATGTTTCCACCGCCGAAGTAAGCGATGCACTCTGCAAACACCCCTTCGTCAAAGAAGCAAACGTCTACGGCGTATCGCTCCCTCATCACGACGGAAGAGCAGGCTGTGCAGCAGTCCACTTATCCTCTGATCCTACTGCAGAGACAATGCAGGATATAGCTACCCACGTGCGCGCTGAGTTGCCCAAGTTCGCGAGACCGTTGTTTTTGAGAATCATGAGTGAGCTTGGCGGCGGACAGATCACGGGGACTATGAAGCAGCAGAAACATACGCTGCGAGAAGCAGGTGTCGATCCAAGCGGTCATAAGAGTCTTGGAGAGATTTACTGGCTCAAGGGGGAGAGCTATGTACCTTTTACGGAGAAGGATTGGGGAGAGCTTCAGGGTGGAAAGGCGAAGCTGTAAGAAGTTGCAAATAGATCGGATACCCATTGTATAGTTCATGAGTATGTTTTCAAGTATCGTTATATAGAATGGCTCATATGAAACAGGATCGAAGTTTGGTGAATGTTTAACAAATGAACTCATCAGACGTGATGATAATGCTATTTACTATGAAGTGTTATGTCCATCAATGCTTCATATACGCTCCTACAAATCCACCTCTTCTACAGATCGTGACTGGATTCATTACATGTCACAATATTTTCGCCTAGTCCATCCCTAACCCGCGTCATAAATCGCCTTGATCAGCTTATGATCCTGCTATTCCTAGACCAACACGCTGTTGGCCTTGTCCGCTTGTGTAGCTTGGTCCCATGCCGTTTCCACCCGCTGCTGTGCCTGTTCGTTCTCTCATCCTCCTACCCTCCATCAAGCCTCGAAGACCTCGCTTCTGTAGGCCAATTACACTGCTTAGTTCACCGTTCCACACAAAGTTGTCGCGTTCACTGCCACCAATCTCTGAAGAACTCCACTCTGAACCGCTCTGGCTTGTTGTAGCAGATAGCTCATCGCTGGAGGGTCGGCTCAGTTGTTGCACATTGGTGTTGAGCGTCAGGCCCTCAGTACGAGTCTGAAGATCTGATGAGAAACTGTCGCCAGGGGTATGTCCCAGAGAAAAGTCGGAAGTGTTAGTAGGCGAACCCACAGGATCCAGAGTTCCAACAAAGAAATTGGGGTTGAGGGATCCATCAATGCCTCGGCCTCCGCCAGCTGCCATGGCTGTAGCATTGAAAACAGCCGCAGCGTTGCGACTGTCGAGTAAGGCGTGAAGTCGCTCGACTACAGCCTCCAATAGTCCGTCAATACGGTACGGTCGGGCGATCTGGAGTAGCGAGCAAAGGATCTGGGGGGTGCAAAGAGGAGATGTCGGAGGTGGGAGAGAGCTCGTGTAGAGGAAATGAAGCAGCGCCTGGATCGTAAGATATGTGTGCGGGAGGTAAAGGCATCTCGGTCGTGAGTTTGGCGGTAGTGAGTGAGGTGTCGGCGCCGCGTTGATGTTCGTCGGGTTAGCCTCATGGCTCATGGCGCCTGTGGTGAAACTTGATGCCGCGGTGCTTGAAGGGGCACCAGAAGAGCTCAGCGATGAGCCAACAGTGCTAATCATGGAGGATGAGCTGTCTGCCACCCTCGAGTTCGGTGTGATTGTGATAGCCGACGCGCGTAAGGGGTTGCTTGAGAGACCAGATCTAAGGGTCACGGCATCGCTCCCATCCTGTGTCGCCGTTCCCTCCCGTAGAAGTTGCACGAAATAAGGTCCCCATCGCCGTCCGACGATTCTCGAGTTGACTGGAATACGCTCGCCACCAATGCACAGAATATCCATATCGGCAAGTTCGCGCATGGCGAATGACTTCTCGCCAAGCTCCTCGCTCGCCCTTGAGTGGTATCGTCCACCCGCTGTGTATCCTGCTTTGCGCGCCAAACTCAGACCAGGCCCAGCATAAGGGCTGCTGGCTGAGATGAAACCTGAAAGTGGACTTGTCTTGCGGGGATTGTCATAAAAGCCAAATGCTTCCAACTCGACCATGCACACATTGGAAAAGTTGATACGTCGATGATTATAGTCATCGACGAGACTCCTTTTCCTGTTGCCCAAGATCACAAATGTGTTTCGGCGGTTCCATAAAACTCCCCGATTCCAACTTCCCTGGCTGAACACACTTCCTCCGGCATCGATACGGCTCCATGTCAAGGTTCGCAGGTCCAGAGCCCAGAGGGCATACTCTTGTCGAGATGAGGTTAGGTACGTGCCACTGACGACAAAATGGGTATCGATAACTCCGCCGTTCGGGAACCGCAATCCTGGTGGTGAATAGTTGCCTGACATTGGCCTCTCCGTGAGAGTACCGTCTGGGGCCCGGATTTGTAGCTCGAGCTTAACGTCCAAGAAGTTATAGTTGCAGTAAATCAACATCGAAGCCCCTGGTTCACGAGCTTCTTGGCTGATACCTCCATCATGGCGTTGCATACCGTTCGATTGTCGTCGGCCGAGTTTAGAAGCCACTGAAGGTGGAAGAGGGGCAGTCACACTCCTATATGCGCCCCAGCTTCTGTCCAGTGGCTGTGTTGAGGTCCATTTCAGGCTTCGCAAGTTAAAGACGCTGATTTGCTCAATATAGTTGTTCCTGCCATCCTGTCCACCAACAATGACCATTTCTGCACCACCTGAGCCATCAATATTAATGCCGATTCGGCCCTCATTAGGGTTGCCAGTCGAAGGATTATGTTGTAGAGCAGACAGAGGAGCGCGGTGAGAAGAAAAGGTGGCGGATGAAGGAAGAATACAGGCGCAATGGGCGTAGCGGCCCTGGGGAGGGTCTTGTGTCGGAATAAAGGTCCAGGCTCTGGTGTTGACGTCGTAGATGTAGATATCAGACATGACAGTGATTTCGGGTTGCTGGTCACCACCAGGAGGCTGGTTAGGGGCAGGTGACATGCCACCGTAACAAACCATCTTGGTGTCACCCAAAGCGCACATGGAGTGGAAGTATCGAGGTGGTGGAACGTCGCCTGTTGTTTCCAGCTTCGTCCAGTGTCGACGAATCAGATCCAACTCGTACATATCCGATGTCAGAGGCGCAGGTCGGCTTCTAGACAGGATCCGACCTCCAAACACATAGAGCTTGTCGCCCAGGATGGTAGTTGTAGCTCCGACTAGGGCATGGGGCTCACGTCCAGTCGTTCGGTGAACATTGCACATAAGACCGGACAAATGTGTTGAAGGGCCATTGGAAGGTCCGCCTACAGGGGTTGCCCGTTGAGCGACATTGGGTGATGGACCAGCAGAAGCTGATCCAGCACCTCTGGGCTTCAGGCCGTCGGGTTGTTCTTGAGAGTCATATCTGGAGGCACTCGACACACTGCTCATGCTATTATTGGCTTCGTGGGCGCCATATGGGTGCTGCGGTGGCGCAGATGCTGACTCCATAGTGCTTGATCGGCTATCAAAGAAACTTTCTGTCTTCGGGGGCGGTGTCGGTAGTGGTGAGGTCGAAGGTGACGGATCGAAGAACTTGGGTGAAGGAATCTGCCCCTCTGGCACACTAGGTAGATTGGGGGAGGTCGAATCTTGAGGATGTATAGATTCTTGATACGGCGGCGACCGCGGTAGAGGCTTCGACAGACTATACTGAAGGGTCAAGTTTCGAGCATGCTGAGGAGGTGCTTCGCTTGCGGGGGGTGCACTCGAGGTGGAGGAATGGGCGGAGTGTAGACTTCCGGATGAGCTCTTTAAGTGCAACCGTGAAGGACTTCTGGAGAGCTTGACTGAAGGTAGCTTTCGAATTCCTCGATAAACGCCAGCAAGAAGATCGGGGGTATATCGACCGGTCGGCTTTTCGTCGTTAACGAGATCGGGGAAACGAGAAGGAGGTTCGTCGCCTGCTGAATCCTGACGGATTGTTAGTTCTGGAGAATCAACCATGATGCTCTGCTTGAGGATCGTGAATAGCGAAACATGAGGTGATTGAAGTGCAACAGTTTGCGATGGGCGGGGAGGAGTAAAGGAGCTTGAACAAAGGGCTGACCAAATAGGAAGTAGACGCAGCAGCAGTAGTAGCAGTCGAGGACCCAGGCCAGAGACAACGGGAGCCAAGGCAATGGAAACGCCCGAGACGTTGCGCTGGAGATCGTGAGTTCGATCCGGTGAGAAGAGAACAGGGGCGTCACCGCCAAAGACTGGGTCCCGAGGTCACTTCACGACAGGGCCAGGCCAGATGGACAGGGCCAGGGAGGGGATTGCGAGGAGCCGGACGCTGATCAGAAAACGTGGAAGGACTGAAGCGTTCGTCAAGGTCACGTCAACGAGACACAAGGAGCACTAAACGAGGAGAGTAGCGGGCGGGCGGATAGAGTCGTGGCGGTTGTTGGTCGCGGGGGAAGAGGCTCCGTCTGGAGACAGGACCGAGATGGTCGACCAAAGGAGGATAAGAACGACAGGGACGGGGCGGGACGGACAAGACAGGATAGGACAAGGGCAGGGCCACGCGGTGGAGGCCAGGGAAGACGAAAAAGGCCAAGGGACAGAGGAGGAGACGATGGAGACGGAAGATGGCGTACGTACAGTACAGTACAGTAGATGCTGGGAAGCCAAGGCTAGGTCGTTAATTTCGTGTGAGTCGCAAGGAGAGAGAGAGAAAACTGGTGATGTACGGATACGGATAGGGAAGCGGTAGGTAGGGTTCAGGAGGTTGGAGAAACAGAACGGTCCAGCCCAGAATCAGAAGCCGTAAACGTAACCGTAACCGTAACCCAAGTCACCTGCAGATATGCAATGCAAGGCGAGCAGTGAGTGGCAGGCACAACGCACGGCACAGTCTGTATGGCTCCTCTGTCCCGTCTTTTTTTCTTTATTCCTCCTTGCGTGGTGACTGGGCCGGCATATGCCAGGGACAAAGGCCCTGAAGTCGTTGATGAAGGGGATTGAACCAATGCAGTGTCAAGGTCAAGGTGGAAAGACTGGAGTTGACAAGGGGACAGGGCATTTGGCAGCTGAGTGGGGTGCACGGACACCAAAAGTTGAGGAGAGGGGTTCAGTTCAAAAAAGATAGTGAGTGTGGTGTGGCCTATGGAGTGATGCATCCAATGTGACGCTGAGAATAGAGCGCAGCATATAATACTTGGCAGATATGCATATTCTGTTTCGTATCTTTTGATTGTACACACGTATTGTTTCTATGTTTGTTTGATGCTCAATTCCTGCATCTGCATCTGCATCTGCAGCCTTCGAATGTCTCTCGTAACTAATGGACCCTTCCACTGGGGCTGTCGACAGTTGTCAACTCAGGCCAAAGTTTATTAGCTCCTGGCGCAGGCTTGGTTTCGGATACAGGGGACACGACAAAGCTTCTGGAACCGAATCCTTGAGAACGAGATCGACTATGACGACAAAGGGGTTTCGATGGGGATGTTTCAGATAGACCACGTTGTAAAAAAAACTCCCGCGGAGATATTCTTTCCTCTCTTCGGGAAATTCCGTTTGTCTTCTTTTCTTTCTGTGACTGTTGATAGATACTCAGGAGTCGAGGTAACATGACATTCTGCTCAAGCGCTTCGAGTTGGGACGAACCAACCAATGATACCCTCCACTCCAGAGACTGCATAATCGACCCAACTGTGGCACATTTGCAAGCGAATCGCCCAACACAACCCTCCTCCACTGCCACTGCCCTGGGCCCTTAGTTAGGTTCCTTTGCTGACTGAGCACTAATGGAGATACAAACACAAACACGCGGCTCAGGGGGAAGAACTGGGATCGACATAACGAATGCCTGGTAATAATAGCAAGCACTTTTTATTACTATAGCTCCAGGTCTTATAGAAACGGCTTGTCACCGCTTCGTCCTTAATGTCAAAAATCGTGGTAAAGGAGAATTATCGTCAAGGGTCAATTCTGAACCATCACCTTGGTCCCAAGGTTCTAACTGCGTTAAATTGACGGGGGCCCCCTAACAAAATACTTGACAGCGCCTAGAAGCCTAGTGGAAGGAGCTGGGCCGGCTTTTTAGTGACATGGGGTCCCCTGTTTTGAACCCAGATAGCTGGGTTCGTGAAATGTCATCACCAACCAACATGGGCAAGGAGACAACTTCTCTAGCTGGTTCATAAATTGTCGAATGCGCATAAAACCAATGGATGGATTATTATTACTTAGTTACTCCCGAATTTGAAACCACAATGACATTCTGTCCTCGAGATCCCTCCAGGTTTGAGTTTGCTCTAACGTTAGATGGGGCGAAGCAAGAACCGCAAAGTTTCCTTCAAAGCTGAGTATATCATGGAATACGAAGCTTGTCCAATCTTTATACCTTGCTGAGTTTCTTTGCCGGTACCATTGTTGACGTCTCAGCCCTGAGGGATTTCTAATCCCTCGCTGAACGTCAAGAAGGATCTCTCGTGCCTTGCATTAGCGCTCAATCCAATCGTGGTGAGGCGACATACATATACCAAAAATCACTGAATGCCAACATGAGGAGCCACAATTGGGACGATTGAGGTTAATCTACCTGCTCGGGCCGTAGATTCAGATAGAGTTGGATGCGGGGATACAAGAGCGCGACATTCCAACGGCGTCCGTTGAGGATATTCTGGGCTTGTGATTAGTGATCCACCAGCCATGAAGTCGTTCACAGGCATCGCGAAACGCCCCTGACCTTACAGAGTCATGAGTGCTAACATATCACTGAGATCCGTGCCTTAGTCCATGGTTTTCTCTAAGTATTGCCTCTTCAGACAACTGTGCTCTTTTCCCTAACCGTATCACAAATACATGCCTCGAGATGTTGATGATACCAATGCTAGGTGCAGACGGAACGGCATGTCACCAGCGGGACCTTGACTCAAAGGCTTCGAGTCTCCCCCATAGATCAACGTCGCCCTGCCGCCAGGACGTATCTGCCCCGTTCCCGATGTTCGTTTGCTAGGTCCGGTCCAAGACACCAGATCTGAATGTGTGGAGATATTGGCCCGGTCAGTGGCTGGCCTAGCAGGCCAGTAACTTGCGACCGGGCACATTCGACAAGAGGAAACTAACTAGCTATTGCTTACTATAATAGTTAGTTTCAGTATCCAATATACTAGATCCATAATATGTTATGTGATTTGAACGTGGTAGTTGTGGCTGCTTATGCCACGCTATTATGATCAAGCAGATGACAAGGATACAACACGAACAGCCTCTCACGTATCCTACGCACACTATACAATGTCTTTGATGAACCTCGAGGTACTTTGTGTCGCGGAATAATGTAGAAGTGGAGGTTTTCGTCCGCTAATGACTTGAGCTTGAATGCTCTGTCTGCGTTATCTCTTTGGGGTAACCATCAAGGGCTCTTAATTCCTTCAACGAATAGACATGTGTGCCAAATCAGAACAATTACTACGAGCTGCAAATAAATTCCATAGAGTCAATGTTTTATTTCAGGGTAGTGAATCCTACGCCGATAAAGCGAGAGTCACAGCTATGAAGAGGAAATGAGACTATGTACTACATTAGGTTTGGTTAATTGCCATCGCAGACTCCTCGAAGGGATCCTGAGACATAGCAGGGATTTGGTTTGTTTCTTGTTTTATATCATATAACTGACGACTTATTCCCTTGGCACGTCGTGCATCTGTGACTGTTACTTCGGTGATAGACGATCTTTATGCTTATCGGCGGCTCAGCGAAGCTCCGAGTCAGCTGTGGCTTTCTCGGTTTGGAGTTTCATGCTTGTAGATCAATCTCTAGCTATAACTCAAACGATTATGAGTGCCTTGCGCGAGGATGCCATATGAAGTAGCAAACAAGACTGGCTGGGTTGTCGCAGCAGACATGATATCTGATAGCTACAGGTTAGCTCAGTCCAGACCCAGCAATTGAGCAAACAAGTTCATGAGGCAACTGCATTGAGATCCTATACTCCCGTCAACGAGAAGGTAATGATATTCTGGTGTTTGGTGGTCACGATGCTATTCAAGGTACATACCATGATGAGCCTCGTAGTTACTGTGTTATCAAAGTGCATGTTGTCCCACCTTCCAATTACGACACTGGCTCCCGTATAATGTGGTCTCACTCAATTTCAACCCCGCACTCATCATCACCACCATCAACATCATCACAAAATGCCCGTGTCAAAGGAAGTAGTCCAGGATATCCTCAAGGCGATCCCAGCCCGTATCCGCGGTCCAGGCGGTGCTGTCGCCGTCCTCTCAGATGGAGCCCTTGTTGATCAGCGTGTCTGGGGGTACGCCGACTTCAACCGCAGAATCCCCATGACGGATGATACGCTGATTCCCATATGCTCCATCTCAAAACAGATGCTCTGTGGATTGGTCGCAGACCTAGAAAAGAACCCCACGCCGAAATTGGCGGAGAAAGGAGATGTGAAGACGCAGTTTGAAGAGAAATTGAAAGAGATTCTTCCAGAGCTTGCCAGGACTGGGGAGTTGAAGATTGACCATTTGTGTAACAATCGATCTGGCATTCGCGACTACTGGGCTATCACGCTACTATGGGGTGCGAAGCCTGAGGATCCTTACTCGATTGCTGAGCATAATGAGAAGGTGTTGAAAACGATCAAATCGACCCATTTCACACCCGGAACGGAGTACTCTTACTGCAACACCAACTTCAACATCGTAGCGCGAGTCGTCGAAGCTACTACCGGAGAGTCGCTCTCAGACCTCCTAAATGCACGTATCTTTGGACCGGCTGGTATGAAGACTGCTCAGCTTGGTGCAGACACGGCCAAACTTCCACCACCTTGCGTTGGATATGAGGGCGATGAGGACAGAGGTTATATCCCTGCGGAGAACCGCATCGAGTGGGCTGGCGATGCAGGTATCATCGCTTCACTCGGCGACATGATTGCTTACGAGTCATTCCTCGATCGCAGCCTGTTCGATCCCACCAGCTGGTACCGCGCAATCTTCAAGCCTACGTCTTTCACAGACGGTGTTCCTTCGATATACTCCCAGGGTCTTGGTCACAGTCAATACGGCAGTGTATCTGGAATCGGCCACGGTGGTGCTCTTCGTGGGTTCAGACTTTATCGAGCTCATGTCCCAGAAGAACGTCTTTCAGTCGTGGCAATGTTCAACCACGAAGCTGATGCTGCAACACTTGTCGAACATATCATCCAGACTACTCTGGCTCTTCAAAAGCCTCCGCCGCCTACACTTGTTGATGCATCACCTGCTTGGCCTGGCATCTATCTTGACGATGGAACTCAACTGGCTGTCACGATCAAGAATGGTAAAAGGGGACAGATCGTGGTAAACTACGCCAACTATGCTGAGCCCGTCAATCTGACGGACCCTGAGCGCGGAGAATCTCGTGCGATGGTAGCTGTGGTCGATGGGGACAATCTTCGCATTCACCGCCTGAAGGAGAACAGAACCCTAAACGCAAAGCGCCTCAAGATCGGCGACACACCCGTTGACAACTCAGTTTTCACGGGAGACTTTTACTCTGAAGAGATTGGCTCAACATTTCACTGCGTGGACCAAGGTGGACTCATGTTTGGCACGTTTGAGGGGTTCTTGGGTCATAGCCCAGCTCAGTTCATGAGATATCTTGGAGGGGATGTCTGGGCCCTTGCGAACCCGAGAGGTATGGATGCGAAGCCTCCTGGAGACTGGACGCTCGTATTCCATAGAGACGAGAAGGGCGATGTTACTGGAGTGACGATTGGATGTTGGTTGGCGAGGAAGATTGAGTTTGTGAAGAAGTGAGCTTGAAGCACTGGGGCAGTAGAGTCTAGTTCGAGTTGGTTATTCTGTCACAGTACAACAAGACAGCGTTTCCTTTGGCAGTGGATACAAGAGTCATATATCTTGACACTAGAAGTAAATCGACAGAGCCGCAAACATAAACGTTCCTTATGCATTGCCTTCTTCCGATACATCTCATGGGTATCTTGAGTATGCAGGACAAGTAATTAGAGACATCGTTCTCAAAGCTCAAGATCAGAAGCATACAAGACTTCAAATATACAGCTTGATGAATGGTCGCTTTCTTGAAGCCATGATACTCAGTCCGACTTCATGCCGCCGAGGTTATGATGGATTCACAAGCTTGTGTGGACCCTGAAAGCTTGACGCCGGTATCGGTGACCGATGGCCCGAAACCCCGCCATCAGAAATAACCTCGTCGCATGAGGGACGTGTCAATAATAAATGCGACTTCTCATGATTTCACGGAGACAGACTCATATAGTTTGATCATTTCTTCATTTATTTCATCTCAGAGCTATCACAAATGGCTCAAATCTAGACTAATCTATTCCGGACCGGTCGTTCCATCACAAGACGTCAATCTCATGGCGTACTAGATCCCCGTCCTATTTTGCGCTCATCTGCAAAGGTATCATAATATTAAACCGCTTTTGTTCTTTTCGCAATTAAATTTACTGAGGGGGGAGAACCTTGTCCTTGGAGAGAGGGGTGAATCGGAGGTAAGGCTTGACGATGCGGAAGTCGGGGAAGAGGGTCTTGGCCTCTTCGTTCTTGACGGAGGGGTGGACGATAACGTCCTCACCGGGGACCCAGTTGATAGGGGTGGTGATGCGGTACTTGTCACCGGTCTGGAGGGAGTCGATGACGCGGAGGACCTCGGCGGCGTTGCGGCCGGTGGAGGCGGGGTAGGAGAAGATGGTGCGGATGGTCTTCTTGGGGTCGATGATGAAGACGGATCGGATGGTGAAGGCGATGCCCTTCTCATCGACGTTGGTGGCATCCTGCTGGTCAATCCTGAACATAGTCAGCTCTGCTCATAACTAGATCTCAAGGGGTGTAGACTTACATGTCGTAGAGGAGAGAAACCTGGCGCTGCTTGTCGCCAATGATGGGGAACTCGACGTTGCCGCCGGTAACCTCACCAATATCCTTGATCCATCCCTCGTGGGACTCAATGGTGTTGGCAGAGAGACCAATCAGCTTGACACCACGCTTGGTGAACTCAGGCTGAAGCTTAGCGAAAGCACCGAGCTCAGTGGTGCAGACGGGAGTGTAGTCCTCGGGGTGAGAGAAGAGAATGACCCAGTTGTCGCCGATGAACTCGTGGAAGTCAATCTTGCCCTTTGTGGTCTCGGCCTGGAAGTTGGGGGCGACAGAGCCCAGACGAAGAGGAGCGGGAGCAGACATTTTTGTGTTTTTGTTATTGTTGAGTGATTATGAGAAGAAATATGAAGAGGAAAAGGTGTTTGTTTGGAGGGAGGGGTGGAGAGGAGGGGATTATATAGGGAGATGTGGTTTCTTGGGGAGGGGAGCTAGCTTGCACCTTGTTGGAGCAGGGCAGATTGGATGGAAAGAGGCTTGCGTTATTAAGCTAAGATGACGGACGGACGATCTGGGTTGAATACGCCACGAGGGTAGTGATATTGGTGATTGGAAAGCCAAGCTTAGGGGGGCTCGGATGTTGGTGTTGGCGTTGCAACGGTAACCAACCCCTCAGGCCCTGAATATTCCATTCCTCCGCACTCTGCTCTCGAGTAACTAACACATATTTACTTCTTTTAACTATATCATCACTTAATTACTCAGGCCATCCCAGTAATAACATCTCTAACCATCTTAATGAAGTCCTAAAAGCCCATCATGACAACCCCCGCCAAAAAATGGAAGCATCGCGATACAGATACAGCACCCCTCACTAAAAAGGGTGTCCCCCCCACCATGAGCAGCCCCTCACTTGACCCCAGAGGGGCAAGGCTTGGAATTGCGTGCTGTGTGAGCGTGGTGATTGGTTGGGTCTGGCGCATTGTGCCATCGGGCGCGGCAATGCTGCCATCGAGCTGTTCCTGACGCAATTGCTCTCCATGAAGAGGCGATGGGCCGGGGGTGATTGTGGAGGACGAGGTTCGGAAGTCGGGGGTTGCTTTGAGGATCAGTGATACTTCATTGATAAACGACAAAGGAATGTAAGGTATTTGACTTGAGCTAAGCTGAAGATTACGAAACAGTTGAGATTTACATATTATGCAGTATCTAAAGTACTAGGTATCTTAAGGAGAGGTCACTCTGTTGGTTAATCCTGAAATGGTGTGTTGCGGTTCATCGCTGAATGGAACAAACCCCGCCTGTCAACACATTGTATCTTCACAAGACGCCATGACAGCCAAGCCTTATCACACAACCATCCCATCACATCGCGTTACGACTCGAGTTGAAGATGCAATCGCATTCAGAAATACTACCGATATCCAAGACAATCTATACCGCCCGAGCCGACCGGTGCTGCTGTAGTGCTGACGATTTTGAGTTCAGTTCAGGGTAATCGGCGACCCTAGAAATGTTTAGAGCGTGAAGGATGAGCGAGCGAAGGTAAGGCTTGAAGCATATGACGGATCAGAACAGAGTATGAATATTATGATTAGAGTTCTCTATGTACGTAATGGTACAGTAGCTTGCTATGGACTCTCGTTGGGTTCAAGCACCAGTATCTTCTTCACTGTCAATGCCTTTTGAGTCGAGGCATGTGAAACAAGCAACGAATCCGAGACTCTGTGCACAGCCACGTCAACACAAACTCAATGCAAACAAGACTATAGATCCAGTCTCACGATAGTCTTGAAAGTCTTTAACGTATCAACAGCCCAACCATGTATGATCCAAGCGTACGATTGAGCAAGGCGGATCTCAATCGTGCGCTCGAATACAGGCTTCATTCATGGATACCGCTGACACCCTAGTCCTTCAACAAACACGATCGGGCCGCGTGGCCTAATGGCTAAGGCGCTAGATTTCGGCTTTCGAGCAAATCGAGAAATCTCTAGAGATTCCAGGTTCGACTCCTGGCGTGGTCGATTCTTTTGCATTTCTAACATTTTGACGTCATTTGTTTTTATATATTTTTGTCCCGTGTTTCAACCTTCCCACCCTTTTGATCAATGTTTCAATTAACTTGGAAAGGAGTGCTATTCTCAGCTGCTTTTGCTACTAAATGCCTGGCCTTATTGTTTTGCCTACAGTTTAGAGTTGCCAAGCTCATCTTGGCAGTGGCGTTGCTTTTATGCATGATTCTAGAACCGCGGCGTTTTAAAGATCGGTAAGCTTAAATTAGCTTCTTCAACTGAACGAACCCATCAACCAACACCGCATCACAATAATCTCAACCCATGACCTTCATCTCGTAGAATAAATCTCGTATGACTCATCATCATAGATCGACCATCACTTTAGATGAATCAGTCTCAGCCGCAGTGACAATCTTTCATCATCCAGTGGAACCGCACTCATTGCGATCGCCTCTGACTTATTCGCATCTGATACGTGCGAACCCACAGGCTGAAACCAAGGGACCCATGGCATTTGCCCAGTGTCAGAAGTTAAATAATAATCCCGTGCAATAACTGCCGCCTTCTGTTACGCGTCGGACCTTTTTCCTTGTTTCTTACACACTCCGACATCATGGTTATTAAGGGGTAGTGGAGAATGATCAACACTCTGCAACTTGGTTTTCGATGGAGCGATGGCATCGCAGATGGAGAGCGTTTGGGATAAGGAGCCTGCAGTTTTATAGAGTACGACCCCGGGCTGTTCAATTGATGCTGCTTCCCTCTCTTCTTGTTTGTTCCGTGTTGTCTTAGCCACTCTTTTTTGTAATTTTTCCTTTAAAGAACGTCGTCTTGATGATGATGTCTACAATGTCGCGGTCTCCATTGATGACGGGCGTTACCATCGCAGCCATTCTCTCTTTTTTCATCGTCGTCTTTACTTTTTTCCAAGAATCATTAGAAGTTCCGTGGGTGTACGCACATAACAAAGCAGAAGAGTATTGGGATCATACTTTCTCGTATCCGTACGTCAAAAATCTCTTTATTAGTCTCGCTCGCCCGACCGTTTGGATTCCCCGGGGTTTTGATGACAGCACGCGAAAAAACTTGGCATTGCTCTTGGCTTGCGCTAACGATTGTTTAACTTTACTACAGACCACCACCACAGAACAATACCGCCCCTAACAACTCTACGCCTGAAGTTCAAGAGTTGAACTGCGAGGATCCGTATCGAAGACCGGGTTATCTTTATATTCCTGCTGATATAAACGGTACCAATCAGTATAAAAAGACTCAATGGATCCCCTTTACAGATCATCTGCTCGAAGCAGATGCGCCCGATTATGCTGTGTATCCTTCGGCGGGCAACGTTATCTTTAATGCGACAGAACCTGAAGATGAATTCGTCGAACTTGCTTCTACACCGCGACAATGGCTTGCTGAGGCAATTGCTGAGAGTGACCGACGAAAGAAGGCGATAAACGCCAATAGCGAAGCTGGCGTTCAGGCGTTTGCTGAGATGAAGGATGACGGCGGCTTCGGCTGGCTCTGGGGCCGTCGCATCATCCTCTTCAGCGATTCAGTCGATCGATTCATGATGCAATTCTTCTGCGACGAGTTCAAGCGCGGCATGAAGCAGCCCAAACCACACACCATCGCCTCCTGCGATATTCCCGAGTTCAACTTGACATTCCACCACTGGCACTTCGCGGGCAGCATGACATACCGTCCCGATTGGTGGTGGATGGACGACATGGAAGAAATATCCCTCGAAGAACGATGGGATAAATACTGGACTCCTCTGCACGACCAAGTCCGCGGTCCAAATGGCCACCCCGATCTAATCCTCTGGCAAAACGGCCTCTGGGACCAGCGCGCATTCTGGGAAGCTGGAGAAGCTAACCACGAGAAAGACGTGTATCCCATGGGAACTCGCGCTCGCCAACTAGTCTGGCAAGAAATCCGCTTCGTGGCTGCTCGAATCCGCACGTTTGTTGAGAGAATACACACTGAGTTCGGGGACGCGCCTGTTATGTTCCGCGCGATGACTATGCATCGTGAGAGCGATGCTAGAGATGCGAGTATTTACGATCTTGATAGACTTGCGCGTGCCACGGCGGAGAAGGCGGGCCATGAGGTGTTTGAGTGGGGACGCTTGATCTCGTCGTTGTCGATGCTGTATAAGGACCAGACGCATCCGGGCAAGGGACCTGCGAGTTGGCTTTGGGGAAATATGGTCCTGGAGTATCTTGCTAGATCTGGGGGGGCGGGTGATGAGAGGAGAAAGCCGTACTTTGAGGGCTGGGATAAGTGCCATGATAAGTTGGTTCATTGGGGTGGACGATAGACTGCATATATATTCACATACTTTATGACAATAGACTAATATGATATCCAAGAACAAGTCCCGTTATGATACTCGTGAGTCTGCGCGATTTTGAACATTGAAGATGCTATCGTAGAGGGTTGGATCTTACAGATACCTGGGACTGGTCCCGACAAGACTTCACATGGACAATACACACACTCTAAGCACTGACTGCCGGAGGTCTCGATAGAACAGAACTTTAGCGCTCTTTATAGCCACTCCACATATTGCGAAACTAAGCAATCCTCAATTGATCAGAACGTAGTAACATAATAGTTCAATTGCTCGCGTAAGTTGAGTAACGCCTTTCTATGCAGCCTGTCCATTCCATCACACCAACCCAACCATTAACTCGTTGAAAGCTCACTAGTTTTCCATTATGAATACCTAACCCCCGTGAAACTCAGTACGACTTACATTTAATCGCGCGACGGAGTTTCCATGAGGCTCTTTGCGAGTTCCTTTACCCTCGCGACCGCAACTTCTGCCCTCTCAGCATCAGGCGCTTCCGAGGTGAACACCAGCGCCAGCACAAGCGCAGCATCAAGTCTTAGCAAATACTCTTCATTCGCTGTAACATCAGGCCAGGCAGTGACGCTAGTGTAACCTTTGACGAAGCTCTCGTCGAGTTGGCTGAACTCGAGCGTGCGAAAGATGTCGATGGCTGCTGGGCCGATCAGAGCGTTAGTCCAGTCAATCACGGCGCTTATTCGTCTATCCTTGTGACGAAGATTGACGTCGCGAAAGTCCATGTGCAGTAGACTTGAAGGGAAGCGTTTGAGGCCTTCGAGAACATCGTGAATGAGGTCCCAGTTTGTGATCCAGCTTGAAGCCTCGGGGACTGTTTGTGATAGCACCGAGAAACGTCGTTTGAGTCTTTGTTCAATTGTTGAGAACACATCTTCCGTCTCCAAAGCAACTGTCTTCATGGCTGGGTTAGATAGGGGCGTCGAGTGTATCATCGCCGCTACACGTCCCATCTCCTCGAACGTGATCTCAGTTCCATCGTCCTCCACGTACTCGCACAACATCGCCGGATAGCCATCTCCTTCAAGGTACTTGTATGCTTTGGGTACAGGCACGGATGAGGTTTCCAGAAGCTTGTAGATCTTCATCTCTTGCTGGATGAGATCACTTGCGTTGGTGTTGGGGTCATTGGCGTTTTGGTAGATCTTGACTCTGGGTACTCTGAGGACGACTGGGCCATATACTGGCGATTTTACTTTATAAACGAGACATTCGAGACCTTCACCGGCGGTTTCAACGCCGGTGAGGTTCTCTGCCTCGATGAAGTGCTGAGCTACCTCCATCGTGGTTTCGCGAATGGTGATTTACTGGGCTACCGAGATTAATTTTGGCGGTTGTCTTCTTTCCACTTTCACTATTGGGAATATGTATTTCCTTGGCGAGAGGTTCTGGGTGAGGCTCGTATATACGCGTATAATTTAGCGTCGAAGGATCGTGAATGAGTCACACAAGAGGTGAGAACTAATGGAATTAGAATCCACTCACTAATCCGCCAATCTCCAATTGCACAACGCTGTCTCGAAATAATACAAGTGAGAGCGATAAGAAGCACGAAACTAAGAGTAAGATGCTGTCGCGCATGGATTTTATTGCTATCGTAGACTGTGGTAACATTGATACTGAGTTACATGACCCCATTGTAGAATTCTACGGGGAGTCTTCAAACCCTTCCTCCTAAAGACGGGCCAGGGGCGGTGGGAATATAGATTTAGCCTCCTGTTTGAACGAGACCTGGCTCCTCTCGGATAGTTCGCTGAGGTCCCTCAAAGTGTAGGGAACTTCAGAAACATCGAAGTTGGTCTGTACGAAGGATCGAAGTTCCGGGAATAGCCCAGCTTGCTTTGCCTGGCACAGTGCTACCATAGGCTGGTACATGTCCTTGTGGAGGTGTTTCGAGTCGATCCGAACCTCGACGATAGAAGCGGGCAAAAGCTCGACTAGACTTGTCGGATCAAGTTTCTTTACATAGAAGGTATGGGTAACATCATCCTGGCCCGATATTCCAATAGTGAGGGAATCCCCACCGAGAACCAGCGTCTGTAGTCTTCGAAACATCTTGAGCGAACGGAGGAGTAACGACAGCGTAGGCACCTCATCTATTGAGTGCCAGCAGCATTCTAGGTAACGCAAGGTGGGAGAGGATTTGTGGAGTGCGTTCCGGAGGTTCCAGGGTGTTGCAACCCCTCTTAGCTGGCATATGTATATGAATGACTCAAGAGGCCCGCACTTGTCGAGGATCCCTTCGAGATCATACGAGTCGACACTCACGTTGAAGAGCTTCAGGCACGTGATGTTTGCGAGCGGTACGTTAGGAGATCCGTGTGGTTTCTCATTCTGATTCCACTCGAGAAAACCGGACTCGATGACAAGTGTCTTGATATTGGGTGCCATTTCGAACAAGTTCTCCATTGTGCTTAGGTCACGATAGGTTGTGGGGTTTATGCTTGCGAGGTGCAGATGTCGCAGATCATGCAACTTTTTCTGTGTTTCGCTTGCGAACATCGGACCGAAGGAGCCATGGTGTGCGAAAGAGAGCAGCTGGAGACCAGGCATTCTGCATAGCAGAGTGTACAGGAGAAGCGGGTGGAGCCTACAAGTCAGGCGCCGGATGAAAGATCCCTTCTGCAGCTGGCGGTGATCGCTAAGAAATTCCTTGAGTTTCTCCACTGGCCATTCTCTTGCGTCGATGTTGTGGTAGATGTATGGCGTCGCAGCGTTGTTCAGGACCCGACAAGCGCGAGCGAGGCTCAGAAGGCCAGTGGCGACCTCAGCGGATGGCTTCTCCCATAGCTTTCCTGGATCAGGAGTTGCGAGTGAGTTTGGCTGAGGATAATGACTCAGATGGTCATTTGTGCAGTAGCTGCAGAGATACCAGCATATGTCGGCCAGAATCTCTGGGGGCATATGATCGAGGGCAGGCTTGTTCATGATGAGTTGGGTTAGATGCGAGGTGCATGGGTTAGAGTTGGTGGGCTTTGGAGGATCTATATGAGTCAAGGTTACACAGGCAAAGAAATAGTAACGCGGTGACTAGTCCTGGCGCGTGAGGGAAGCGCGTGAATGCTAGGCTGCACTGCACTGCACTGCCCTTAAGTTGACATAAGAAGCCACCCGGAAGAAAACATTAGAATTACTTCAGAGATAAGAACATGGCCACCTAGTGAGGTCAAAATCGGCGGCAGTTGCTGAAGAGCCGTGCAACTAGTTATATGTATATCGCTAGATACAGGGGAGAGCAACAGATACTTGACAAATCATTCGTTCTTGATTTATGGAGTAGCTCAGAAGCACTTTGGATATATTAGGCTGCCATAGAATCAATCACAACGTAGTTCTAGTCCTAGCTTCATGTCTCCTCAGTCGACAGCCTTGCCAGAACAGAAATTCTGGTGTAACACTGGCTTATGGGCTCTTGCATGCAACCTCCCCGAAATTGAGACTGATTTTATTTCACCTACCTGGTGTGTTCATCTATTTCTCATTTCGACTTTTTCTTCTCTTCTTCTTTCTCATCTCTCAGTCCTCCAAACTCTTTCGCCGCTGCGCAATCTCAGTCATCACCATGGGTCTGCTTTCTCTTCCCCCAGAGATTGTTGATAGGATATGTAAACTCTTCTGCACTCACTGTCAGACTGAGCCCCTCTCCCACTTCCCCCACGAACAAGATCTGGTCACATCTTGTCCAAGCAAAATCTGGGAGCACAATACCCAAGGAGTCAAAGCCCTCCTCAGTCTCTCTGAGACATGTCAAGCGCTGAACATACTTACTCTGCCCCATCGATATCACCGCGTCGAACTCAAGAGCGACCTCCTCTACGCAAAGGAATTTATCGCACACGTCAGAGGTCGTCGGCAAAATGCCCTTAATTACGTTCGCAGCCTCAGCTTGGCCTATACAAAGGAAATAGACGACTGTTACAATCAACTTCCGGATAGCATAAAACCTCATTTCAATTTCTTCAATATGGTCTTGCGTCATGTGCCACAGATCCAGATTCTACACATACGCCTCAACTTGGAGCATGAAATCAAGGTTCCCAGACGAACAACGCTAGAGTCACTGCGGTATCTACACATTGAGCGTGCCTATGAGGAGTCAGACGACTCCCCCCCCAGCCTACATATCTACGATGTGCTCCGACAGGCACCCAAGATCCACACATTGGTTATCCAAATCACCAGGTTGTCCTGGTCGTTCGGATCAGGGGAACTTGAAAATGTCAAGAGTCTCAAACTTGTGAATACCGTGGTTAAGCCGGAGTTCCTCGAAAAGATTCTCGAATCATGCTCACAGCTTGAATCATTCGTATTCATCTTTTTCAGAAAGATGCCTGACTGGTTGAATTTGCGAGTGAGTGATATTACTACGCCCCGAACGCTGCCGCATGTGCTTTCCTCACGACAAGAAACGCTACGGTATGTTGAGCTTTACTGGGAGCCGTATACATGGAGCAGCAAAGCGGGGGTCGTAGGTTGTTTCAAGGGCTTGACCAACCTTGAGACGCTGATCCTTGGCGGTCCAGGGTTCCGCTTCGAGCAAGCTCGAAACTTTAAGCCGTTCAAGACATGCCTTGTCGATCTCCTGCCACGATCGATCCGCCGCTTCGCCATTGACTCGGAGAGAATAAGCCTCCAGGAACCGATTGTCGCACTGGGTGAGGCGGTCAAACGGGGCGCGTTTCCGATGCTGAAGGAGGTCCGATTATGCTATCATTGGGAGTTTGGGAGTTGGGCGAATTTGAAGAGGAGATCCACAGGTCCATCTGTAACTCGGCAGGAAGCCGAGGACAGGGGTGATGTAGACAAATCCTCACGCGATCTACTATCGCAGCTGAGCAGAACATGTAACGTATCGTTCAGTGCAGAGACCAAGGGGCTTTTTGAGCATGATGCTGGGTTCTAACGGCAAAAGACTCGGTAGCCAACTCAAATGGGGTATTTGTGCAACGCTCTTGAATTATGTTGGCTGGGATAGAGTTATAGATGATGCTGAGAACTTTTCTTTGAAAAAGAAAAAGGAAAGAAAGAATAATAAAAGGTTGTGATCTTGGGAAATAAGGTGGAAAGCCGATAAAACTATTCAGAGTCTTCTCATGTTTGAGGAGTATAAGAAGGAAGAACAAGTTTTGAGTTTTGAGATCAGTATATTTAGGGTGAATTTGACTAAACATGTAAAAGTCCAGAAGCGTCTTAGGTAAACGAGATGTCTGGCGACTTCCTAAATTCTACAAAAGGCTCGCTAATAACCAAGTCGGTGATGTGCCTCCATAGCCGCTGCTGTTCCAGGAGTGGCTGAAGGCGTCTTAGCTGGGGGAGCAGGGCTTGCAGCGGGAGTACTCTCAGCAGGGGGAGCGGGAGGAGCTTCTTCCTCAGCCGGAGTGAACGCTGCGTCCGCCAACGGAATCTCTCCAACTGTTCCGCCTGTAGCTGCACCAGCGTCAACGTTGGCTAGGGCACCGGCTGCTTTCTTGGAGAACTGGACCAAGTTTTCCTCAGAGGGGCTGGGAGTGGTCAGAAGCTGTGTAGTACAGAGTGGAGTCGTACTTACGGGTTGATGGCCATCACCTGACCGATCTGACAGTGCGGGCCGGTAGCACAATACAGATAGATGGGTTCCGTGTTGTTAAGAGGTACATTGAACGTCCCGACGGTTGTCTGGCCAGCCTCGAAAGGAATATGGCCACTGTGGATAACTCCTGACTGTGTAGCCTGGAGAGGTTGGCAGGGAGAGTCCTCAGAGCTTTGTGTGACGGTATGATTTCCATTACTGAACTGGAACTGGATCACATCTCCGGCTGCTGCTCGAATCATGTTCGGAACGAAGGTATCTTGAGAACCACCGACGACAACGGGGATGATTCTGTTGGCTCGTGCTTCGAGGGGCGGATTTCTCTTGACTGTCAAGTATTAGCATGATTCCTTTATTGAGTGTTGTAAGAACTTACTCGAGACTGGCTGGTGAACTTCAAGCTCATGGAGTTCCTGTGGGGACATTTCAACGAGTGGCATAGCAGTAACAACCGCAGCCCACAAGAAAGTCTTGACCAACATCTTGAATATTATCAACAGAAACGAAACTCAAAAGTCGGTTGGTAATGAGCGTATCGTAAAGAAGGTCCAGCCAACTAGCAAAAATTCAAATTAACAATTATAAATCCTCACCAGGAGGGTAAAAAAAAAAGAAGAGAGTTTTGATAAACTTAAAGAAGGTAAGAATGGTAAAAACTGATCTATAAATCAGACCATTATTCCCGACTGCAACTTAAGATGATCTTATAACATTTTCGAAATCGCTGATGATCGGGCATATGCCGAGCCTGATCTCTGGGCCGAAACTCGAGCTGAGACAAGAATTCTAATAGAGTTGCTCTTTTGCAAGATATGACAAATTCACTAGCAGCCAAGATGTTTTGCAAACTTGTCTTGTTTCAGAGTACGGTTGCGTGGTGTTTCATCAGCGATCAAGATATATAGCCGAGATACGGTTTTAAGTAATATTTCATGTTTTATGTCACTGATTCATGTTTTAGAGTGATATTTCATGTTTGTAAGCGTTATGAACAATGACAAATTGATATAGGGTTTTTGAAACGGGCATGCGTGGCTTTTCGGCATGTGGGCGGCTTGGCGATCTTGATAGAGGTTTGATGTGATGTTGCATGAGTGATTCATCTGATGAAGCGGTTATAGTGACCAGATGAGGAGGTTTAGGGGCCGAGAGGTTTGAGCCGCAGGAGGTGGAATGATTCGTGATCGCCTTCAAGCTTGTTTCATCAACATCAGGGAATGGGGGGAGATAGTCGTAATGTTAACCATAAATACAGAGCACTGCCACTTTATAGACTTATTGATTAAGTTTATCTGTTGCGCATGAATGTAAGTGTTACAATTTGTTGGCATGATGTCAGAGAGTGAAGCGTGATGTGGCCTTGATGAGATGAGTACAGCAAGGTCACACCAACCAGCCATTTTACTCATCGCAAGATAAGACAACTGCTTACTAACGCTGCTCAACTATCCTTCACCGAGATAATCGTTCTCATTCTCTATAAAGTCAACGAGATTTACCCCGTGGGGGCATGCTCATCCCCGCAGAACCCCAACCCCAATTAGCCTGATCTTTACTCCCCCGCAAAGACCCCAATCTGAACGTCGTCACTTTACCGCTACTAACTTCCAATTCAACGCTTTCGTTGGTGGAATTTTATTTACCGATCGTGCCTTGACAGAACTAACATTAGTGAGGTTCCATTCCCGGGGACTCATCGAGGATTATATTAACTACGGCATCGAATATCCGAATAAGCTTGCAGATAATATACATCCTCAAATCTGATTTGTGGATTTTAACATGTGAGTTTTGATCTGGTTATATGCTTTGGGGGTTTAAATGAAGGATGATCGGCCAATGCGAGGTTTGAACTAGTAGATTTATATAGCAGCTGCAAGACCGTAGTATTTCGGTTTGGACCAAGTGTCACGTATCTCGACATGAAGGGCTTCATCATCAAGACGGCAATTATTGCCGCGACTCTCTTTTCTACTGCGACCGCATCCGCCAAAGGACCCGTTGACACGTACAAAAAATGTCAACGGCAGACAAAGCGTGCTACAGAGGGATGTCCCAAGGGCACTCTCTTCGTAGCCAAGGATGATCCACGAGCAGACTTTTCCTCCATCCAAGACGCCATCGACTCTTTGGGAAACACAACAACTGCAGGCCACATTCTCATTGCACCTGGTAATTACAGCGAGCAACTGAACGTCACCCGTCGAGGTCCCCTGCATCTCATCGGTGCTTCGAACAAACCTTGGGTCAAAGATCTCTACGCTGATATTGACGTCAACACTACGGCTCAGAATGATGTTCAGATCTGGTTCAACCTGGCGAATACGAACAATGGAAGTTTGAGTGATAATGTGTTCACTAGTGTACTCACCGTTGGACCTAATTTCAACGCTACGCTGACTGGATCTGGACCTACGGGTTTTCCTGTGCCTGCGGACACGCCGTTTGGATGCACGGATTTCAGGGCGTATAACATTGACTTCAGAAATGATTTCGCGCCGAGATCTGTTGGGCCTGCACATGCGGTTGGTGTGAGTAGGGCTAATGCTGGCTTTTACTCTTGCGGCTTCTACTCTTACCAAGATACTGTAAGTCTTCATTGCTCGAAGATGAAATTTTAACTGACTTTATAGGTCTACGTTGGAAAACTTGGAAATGCCTACTTCTATGATAACATCATCGCTGGAGAGACTGACTTCCTGTATGGCTTCGGCACAGCATGGATTGAGAAATCAACACTATCTCTCCGAGGCTGCGGAGGCGGCATCACAGCTTGGAAAGGCACCAACACGACCTTCACCAACAAATACGGCGTCTACATCGACAACTCCCAGGTCATTCCCGTAAACTCCACCATCGCCACAAACTTTGTTGGTAAATGTGCCCTCGGCCGCCCATGGAACTCACAGCACAAGTCGATCTTTATGCAGTCGTACTTTGATGCTGTGATCTTGCCTGCTGGGTATATCGAGTGGAGCAAGTCGACACCAAGAGTTGATAATTACACCTTTATGGCGACGTGGAATGATCACGGGCCGGGATATAATGTTGAGGCTGAGAAGGCGAGTAATGTCACGAAGGTATTGACGGATGCGGAGGTGAAGCCTTATAGAGCGCCTGCAGATGTATTTCAGACTCCTGAAGGGAAGTTTGGCCATGTCAAGTGGATTGACAAGAAGGCTCTGTAAAGACTTTCAGCTCGACCAGGGTTACAACAATGTGAGATATCCCGCGGTTCAATACATCACATGTGATATTCACCACCATGACTCGGCATCAGAAGCCCGAACTCTAGCTCCTTTAACCCGAATGTCTCAGTTTGTCAGCCTCAAAAGGCATGTCTCAAACTATCATAGCTCTCAGATATTTATTCCCGCCTTACCTTCGTGATTTGATGTGAACAAGCTAACAAGTTACCGCTGCCAAGTGAATGAGGATCCCCAAAGCGAGATGAGATTTGAAGCCATCTGCAGGGGGGGTAAACCCTGTGTCCAATGGCGCGTTTCATATCTTTAATTGCCCCTTATTTTAGTTCGCGGGGTAAAAGACGCTAAGATTAGTGGTTGGATGGTTTAGGATTGGGAGGTGATCTTCACATGAGAAGAGCGAAGATGGTACGATATGAGCATTGGCCTCTACGAAGAATCAGATAGATGATCAAAGTATACAGTTAAGCAGTAATATAAAAAATATCTCGAATGGGATACTGATTTGGGCGTAATAGTTCCCCGAAGTCCGTGATAATCTATGTCCATATCAAGTAGGTAGGTAATACAATCGACACCAGTGGCAAAGCAAACCAGTTACATCCCAACGAACAAGCCACTTCCTCTACCCCGGAGGAAACGTTCCCGGTAATAAGAATCCTTCAACCAGCATCCTAGGGGGGAAGAAAAACTTAGGACCTTGGCCCTAAGTGATGAAAACTTTAGGTAAACTTGGCCTAAACTTAGGCTGCTCTTTGCTAAGTTTATTTTAACACCCTATATCAAGGTCCGGCGTTTTCTTGCCCCCTGAGAGCATCCAACAACACATAAACACCCCCTGCCTGATCTACAAATCTGACATCTCCCTCTCTCCACTTTCTCCTCTTCACTTCACAGTATGAGCTGACGAGTCAATTCTGCCTTCGAGGCGCCTTCGACATGGGCTACTCAGGCGGCGACGATCAACGAAGCCCGTCAATAACGATACCTATTGCAGTCTGTATGGGTATTTCGTTGTACAATGTTATTGAGCTCAATGTTCTTATCCTCACAACGTTCAAGACGAGGAAGAGCTTGTACTTTTGGAGCTTTTTGGCTGCGACGAATGGGATTGCACCTCATACCATTGGCTTCCTTCTCAAGAATCTGGTCTTTTCTGATAACTTTGTTTTGTACATCACGCTTATTTCTGTTGGTTGGGTTTTGATGGTCACGGGCCAATCGCTCGTTTTATACTCTCGACTACACCTCATTTTCTGGAACCAGTTCATTCTAAAGCTTGTTCTGGCTATGATTATCACCAATGCTGTTGTTTTGCATATCCCGATTATTATTCTCATGTACGGCGCCAACAGCAGCGACAAGAATCCATGGGTTTACCCTTATCAGATCTACGAAAAGATTCAAGTCACGGTGTTCTTCTTTCAAGAACTTATCATCTCTGCGATTTACATCAAAGCGTGCTCTTCATTCTTTGGAACAGAAGGGCTTTTATATCGAAAAGGCGTTCGACGAATGAGGAGGCATTTACTCTTCGTCAACGTTGTCATAATCCTTCTCGACATTCCGATCCTGGTCCTCGAATTCGCAGACTTTTACGACTTTCAGACAGCTTACAAAGCGATTGTCTACAGTATAAAGTTAAAGCTTGAGTTTAACCTTTTGAATCGACTTGTGGAGGTTGCAAAAGGGAATGATACACGTGGGGCGGAGAGTGGAAATCAAATTGTGCGTTTAAATGCTTTTGAGCAAGATTGTGCTGGATACGTGGCCAAGGACAGTCAGTGTGGACATATGGATAGGGATGCAAATACGAAGAGACGAAAACGAGGAAACTCGAATGCGGATGATAGGATTCTAATTGAGACGGAAATATCTGTTAGTTATGTTGAAAGGAGGGAGGATGATAATGACAGTACGGGATGAAAGATGTCGACAGAGGACTAACTTCAACAATTTCATTGGGTTCTCAGCTGAAGAATAATGGATGCATGTAAGTGAATAAAGCTTGGTGCTTGCACTTTAAGCTTCAAACTTCATCTAACTTTCGTCGAGAACATTCTCATTGTGACTCATCAAGGGTTAACTCGTTCCTCTTCTGCCTATAAATAACGGCCCGGAGTCCACCCCTTTCCGAAATCATTCTCTTCTCTTAAAAATTTGTGGCCTTTGGCAGAGAAGATCTTTCCTTTACCCAACATGCCATCCAGTTCCTGACAACACCATCGGCTTTTGTCGAACCTTTTGTCATCCCTGGTGTTATTTCCTCGTCTCATCCTGAAGTGAAGGGCCGAAGGAATCATTCCAGCAGCAGAACTCAACTGCAACCAACACATCCCCCAGTTCCCGACCCCGTCGCCGTGGACTAAACCAACCATGTCTTATCGAAGCTGAGCCTCAATCTTCTAGAGCCTCGAGTCTTGAGATCAGATGTCATAACCTCTAACTTGGGGCCTTACCACCAACAAACAAAATCGCAATGCCTGAACATTCATGGCGTTGACAGGATTCCATCCGCGGGCTTGAGGAAGCTCCTTGGAAATGATGTGTGGCTGCGGAATGATCTATCTACAAGAACATCCATTTCAGACTGAATTCGAAGCCCCACGACTTCGGCCTTTCCTAATCCATCCATCACTCAAAGTCGTCTCGGCAATTGCGAAATCATCTATGAGATGACTGCGGCCTACAAGGCTAAGCTTTAGGCTGCGAACACAGATGATGAATGACAACACGATATATTCCCGATATAAGCTTTTACCCAGAAACTTTTACGATAACCAATAAATCTTACTGCAATCCCTAGGGCATTACAAAGGGAAGAGACCAAGAGGGTATCTCTACACACACACCACAACACAACTCCACAAACAACATGCCAGCTACAGCAAAGCGAACTGTTATCAGCGAAAACGCGACAAGCCAAGAGACTCAATACTACTAGGTTCTCTCTGCCAGAATAAGCTCTCAGCCACAAGTCTCAACTGCAAAATGCACTTCTAGCCATCCACAATTCCCCCATCACCTTCGGCGCCTTCAGCGATATTGCCAAAATGCATATCGCTGATCAACGAAATCATCAAGATCTTTGATAAGAGTGTTATTTTGAGTTGATAGTCCCCACAGCTGATGACTCACATCACGCGCCTCACACACGAAATCATCAAGAAACCAACCAAGCTTCTCCGGCCCAACTACACTGCATCAACAACGCCGACCTCAATCATGGTCAAGATGTCGAACCCGAACAACCCGCAACCGGAACCCAGGGCTGAGAGCTTATAATCACCACACAGAACCCAGGTTCTTCTCGCAACTTTTGTCGCAACCGCCGTGCTGACTCTGTCTGCCTACGGTGTCTGAGCCCTTTTTAGGAGTATCCGAAAATTGACACTCCTTGGACGAGCGCTGTCGAACTATGCAAGGATAGTTTCAAGAGAGCGTTGTCTTGCATGACACCTACCATGAATGCTACATGCTTCGAGAATTCGTCAAGACATATCAAGCCAACACGGCGTCCGACTAAAGAAGATGAAGAATTTATTGACGATGACTCTACTCAAGACACAGCAACGTCCGAGGACGGTGCTCAAGAGAGAGGCATGGTGGAAGGCGAGCATCAAACGGAACTCGAGTCAAATGCAAGCTATGAACCGGAGACAGATGAGTCGGGAGAAGCTTCAGACTCTGACTCATCTGAAAGCGAACTGGGAGATCACTAAAGGATCGATAGGCCACACTTTCATGGTTTGTATTCACACTGAAAATCAAAATCAAGGGGACTTTTACCCTAGGTTCTCTCTGCCGGAATAAGCTGACAGCCACAAGTCTCAACTGCAAATAACGCTTCTAGCCCACAACTTAGACATCGATACCACGATGACTGGGGACTTTTACCCTTTTGTTCTACTGGATATTTCTGTTCTCCATGAGCCCTCCCCACCTGACAATATCTTCAACCCGGCTCGGCCCGCGAAGGACCTTAAAACCAGAAGTTGGCCGCTCCAGTTTCGGAGGACGATTTAGACATGGCGTACTGAGACCACTCCAACACACCCGAAAGTCCCTGTCAATCAGAGACTACAGGTTACTCTGGATGCTCATTGACGAAGACCTCTTTGAGAGAAGCAACTGCCACTAGGTTCTCTGTGCCGGAATAAGCTCTCAGCCACAAGCCTCAACTGCAAATAACACTTCTAGCCCACAACTTATGACTTGGAGGTGTATAAAAAGTAGCCTCCTATGCCTCGGCAACAAGAGAGGTCTTTTATCAACATCATCGAAACCAACTGGATGTCCAAAACTACACCAATGGAGTTGTTGTAGCACCCCGAGCAGCAGCAGCACGCAACATGAAACTCGTGATGACACGTATGTCAGTGCCATTGGGGTCAACGGTTGGAAGAAGGTTCGGGGCAACCGAAGGTGGTGGTGGTATTGAGTTTATGAGTCAGTCATTGTGTTAAACCCGAGGTGTATTTTCTAACCTTATGACTGACTCATTGATTGATACTTAATGGTTTGATATGTCTCGGTGAGGCGTCATAAGCTTTAAGTATCAATCAATGAGTCAGTCGTAAGGTTCGAAAATACACGTCGGGTTTAACACAATGGTAATTGTCACACAAAACCACAAACCACAAAGCCACAAAAATGCCTCTTCCAAGAGCAGGGATTGCTTTCCAAGCGCCTGCCAACTGCGTCCAACTGCAACGGAATTACGAGGACAACTGACATTTTCCAGACCTGTCAATTAGAGATTGAAGGCTCCTCTGGATGCTCGTTGAGGACCTCTTTGAGAGGTTTGACGAGCATCTTGCCCCTTCCAAGATAGGAGACAGCAGGAAGGGCGACCTCACCAGGCTCAGATTGGTGATCCTTGGCCGGTCCACGACATTTAGATGACGAACTCCATTCCAGCGGCGAAGGAGAGCATGCGAGACGCTCCCAGGTATCGCGAGATTGCAACTTGACAGAACAGCGATGCAAATATGGTATTTGCATTATTGAATCTACCTCTATTGCCAAACAGATGAAGCAATTGGCGACCGGTCCCCATTAGCGCAGACTCAACAGGTCTCGACGCTGGTATACCAGATGGGCACCGACAAGCCTGAGGTCTTGATCACGGCCCTGTCAAAGAACAAACCAAGCGACTCTGAACCTGTCGATTTATCTGGACGTTCATGAGCTCGTTGATGGAGTCCATTTAGCTCTTGATGTGAGGGTGATGATTGAGGGGAATAGACAGCGATCACCCTTGGTCGTCGATAAGAGTATGGGATGTGACCATGCGAGTCGACTTTAACATTAATTAAATTACATCTGAGCCGTTTAGGAAACAAGATACAACGACAGATAACTTATCGGCTGTAGTAATAAATCTGATGGTTACATTCGTCTCGAGTAGCCATGTACGTCGGATATTTATCTCCCTGATTTATTAAAATTGAGGCGAATAATTTGGGGGCCGTTTCCTAGCCGCATACCTGTGCCACTCACCCGCGTGGTCATCCGTCTTACATTGCAGGAAACAAGGTTATCACCTAATACCTCTTTCGACGATTATGCGCTTGAAACAGATGAACTCGAGCGGCTTCGGAGGCGGGAATTTTATTATCTCCAGGGAAATAACCGAAGACGCCCGGTTATTGAGACAATGGGTCCTGGTGCATTAAAAGCCTGACCGCTCAATGGTCGCTTCTTGAAGGATTGCAAGGCTAAAGAGGGCTGAGCTAGGATCCGCAGGTCTAGGACGGAATGGGTTACCTGCGCGGACCAACCTTGCATGACCGTTGGACAGGAACGACAAGGTTGTTTCAGCTTTTGGAAGAGTTAGAAATCACTCAACAGATACTCAGAGCTAGAACTAATGTACAGTTCCTCTTGTTCAGTTGTATAAGCTATGAGACTATAGTGTATTCATCCGGGTATCATCAACTATCACGGCCCAAGTTAGAGTGAGGCATCATGCTGTCAGATCTTGGCGTTATCCTTAAGCAACACGCCTAACCAGGATCATCGTGACAACTCAACTAATCCGGTCACAGTAAGCCCAGCCTAGCCATCCCCATCCCAGCAAAAAACGCCTCGTTCTTGGCACCACTCACACCCTCGCTCCAAGCACCAACCACCCCCCGTCAATCCTTAATTTTCAGCTCTGCCTCCAAAAGAGATGAGAAACCCCGCCCGTGATTATTTCTCATCCCTCTCCCGCTTCCTTTCTTTCTGCTTACCACTCGAGTCGTCATTGTTTACGTGAAGATGAAGTATCACGGCCTATTGCTTGGTGTCTCCGCCGGAGCAAACGCTCTAGCCATCGCAGAGGCCACAAAGCGTAGAGATGCGGGTTACATGTATCAGCCTGATCCGACCCCCATTGTGGGGATCTCTGATCTGAGGCATTTGGCCCTGGGGAAACGACAGGAGACTACCGCTGCGGCCTCGACCTTTACGATTGTTGTTAGTCCTGACTCGACTTGTGGCTTTTTGTCGGGCTCACCTGGAAATGCGATCACTTGCGGCAATGGAGATAAGTGTAGTTGGGAGCTGCGGTATGCTACTGCCATCTTTTGCGGTACGCAGGCGTATAACCGCTGTTTGGAGAGGGATGATGCTCTAGACACGAAACTCTGCAATGATGTTTGTCAGAGTAACCAGTATAACCTCCTCTGGTGAGTGAAACAACTGGGTCAAGAGTGAGTACGTAACTGACTTTATTAGCACCAATACTGCTTCGCCTTATTGCGGAACTTATAATTATCCTTCTGGTGTTGTTGGCTTCAGATGCGCAACAGCGTCAGTGACAGCCGCCCAGGATGTTGAGTTCACATACACCAGTCAAAAAGGCCGCAGCTTCTCTACGACAATGGTTTCTGACGAAACTACATCATCTATCCCCTCAAGCTCAGAGCCTGGATCATCATCGACAGAGGAACCTTCATCGACGACTTCAGAAGCTGAACCCACTGAATCTGACTCGGGCGGCGGCGGAAGCTCAACGCCCGTCGGTGCCATCGTTGGAGGTTCGATCGGTGGTTTCGTCGCTTTGTCGCTTGTAGTTCTCGGCGCATTCTGGCTCTGGCGAAAGAACAAGAACAAGAACGCCGCTCAACCATCGCCTCAGCAACCACCCGTGACTGCAGCTTCATCGATGCCTCCCCCAGGTCCTTACGGTGATACTGTACCACCCATGGCGCAGCATTATCCTAAATCAGACGTCACATCGCCTACACAGTCTGAGTGGAGAGAGTCTATGATCACGGCGCAAACTGCTACTACGCCTGTGCAAAACCAGGCGTGGGGTCAGTATCCTCAAGGTTCTCCGTATCCTCCTCAGGCACAGCCGCAGGAACTACACCCGCAGGGAAATCAGGGACTTCAGGATGGTCAAGTCCATGAGATGCCGTCTGATACCAACTACCACCGTTGAGATGGGTTAGGAGGGGAATATCACTAAGGGGTTTGTGGGGGAGAGATGACGGCTTTATATATCAAACTGACGAATGTTTTTATGATTTGTCTTTATAATTCTTACTGCAAATTGAAACAATACCACTTTCATACAGCAATGTTAACTTCTATGAGCTTCTAGTTTCTGAGAATTCTATTTTGATAAATATCAATAAACCAAGTATCAAAATGATTTCAAGTGTGACAGCACAGACTAGCACAGGTGTCACAAGATTAAGCTTAAAACGCCACGATTGCTATGACAGGTTACCTCTGAATCAGACTCACTAGTTAGTGTGTGCACCACATTGCTCACTTGAAATGCTCATGGTACTTTGGAATAGACTTGTTGTAGATTTCTGTAAGACTTGTTCATATTCTAAGCCCACTTAAATGGGTCACCAGGAGGGACTATAAAATGAAACATATCCATCAATTCATTCGCTAAATCAATTTAGATCAACTACTCAATCTGGCCTCATCAACTCATAACAATCTCATATCTCATTCTCGTCGTGCCATCTCATTCTTACAGGCGGAACTTAACCTCGAGCTCACCAGGTGCCTGATAAGTAGGAACCTTCATCTCCAAAGCCTCACCAGAATATCCAAGATCCTCCGCAACAAGCATAGCAGCCTTCTCACCAATGAGCAGAGCAGTAGAGTAAGTGTTGCAGCCGACATTGTCGGGGCAGATGGACAAGTCAGCGACCTTGAGACCCTTGACGCCGTGGACGTTGAGTCTCTCGTCGAGAACACCGTGCTTGACGATGCTGTTGCCCTCCTTGGGTGCCATGGAGCAGGTTCCGAGGCAGTGCCAGGTTGACTCGGTGTGGCGCTTGACCCATTCTGAAGATGTTGGTTAGCATAATGGTGATGAAGATTGGAATAAGGGAGCTTACCCTCGACGGCCTTGATATCGGCTTCACTGTACTTGAGCTCCTCGCGGATATGAGCCTTGTTGGAGTTGAGGATGTTGGCACCGGGCTTGCGGTCTGCCTCGGGGAGAGGAGAAGACCAGCTTCCGTGGCCGATACCAGCAGTGAGGTTGCCGGGAAGAGCGTATTGCTTGGTGGTGTCAAGGTCGAGATCATGAGCACGAGCAGGGCTGTCATAGTCAAAGAAGGGGTGCTGAAAGGGTTAGTTATTGCTGCACACCAAGGCAGTGGAGAACTTACCATGTTCTCGACTTCACCGGCGTAGGCGTCCATGCGGCGGGCAGTCTCACGAGATTTGATGTATCCCCAGACCATGGGAACCATATCACGCTCATCGTTCATCTGAAGTCATTAGTGACGATCCATAGTAGCAGGTGGCTTGACTTACGAATCCAGCATCGAAATCAGGAGTATCATATGGATCAGCACTCTTGATGTGAGTGAAGCCACGAGAGAAGGGATACTCGAGGAAGTGGAACATGGAGAAGAACTTTCCAGGGGGCCTATAACCAGTCAGTACCAGCACAGAGTTTACTGTGTCAGTGGACTTACATGAGCATGTGGTCACCGAAGAAACCTGCAATGACCGAGTAATGCATAACAGGCTTGTCAGGTTTGTTCTTGAAATAAGACTTCCAGCCCTCGGTAAAGTGAGGCGTAGGCCATCTCTCAAAGTCCTTGAGCTCTTGCTCCGTAGGTCGGATTTTGACACCAGCATCGATACCGTTGGTAGCAAGGGGTCCTGGCAACGCATTAGTTCAAGATATTCAATACAATAGCCACGAGAGAGTCTAACCTGTTCCCTTAAGATGCCATTCATCAAAGACGCGCTGTTTATTTCATTAGTTTAGATGTTCAAGTTATGCGTTGTTGTGGGAGGGGGTTGGTGGTTTACCTTTTGGACCTCAGGGTCTCCACGAACAAAGTCATCGAAACTCTCGGTATCAGGCTTAGCCCGATACACTGAAAAGGTAAGGTAATGATCCTGGAAATTAAGTCCAACACCAGGAAGATCAACCTTGGGCTCAACGCCTGCAGCGCGAAGCTTCTGGGGGTCACCGATACCAGAGCGCTGAAGAATCAAAGGCGAAGAGAGCGTACCGCCACTGACAACAATCTGCTTTCTAGCACGGAAGATTCTCGTCTGCAGCTGGTTCGGGTGCAATGGCTTGGTAGGAACAGTCTGGACACCGACGGCGCGGCCGTTCTCCATGATGATCTTGTCGACCTTTGTGTTGCAGGCTAGGTACAAGTTGCTGTGCTTGGCACGTGTGGCGTGGACGTAGGCGTGTGCTGAGTCACTGCGGCGGCCTGTGTCGCGGTTGATCCATTTGAGCCAGTGCTCTGCGCCGTGGCCCGTGGAGAGATCCTGGAGGTCGTCGACGAAGGGGATGCCTTGGGACTCAGCGGCGCGGAGGAAGTCGTCCTTTACGGGGTAGGTATAGTTGCCGAAGGAGACTTTGATGGGGCCCTCGAAGCCGTGGATGTCTGGGTTGACTGAGTGGCGCTGGTAGGTCTCGTGCTTCCTCATAAGGGGGAGAAGTTCCTCAGTGGTCCAGCCCTTGGCTTGGAAGTCATCGTCTGAGAGTTGTCAGTGGTGTTTTGGGTGAGTGTCAAGAGTTGAGCTTACAGTCAGAGGCACTAGCTCGAGTGTACATCATAAAGTTGATGGAAGAACCACCACCAAGAATCTGCAACAATTAGTTCATGATCTTCACTCTTCTCACAAGCCAACTTACATGAGCGCATGGCACAGTAGCAGACCGTCCCGCAAGCCACTTGCTAGGACGAGACTTGTAAAACGAAGCCGTCTTGGAGTCAAGCTTCATGTTACGGGGGTAAATACCAGGCCTGAAAACCCAAGGGTTGTTGAGATTGCTCTCGCCAGCCTCGATGAGCAGAACCTTGAGGTTGTGGTCAAGGTTCGCCAACCGTCCAGCAACGACACAACCGCAACTTCCACCACCGCATACAATGATGTCGAACTCCTCTGGCAGGACGCCGAGGCTGTTCGCGTACGAGTTTGGAGTCGCCATGATGAAGAAGCTGCAACTATTGAAGCTGCTTGATATTCTCACAAACAGGGAGAGCTCTACAGCTTATTTATAACATGCACAGATGCCTGTATATCGATCTTTACTGTGTATCAGATGCCGAATGATCCCCGAAGGTTGGTAGCATGTCCATCGCATGCTGGATGTAGTATCATCGACTCTGCGAACCCCTCTCGATACAAGATTGCGGGCACCAATGGCATATGCGTGGCAGGGTCATCTGGGGTAATAAGATTGTGGATAATGGTTTCATTCTCATCAGCTCTAGCTCTGGTCTTCGTCTGGGGGAGAGATGCTGGCTGGGCACAGCACAGTATCTTGCTTGGCCTGCATGTCAGGGATATCATCTGCTTCGCCGCTTTGACTGCAGGCTAAGGTTTCCCGAGACTTCCTTCTCCTATTAAAAGAGAAGCAAGAGACAATTGAGTTTGGCAGACTGGCTTGGGGAATGTTGTTAAGAAGCATTGATATCCGTCTGATCCGGTCTGGAACTCGTTGGTGAACTTTTGGTAGCAAAACTGACTCGCACTTTCATATCCGATCTTGAGCAACGTCAGTGCAACACTGATCCCCGCCGGATAAAGCAGCTCCCTCCACCGTGCAGATACAATATAACGTATCATGTATGATATCCTACATCAGGCAAACTTCCCTTATCCCGAGAGCGAACCAACACAGAAACACAATACCAAGGATTCAAGTTGCATGTAAGATTACGACTTTACGGGCGTTAGCTACCCGTATCGTTTACCCCCAGGGTTGTTCCCGGACAAATAGGCTTTGGGCACTGCAACATCCGGGATCCACGGGCAGCTGCTAGAATGCGGGGGAGAGCTACGCCAAGAGAGGGCTCGAGGGTTTTGATGGTCGGCAATCATTGTTTCTCCCCCGGAAAAGGACTATTACACGAAGATGACGAGGCGGGGGTGAGCAAGGGATCAGGGTTGCAATTGGTCTGGGGAAGCACTGAGGATGGGTTCTTTGCGGGTGAGATCTTCAGAGTTTGTGTGGAGTGCGGCCGTTCCCCCGCAATCTGACTATCGACCTTTTGGTAACTGTATCGTCTTGGCATATCAATCAACCAACACATACAGCTGCAACAGCAAAAAGATGAGCACTTCTCATAGAGAGAGCAAAAAACATACAACAGCGGGGATTCGCTGGTCGTCACCGACCCAACTACTAATCCGCCCCTTACCAGCTTATCTATGGGAGAGCGGACGGGATCCCGAGTTCTCTGATAGGTATGGTCGTATGTGCTTGTTTGTCCCTCAGTCCGCATTATTACCACGGCGTTGGGATCCCGATCAATGCTTCACTCTACACTTTTCTTTTCCAAAGGGTTGGGATGGTAATACATAAGCTTTACACGGTGTATTGTGCTCTGGAATGATAGGTCCGCAAACTTTACTGTAACACCTGCACTGCAACGCTACCATGTCCGCGTCAGCATTCGGATAAGTTGCAGCGAGGACAAGAAACTGCGGGTGGCATTCCACGTCCTTGGCTTTTCATGTTCCTGCGGAATGTCTCAGTTCGTGTGCTTTGCTATGATGATCCAAATTCTGTATTCAGTATATAAACAAGAATCATATCCTGGATCAAAGACAGATCAGGGTCCACACTGCAGTGATGCTGTCAACAAGGATATTGTCTGTGCTGTAGTATTCTTCTTCATGTCCACAAGTCTTGTGCTCAGATGCCCAGCGAGATCAACACTTTGATCGTCGAGATAGAAACCTGCTCCGCTTGACATGTCAAGTGACTCTGCATTGACCGTGGAGGCCTTGTTGCTCAGGCATTGGTGGACAATTAGATGCCGATTACTAACATGCATCATGAAGTTTGAGCAAGTTGAAGCGAGGTTGGGTTTAAGCGAGGGGAGCCCATGTGGAGATGTATGAGCTAGAACGAAGGAAGCACGCCCGTGGAAGCCTCGATATGGGATGTACGCGTATGAGTGAAGCACCCCGCGCTGTCTGACTCCACGTGGGTTTATGTGGGCTCCCCACATGAGTAGACTTCCTGGGGAGGAATGAAGACTCGGGACCCTTGAACCTAAAATAAGGCTTAGGTAAATTGGTCTAAGTTTAGGATAAGCTTAGAGTAGCTTTGCTAGGTATCTTGACATCAAGGTCTGATGTTTTCTTGCTCCCCGACGACTTCTTATAGATAGTAAGTTGATGAGAGTCTCATATATGGCCAAATGCCATCTATCCTGTTGATGGAATCCACGGATTTCTCATCAATCTCATCAAGACTTTTATATTATCTAAGTAATGATTCGCACTAAGTTCTGGGCCTTATGCTTGATGAATAAAAAGAGTTCTTGCTGAGATATTATCCTAAGTAGATGCCTTGGTGGGAGCTTCTAAAGAATGAATTAATATATAAGAGAAGCTTATATGTTTTATCTATAGACGTCAAATCCAAGTTGTACTTATAACTCATGACAGATGTTGAGTCAATCTACAGTAACCGATATAAATATATGTCTTTATCCGATATTATATTTTATATTAGCAGAGCTCTTCTTTAAGTGACTTCGACAGCTTTAAACTCGCTTTCTATTACTTACACATAGAACTATCTTCGATCCACTGGAGAAACCCTCTTGTAATTGCCATCACCTCGGTCCAGCAGACTTGGAACCTCCAGATGTCGAAAATGAGTAGGAACATAGATATCATTCTGACATTTCTCTCGTTCTATCAAGTTCCCTTCTTATCTCTCAAGTAAACTCATCGCCATTTCTTATGCTAATCGAATTACTGTGTAAAGCATAGATCTGCGGAAGTTTATACCCATCTTCATGAGCCTACTAAATCTATAATGAGGCATTTCCCGGGTTCGACGCCCGAGTTCAGCCTCATGTGTCTGATGTTCATCCTTTTGAAACGGAATACGTGTACAATGTCCTGATGCTTTATTGAATATGCCAAAGGGTCCTACTTTCCCCTCAGTGCCACAGTTCACATAGTACAAGCCTACCAAAGGTCTCAGTTCGGTATTACGAGAGCTATTTTTCTTCGCTTGGTTGCCGCATTGGTTTTGAAAAGTTAGAATGCTATAGGAAGGGGGCATCAAGAGGTTCTTTGCATTATCATTGTATGTGTCAGGTATCCCCAGCTTCCTTGGGTAATCCATACAGAGAGCTCTATAGAAAAAGTCGATATTGACGTCCTTATCAGTCCCGGTTTCAAAGTAGGACCAAGCAGGAATTTATCTCATCCCGTACCACTATCAATATCCTCAAGACAGAGATTGTATTTAAAATTGTTTTTCAATTGTTTTCTAACGTACCTACGCGAGATGTAGGTCGGTTAGATCTACGGCTTAGTTGCTCATGACATGTAGGATACCCTACACCATTTCGCCTCAGCATCTGGAGAAACCCAAGAGTAAAGTCACACAAGAATTGACATCATTTATCTATAAACTCCATCAATTACATCTTTATACCTTTTTATACGTTATCGATGCACGTGGTGGCTTATCAACCCCTCCATGACAAACTCCAAATTGCGCCATCCAGATCACGTCTTACGAACCTTCACAGCCCAGCCCATCACAAGCCAGAAACCACGCGGATGTCTCGCCCCGAAACAAGAAAAACACCTCAGCTTATCAATATGAATCACGTCTTCACTTCCCCCGAAACCCATAAGAAACCCAACATGTCGCGAGTAACTCACCAGCAACGTATCCAAAATGGCAGACTCGTCCAACGCGCCGCTGCTTCAATCGCGCAGCTCCTACGGTTCAACTGATAAGACCTCTACACACCATGATAGTGAAGCCGCGGGCGAAATATACCCAAGTCGAGATGTGGAAGACGACGTACTCCCCGAAACGTCTACTATTGGGAGGAATTTATCGTGGCAGAGCGCTTATATCCTCGTTATTTCACGCGTCGTCGGTAGCGGTATATTCGCGACACCCGGAACAATCGTTCAATCCGTCGGAAGCGCAGGACTGTCGCTATCGTTATGGATAGTAGGCGCTTTCATCGCAGCCTGCGGTCTTGCGGTGTCGCTCGAGTTTGGATGTATGCTTCCTCGGTCGGGAGGCGATAAAGTATACCTTGAGTTTGCGTATCGACGACCACGATTACTTGCGTCTACGCTTTTTGCGATGTATGCTGTGCTTCTGGGATTCACGGCGAGTAATTGCATTATTTTTAGTAAATATGCTTTATTTGCGTTGGGAGTAGAAGCGACGGATGTGTTGAGCAAGAGTCTCGCTGTTGGACTTCTCACATTCGTCTGCATCACACACAGCGTTTTCCCTAAAGCAGGCGTCAAAATCCAGGATGTTCTGGGTTGGATTAAAATCGGAATCATTGTCTTTATGATCCTCTCGGGCTTTTACGTCGTCATCTTCCGTCCCGACACGAGCACGGCACCGCTTACGCATCAACTCGCATGGGAACATCTTTGGGAAGAGACGAGCTGGAACTGGGGCGTTATCGCAACGAGTCTCTTCAAGGTATTTTACTCATTCGCGGGGTTGGATAATGCTGCGAATGTTATGAATGAAGTCAAGCAGCCCGTGAGGACGTTGAGGTCTGTCGCGCTGACGGCACTGGGGACGGCGTGTGGGCTGTACATGCTTGTTAACATTGCGTACTTTTTGGTCGTGCCGATTGAGGAGATTAGAGGGAGTGGTGAACTCATCGCTGCGTTGTTCTTTGAGAGGTTGTTTGGGGAGAAGTTTGGAAGAGTTGTGCTCCCGACAGCTGTGGCATTATCGTCAGTCGGGAATGTCATGGTCGTCGCTTTCGCACTGGCAAGTCCTTCACCATCGTCTATGAGTAATTGCTAACTGGAATAGGCACGCATGAAGCAAGAAATCGCAAGACAAGGCTTCCTCCCATACTCATCCCTCCTCTCATCCTCCCGACCATTCAACTCTCCCATGGGCGGCTTCATAATCCACTACATCCCCTCATTCCTCGTCATGATCCTCCCACCCTCTGATTCAATCTACTCTCTCATCCTCGACATCGACGGATACGCCGCACAGCTCATCGGACTAGCCGTAGCAATCGGCCTCGTAAAGCTCCGCTTCCAACGTCCAGACCTCAAGCGACCCTTTAAAGCGTGGATGCCCGCGGTGAGTATTAGAATAGCGATGAGCTGCGCTCTAATAGCGGCCCCGTTCTTTAGACCGCCTGACTACGATGGGCAAGTGTTTTACGCGCTGTATGCGGTGTTTTCGTGGGTTATTCTTGTGGGTGGTGTAGGGTATTGGTATCTTTGGACGAGGGCGGTGCCGAGGTGGAGGGGGATGAGATTGCAGGAGGAGACGTGTGTTTTGGAGGATGGGACGACGATCACGAAGCTAGGGTATTCTTAGGGAGATCGGAACTCGGAAGAAACGGTTGATGTGCATTGCAGATGAAGATGTTGTCGATCACTCAGGTCCGAGACATCCTAGATAGAGATCACAAAGAGCATATCTTCAATACTTAGAGATACGATCCTAAACTTAGACAAGACTTGTATGAATTCATCATAATACTCTAATTTTACAGTGAATATTGCAGATTTATTACAGTGAAGAAGGCCTCGGTTACAGTCTCTTTCGTATTCACAAACTCTGAATGCCCTCAACCTCCACTTCATCCTCCACTTGCACTTCCACTTCCACAGCGTTCCAAATTCTCGGGTCCGCAATCGCCTGCCAAGCCCTTATCGGCTCATCGTAAGATTGCGTTATGGGTCAAATCGTTCTAGCTCGCAAACATAACCAATGTCTAGCCTTATTCCGCTATTCGTGTGTCCCACCCACCACGTTTTTTTAATGTTCTTTATCTTCTAAAGTACCAGAAAGAAAGAAAAAAGAAGCCATCCTCAGTGGAGTTAGCCTAGACTGATGTCGGTGGAGCAAGCGTTAGTTGAAACGAGACCATGTCAAGCCTTGTTTTCTCGGACGACGACGACGCCGAGAGAACTGTGACTCTTCATGTGATGAGAGTGAGCGACTCTTTGTTGAGTTGAGGGTCTGAGTGTTTCCCCTGCCAAGAAATGAACATGCGATTTCATCTGGGACCCGCGTTCGCTACAAACAAAACAATTTTAAACGACGAAACATTCTGCGGGTCCCACTCACTTACACCCACTGAACCTCTCTTAAAACATCGTCATCTCGGCCGAGTAGAGAATGAACATGCAACTGAGGCTTTTCTCCCAAAACCTCCACGATCTATCAACCCATCTCATCCGTCGATAGTTACTCTATAGACCCGATGCGAATTACTCTGACAGCAAAAGGAGGCGTACGCAGCTTCTCCCCTTTCTCAAGCCACGGCGCAAAAAAAGTGGTTTAAATTGCAGTGGCGCTAAAAAGGTGATTGACTGGGGTGCATTGTTAGGCCAGATCCGTAGTTCAGCTGGTCATGTCTGGTCAATACGGTAGATGGTGAAGTGAGGGCTTGAGGGTCGGATTGTCGGCATTGACCAAGATTTCTGGTAGACGTCATTGTTTGTTGGCTTCTTTGAGAGTATGAGTTGGTGATGAGTGCTCAGTGTTGTGGATGGTGGTGGCGTTATGACGGCGGTTGATGGGCATGGGATTTGGAGAATGCCTTCAAAGAACACTCTCATCGTCAGTGACATTCATCTCATCATCGTAAAGATAAGAGACCTCGCTAATACCTCGATGACTTCACCTGCCATCCAGTCTCACGTTTCAGGAACCGGCACGTCTCCCACTCACCGAAACACTCCCTCCTATCACCACAACCACAACTGCTTAGGGTTATTACTCTCCGTACTCTGCCCTAACAAAACCCCATCCTCAGCAACCCTTACCTGTATGTTTAATTTTATTTCCCGTAGCGTTTATGAACCAAAGCGCCACCAAACGGTCTGCACCCCTGACTAGCCACCCTCCTCCCCACCACAACACCGTAGGCTATCGATTCTTTCATCCCCGAACCGTGATAGCCTCACCCGGGTCACGTCCAGATTTAGAAGATGGCTACAACGGTACAGCACACTTGGAGGATCTTTGGCGCCCAAGTGACTTCGCTTGCTGGATCCTGCCAGCGGCAATGGAGGTGGACGGATCGGTAATTAAACCAAGAATTCGATGCAAGACTCTTTATATATCCGGTTGTCGTACGTTCGACTTTTTGTGATTGTTCTTTCTCAGCGGTAACAACACTCTCTTTCTTTTCTTGCTGTTGCTGTGCATATTGCCCCGTCACTCTTTTGACTTGACTTGATACCAACTACATTCCACTCACTCACTACACGAGGATCTTTTATTCTCACTTACAATCGTTTACCTCTACTGCAATAGCTTAATACCCCTTTCCCTCCACAATGCCTTCCTCAAAGGTCTTTGCAGCCATCTTGGCTGTTCTGGCCGTGGCCGACGCCAGCCCTTGTAAGCCCAAGCCTGTCACAACGAGTGGTTCAACCGCTGCCGTTGTGACTACTTCTGGCTCAACCGACATTCTTTCCTCCACTGCTACTACTGAGACTGCTGCTACAACCACCACTGGAGCTGCTTGCTCTCACTACACTCCTTACACTGAGATCGTCCCCGCTGATTGCGGCAAGACTGGTGTTGCACCCAACTGCGCTGACAAGGTCATTGGATCTCCTATCACTGTTACCGACTACGCTGCGTGTGGTAACACTTGTGGTTTGACTGTTGGCTGCAAGTCTTTCTCCATCAAGGATACTTCTTGTACCCTGTACAATGCTCCCGTTTCTTCACTCGGATATACGTTCAACGAGGGTTCCGATGCTAGCCACTTCTATGACCTCGACCTTTGCTTCGGATGTGGTGAGGGCACGACTACCTCTGGTACTGAGACAGCCACTGGATCTCAGACTACTGGAACTGAGACTGAGACCTCAGCTACTGGTTCTGCTACCGAGACTACCGGCACTGCTTCAGCTGGAACTACAACTGCTACCGGCTCAGAGACAGAGACTTCTGCTACTGGTTCCGAGACTGGAACAACAACTGCCACAGGATCTGAGACTGAGACCTCTGGTACAGCCCATGCTACGGGCACAACCGACACTGAGACCTCAGCCACTGGCTCTCAGACCGAGACAACAACTGCTCCTGGCGCTACCACTGAGACCTCAGCTACCGAGACTCTCACAGCCAACACGGACACAACAACAGCCGCTGCCACAACTACAACCTCGGCCGGCTGCACAGCCTACACACAAATCGCGTACCCGCCTTACAACAACTGCAACGTTAGGGGCTCTGCAAGTGCGGGCGCCGTCATGAGTCAACTCGCAACCTATGGCAACACCGCCAGCGCCAACGACTGTGCCCTTAAGTGTGCTAACTACCATGATGCCCTTCACCCTAACGATAAGTGTCGCTCCTTCGCCTTGGATGGATCCAACACCTGCTACGTCTATAGCACTACTGTTAGCAACCTGGGCATCAACCGCAGCGGCCTTCCTGTGTGGGAGTTCAACGATCTGGATGCTTGTTACTCTTGTGATGAGGGTAGTGCCACTACCACCACTGCTCCTGGTGTTGATACCACTAGCACTGAGGCCGGAACTACTACGACCGAGACTGGCTCAGAGACCGGTACTACCACTGAAGCTGTTGGATCTACCACCACTACTGAGGCTGGCTCTGACACAACGACCACCACTGCTGCTGTTGAGTCTTCCACCACTGAGGCTGCCACAACCACAACCTCCGCCGGCTGCACAGCTTACACCCAGGTTGCCAACCCCCCTGCATCCGACTGTGCCGTCCGAGGCGCTCCCAACGGCTTCGCTGCCTTCATGGCCCAGCTCATTGGCATCCCTAACCTCGACATTGAGGAGTGTGCTCGCCAGTGCGGTATGTACCGCAGTTCCACCATTGTTAATGATAAGTGTCTCTCGTTCGGACTGGACGCGAGCAACACTTGCTACCTGTACAAGGTTCAACTCAGCACCCTGAATCCCGATACTGCCGGCACTCCTGCCCTGGAGTTGTATGACTTTGAGACTTGCTATTCTTGTGATGAGGGTGGTTCTACTACTACTACTACTGAGAGCGGAACCACGACTACTGAGGCTGGATCTGGTACCACTACCACTGCTGCTGGTGTTGACACTACCACTACCGAGACTGGCTCGGAGACTGGCACTACTACCACTGAAGCTGGTGTTGGATCTACAACTACCACCGAGGCCGGTTCTGATACTACCACTACAGCTGTTGGTGTTGACACCACTACCACTGAGGCTGGAACTACCACCACCGAAGCTGCTTCCACCACCACCGACTCAGTCTGCACCGGCTACACCCCCGTGCCCTACCCCCCTGCCGCAAACTGCGCCGTCAAGGGCAAGTCTAACAAGGACTCTCTCAACAACAGCCCTGGTACCAGCGCCAACGACTGTGCCGCCAAGTGTGGCGAGATCTCTGGCTGCAAGTCCTTTGCTTACAAGGCTTCTGCCAACACTTGCACTTTCTGGGGTCTTACTGTGAGCCAGTTGCAGATCAGCACCTGTGCTTCTGCCGATGAGTCTGAGTTCTACGACTTTGAGATCTGCTATGCTGGTTGTGCTCAGGCTACTACCACCACTGAGGCTGCTGGATCTACCACGACAACTGAGGCTGGTGTTGAGACTACTGCTACCACTACAACTGAAGCTGGCGCTGCTTCAACTACCACTACCGAGGCCGGTGTTGCTTCTACCACTACAACTGAAGCTGGTGAGGCTTCAACCACTACAACTGAAGCTGGCGCTGCTTCAACTACCACTACCGAGGCCGGTGTTGCTTCTACCACCACCACTGAAGCTGGCGCTGCTTCAACTACCACTACCGAGGCCGGTGTTGCTTCTACCACCACCACTGAAGCTGCTGTCGCTTCTACAACTACCACCGAGGCTGGTGAGGCTTCAACCACGACAACTCAGGCCGGCGTTGCTTCTACCACCACCACAGAGGCTGCTTCTACTACTGAAGCTGCTTCTACCACTGAGGCTCCTACAACCACCACAACCGAAGCTCAGTCCACCACCGAAGCTCCCACCACAACCACCGCAGCCCCCGTCTGCACCAACTACATCCCCCTCCCCAACGCCCCCTCAACCTGCGGCAAGCAAGGCAAGGTCTCCTGCCGCTCCGCCCAGAAGCTCGGCCAGGCCACATCCGTCACCGACGTCAACGCCTGCGGCAAGCTCTGCGGCACAACCCTCACCTGCAAGACCTTCTCCTATAGCCCCAAGTTCCGCAGCTCCGGCGGTTACTGCCAGCTCTACTCCGCACCCCTCTCCCAGCTCAGCTTCTCCCCCTGCAACACGGGCGTCAAGTTCTACGACCTCGATACATGCTACACGTGCTCCAACACTCCCACACCTACACCACCTGCTACGTGCTCCAAGTACGTCCCTGTGTTTGAGAAGTGTGCCAAGGACACGCACTGCGGAACACGCGGTGAGATCTGCCAGGAGGATAAGATCAATGTCGCGGGCGATGCGTCGTGCCTTGAGAACTGTGCCAAGAGCTGTATTGACTATGGAAAGGAGTGCAAGTACTTTAGCTACCAGCCTGCGTTCTACAACAGCGCTGCCAAGTGTAAGCTGTACAAGGGTGGAAAGATCACCAAGAAGAGCACTTCTTGGGTCAAGTTCTACGAGCAGGATTGCTTCAAGTGCCAACAGTCCAAGTAAGCACAGAATGTGGGACATGATGGAAAAGGAACAGATGGGAGGAGTCGAAGAAAAACATTCTTTTCATATTCTACGACTTTGAACGTTAGCATTTTTATGTAATTACTTTTTACTTTTTTGTGTCTATTAAGATGGACATATGATATATACACTATGACTTGGGCAACCATTTACTTGTCCCTGATCGATTCCCTGAGCCATTTGTGAAGCCAACATCCCAAGACTCTATCGTAGTAATCACAACAAAGAAAAGAGCATCAGCCAATATTCATTATTCCCGCTTTGATCGTGGCATCCGCTGTCGGGCGGATATTAACGTCCATGCCACGACACGACCTTTCTAGCCGTGGCGTCTTGCTTTTTCGTGTCTTCCTTTCATCATCCAACATATCGTACACGCTAAATTACAATAATACACATCTCAGCACCGTTTGAGCTTCCAGCAACCCCGGCTGAGAGCTTCTTTGATCGGGCTGCAAGTCCCAACACACTCCTCGCTCATTCCGTCCCTACACTCCCACCATTCTCCCTCGCAAGCCTCTCCCTCTCCTCCCTCTCCTCCCTCTCTCTATTGATCTTGGCCTGTTTGTACGGCATGACCTTTTGTTCTTTGCCCATAACAACTACACCATGTTAGCACATCTCTCGGCAACAAGCGGAACGACTTACGCCTTTGGAACAGCTCATAACCAACAACCAAAACAATCGGCATCCCAACCATGAACTTGAGCCAGAATCTCTCCAGCTGTTTATGTCTTCTATTGTAGTCTTCCTTCTCCGCCTTCTCACTCTCTTCCTTCGTCAACCCAGTCTTCTTCTTCTCCTCGGCCGTGTTGGATCGCTCCTCAGCCTGCCTCGCCTTTTCCCTCCTCTCGCTAGACGCTATACTATCCCTTGTATCTTGCCTCTTCTCTGTATTTGCAGAAAGCTTCCCTAGTCGTGCTGCTCGTGCCTGTCGTAGTTTCTCTTCTCGTTCTTGTGCCAGTCTCGTAGCCTTTTCGAGCATACTCTTTGCGTTCTCTGCAGACTGTTCGGATGTTGTCAATGTTATGGTAGTCTTGGCGGGCTTTTCGCCGGGTTTAGCAGAGTCAACTGCGCTTGGAATTTGTTGCCGGCGGCTGGAGGGTCGTGATGTTGCGAATGCGCATTTTGAGGTTCGATGGCTGAGGAGAGGGCATTCGAGGCGCGAGATTCGAGGGAGGGGGCTTGATGCCACTTTTCGAGGCGCAATTCGCAATGACATTATTTCTGCGCAAACAAATGTGTGACTCGAGCGCAATTGGTCGTGTTGAAGTGTCGTAAAGTTGCTTGAAGTTCAAGATTGACGGATCCAAGTGGGAAAAGATCACCAAGTCCTTATCGATAAAGCCATAGCTTCGAAGACCTCACAGCACCAAAGTTTGATCGATATCTTGGCAGCCAAATTCTCTTCATATTAACAGTCAATTCAATTAGAGATCACCCAAATTTCAAGTCTCACTTCGAATCTTCAATGTTAACCAGCCTACTGCTATAGTTTTTGATTATACAATATTTAATCTTCCAAAACGCCTTTTGCAAACCCATTGACTACCTGCCCATGTCTTATCATCTTACTATACCCCCCCTCTCAATCAATCGTCATCAGTGTATCGAGGACCAGTGGCGGCAGGAGTCTCCGGGGGAGCATATGCTGCCGGCGTAGGAGCACCATAATAACCAGGCGTGGGAGCACCAGCCGCAGGAGTAGGAGCCGAGTCTGCTCCCCATCCACCTTGCCATGAAGCTCCTGGTGTAGGAGCGCTGATGGCAGCGGGAGTCGGTGCTGAGTAGGCACCAGGTGTAGGAGCACTCAACGCACCAGGAGTTGGGGCACCGAGACCAACACCGGGGGTAGGGGCATCGTAAGCGCCTGAACCTCCCCATGAGTCGTTTCCACTAGCTCCAGGAGTTGGCGCAGATACTCCCCAAGCAGGAGTCTTGGATCCGGAACCCCAGCTGTCACCACCACCGCCATATGCAGGTGTGCGTGAACCAGCACCAAAGGCATCGCCAGGAGCAGGAGTCCTTCCACCGGCCTGCCAGGCAGGTGTACGTCCACCAGAGCCATAAGCAGTACGGTTGCCGTCGTAGGGGTTGACAGTTCGTGAACCATCGGCCCACGCGGGAGTTCGGGCTCCGGACATATCTGGGGCCTTCCAAGCGGGTGTGCGTCCGCTTGCAGCTGCGGGTGCTACGTGTTATTAGTATATCGAAACCAATCAATTGCAAAGAAACTTACTTCGTGATCCCCAAGCAGGCACCCTGTCTGAGCCACCACCTGCCATAGGTGTGCGAGAACCGCCCTGCCATCCTGGCACACGATCACCACCACCTCCCCGTCCAGCACCACCACCATATCCACCACGGCCTCCCCGGCTAGCGATGTCGATTGTAGCTCCAGTGAGCTTGTTCTTGAAGCTCAGACTATCCTTGGGCACCGTAATAGTCTTGCTCTTCGTATGAAGCTCGACCCGGGCGTGGGTGTCTGTTGTATCCTTGACAATACCCAAAAGACCTTTGTAGGCTCCCTTCCTGATAATGACAGTCTGTTCAATTGCCTTATCTCGGCCAAATGATCTGGGTTGTTGCACGGGCTTGTTTTCTGCCCCGTTCTTGTGAAGCTTGAGTGCTGGGTTCATCGCTGTCAGGTCAGGTCCAGAGGATGCAGCAGCGACACGACCTCCCTTGGCCGCGACGGTGTTGACCATACTGGCCCTGGTGACAAAGACACCAGCGTTCTCCTTGCTATCGTTGGTGTGTAGGAAGACATACGAGCGATGAATGTGAATAATTTTGCCCTGTCGTTGTTGACCTGTGTACTCCTTGACTACATCTTCAAGTCTGATCTCAGAGCCACTGCGGTCGGCGGCAACAGCAGTCTTTCGCTTTGGAAGTTTGTTGGCAATCTGGGATGGCATAACCTGGCGGGTGTCTCCAAATTGGTCAAGAACAACGAGCGACTCGCGATCAACCTTGACAACACATCCCACGGTCGTAGGATCCAGTTGCACCAGATCATGAAGAGAGTATTGACCTAGTGATCCTTGACCACCGATATCACTAGCTTCACGCAAATCCTTGCTAAAGACAGTGACTTCAGAGTTGGTCTGATCTGTCAGAAGAGTGACTTGGTCGTCCTTGATGTTGACAACCATTCCGACCTCGTCGCGGAACTTGCTACCACCAATGACCTTGACGTGATCACCAATCTTGAAGCGCTTGCGAAGCGATCGGATAGGAACATCGATTTCCTGGCCAACGAGATCACCCTCAGTGACAGTGATCGAGACGACATCGGAATGAACTCGCATCGCCTTTCCAACAACACCTTTCTGCTCGCCAGTGTACACCTCGACAATATCGCCAGGTAGGTACGTAGCCAGAGCATTGCTGTCCTTTAGACTGTGGGCCAACGCCTTCAAATCAAGATTCTCAGTGCCATCCTCAGCGCCTGAAGCGAATCTAGTGACTTCCTCTAGCGAGGGATTGACGTCGGTAGTAATAAGCTGTTGAATCTTGATGTCCTTAACCTGGAAGCCATTCTCGAACTCGTCACCCATGTAGTTCCATGTACCGGCAGTAGGGTTTCCCTGGATATGTCGAGGATGGCGCTTTCGTGCCTCAACCTCGCTAAAGAGCCTCTGCGGTGGTTTAGGGCCAGCCATACCGAAAGGTCGCTTTCGCTTTCCATCGGCAGTGACTGAAGAGAAGGCGTCGTCTCGCATACCATAGTCCAATCTGGGAATGAAGCGAACACGAGCCTCAAGGCCGTTTTCAGTAACATCAATGACCTGAGCAAGATCACCATTGTGCTTCATGGGCCTTCGAAGACGAACCCAAGCTCCAGGCTCCAGACTTGGTGTCTTGGAAACGCGGAACAGTTCAGGCATATCCTTGATATCGACCAAAACCATCTTTGAATGAGGATACACATTCATCATACTGTCCAAGCCCTTCAAAATGTCGGTTTGACGGCGGGCTTCAACGTAGACGAACCCCTTCATGACAGAGTCGGTACCTCCACGTTCGAATGCAGCAGTGATGGCGAGTTCATCCTTCGTGCCAGCCCTCTCTTCGATACGCTTCATAATCGAGAAAACAACTTCTCGCTCCTTGCCTTCTTTACATCGCACAGCCCAAATGCTAGGATCGTCCACACTAGGGAGGAGCAGTCGCTTGGGAACAACCGATGCATCTCTGAAGCCCTTGCCAGAACGTCGATTACCGTATCGCTGCCGCAAGATCTCTGCCTGTTTCTCGGCGTCCATGCTTGAATCTATCTCACGACGGCGATCGAGCTCACGATGCCGTCGGTCATCATCGATACCAGTTTCGGCCATATCGTCTGGATGATCGTTTGTGATAAAGTCGCCGATCTCTTCACCCAGCATCTCGTCATCTTCGGCTTCGTCTTCATCGTCGACTTCGGCTTCGATATCGAAGAAAGCCGCTCCTCGTTCCTTTCTGCGCTTCCTGCGATGGCCCTAAAGGGGGGTCAGTATTTTAAGGGCAGGCAGGCAACGCGCTTTGGCAGAGTCAGAGCCTGCTCACCTGCTGGACATCGTCCTCGTCCTCGTCATCTTCCTCATCCTCTTCGTCATCGTCGTCATCGCGACGCCTGGGATTGTCATCCTCGTCCTCTTCTTCCTCCTCATCATCGTCATCAGCGTGTCGCGACTTTGAAGGTCGCTCATCTTCGTCATCGTCATCATCGCGAGGCGCAGGACTACTCCCGCGCTTTATCTTCTTGTCGTCGCCATCTTGCTCCTCGTCGGACATATCGGCGGGCGCTGGGTTGAAATCTTCCTCATCTTCGGAATCGTCGAAGCGCGAAGGGTCGTGGGAGGACATGGTGGCGAGTGAGCCGCGCGACACGAAGCGTGTCTGCAATAATTGGTGAGAGACTGGTCGCTGGAGGTTGAAAGATTAAGAAAGTAATAGATGCCGTCGATGCGAGAGAAGAAGAATAAAAGGCGCTTGATGGATGACAAAGATAAATAAAGAAAGAGGTTCAAGCAACTTTCAAGTCAATGTTAGAGCTTCAGACGGCAAAATGCCGGGCCTTGTGCAATGCACAACCGTGTAATTGGTGGGTCCCGAGTTGTGCAAGATCACAGTGGGTCCCTTGTGAAGGTAATTTATCTCTTGACAGTGGAGGGAAACATGTTGAAATGGTTTGAGTCAAAGCGTTTCTTCTTGTAATTCTTGTAGAATTATTTGTCTTATTTCTAGGACTCAAAGGTAGCGTTTCGATATTATAGAACCATAGCTAGGCGAAGGTCTAGCCTTAGTGAATCTTGAGGTGGCCTTAAACTGACGTCGATATGAATGCTCAACGTAAAGTAGAGGCATTGAATCAACGTCAAAGGGCTGTAAAGTGATTGGCCAGTCGCCTTTTTCTTTGTCGTATATCGTGGTCGTTTCGGGTCTCGAGTTCTGATGGTTCTCATGAAGGACTGTCCCAAGAATTCAACCAGACAGACACTCGACCAACTCACACACAATCACTGCATCATTCATTGACATCTGGTTATAGTCATCATATTGCATATATCTTCTCATCATCTATATCTACTCCAACGCTGAATCCCACCAGCGCCGCCCTCTATGTCCCCCCATTCCCAGGCTTTGCACAAGCTAGAACTCAATCTGGCCGCTCAAACTCCTCCTCATGCGCAAGACCTCCTATAAAGCGCAAGTGTGCAGGATATAAGTTCGTGATTTTATATCGACCAGCCCACCGTTTTGATCCTGGCATCTTGAAGATGCCCCCAATCAGACTTTCGAAAGACCTCCTAATGAAAACTCCAGGCTTTGCGGAATGCAATGACCATGCCCTTTAACCAGCCACACTTTCCATGAATCGAGTAACGTTTCTGGAACATAACTGCAAGCTCTGACCCACGCTTTACAAATGATTGAAGTCGGCTCAGTACTGCCTGTTCATGCGACTCGTGTTCCCCAGATACCACGTCCTGCGCCAACGCCGAGCCATTCGCCGTACTCTGAGCCGGGTAGTTGAGGCACCCAGCCCAGGTTGCCAATCTCGTAATCGCATTGCCAGCTAGCAACAGGGCTTCTAGGGTTCTCCTGCTGAGGAGTACCGTTCATAGGCTGGTTAGAGTTGTAAAGATCCCAGAGAAGAACTTGGCAGTCGTCACCACCTGAAGCAAGCATGCCTCGTCGATGAGGCGACCATTCGATGCAGTTGACATTTCCACCATGACCTCGTAGCTCGAGCAAAGCCTGGCCGGGTTGTCGCACGTCTAGAATTCGAATGGCGTTGGAATCTTGAGCAAATGTAGCGAGAAGATGGGTATCGTGAGGTGAAGTAGCAAGCCGTAGCAACGGGGGAGGATTCGCCATCGTTTGTTGAGCGAGTGTTGGACTAACGCGGCCACCATTGGGATCTATGAATGTCAGTATATGATTAAGAAAGACTTGGCAGGCGACTCACCTCGCTCTTCTTTGCCCGTGGGCTCGTAAATAATTGTAGAGTGCTCCAAACTTCGAAGATCAAACATACGGACACTGCCGTCTTGACCACAGCTAACAAAAACATCCACACTCTTGGCGCAGAACCTAACATCATAAACCTCTTTATCGTGGGCAATAAGCTGGGTCTTGGCCGTGAGTGAGGGAATATCCCAGATGGTACATGTTGTATCTATGCTGGACGTAATGATAAGGCTGGGAGAAACAGTGTTCCAATCGAGAGATGTGAGCGGCGCAGTATGATCTGGGGTCTTGGAGTTGGAGAGTAATGCGAGAGGTGTTAACTTGGTGGTAGGGTTGTCGCGACGACCGATGGTGCTGCTAGGCGTAGCAGGATTTTCGTTGGGAAGAGACCACAATCGCAGGTGGTCGCCCGAAGTCGCGAGCAGGTCAGTAGACTGCTTCTGCGACGAGGGAGGCTCCCATAGCAACCGCGTCACAGGATAAGAGTGGGTAGCTTCAGCAGCCTTGGTGAACTCGAGGCTATATTTAGACGAGCCAGGTGTGTATACGTCTTGTGGCGTTGGCGTAATGTGGCTATCGAGGATTTGGATCTATAAGAGTCAGCGATTGTATATGATGAATCATACGTGAGACGCACAAAGTTGTGACCATCTTCCAGGTAGCTCCCCACAGCCAGCTTGCCAGCCCCATTGCCCTGGGCAGGCCATTTGCACCAGTCGAAAGCGTAAATGGCCCATGGCGCGAGGTAATTGCTTGTTCCCGGCTGAGCACTATTGGTGTCATAACCCATAGAAGCTCCATGGCCATCGGACATGCTCGAGTCGGCGCGGGGACGGATATCAGCCAGGCCAAGCGGGGTGTTGGAGATGGTGCGCTGGGATCCTGGAGCATTGTATCTGGCGGGATCGATTGGAGACATTAAATGCGAAGATGAAGCACCGCTGGGAGTAGTGGGCGTGTATGCGTGGTAGCTAGAAGAGCCATCGTAGCCAGCGGCTGGGCTGGAGCGGGAATAGCTATGAGACATGCCTAGTGGTGGTTTGCTCGCAGCAGCGGCAGCGGGCGAGCTTGAATAGTCGTGAGAAGGCTGGCCGTGCTGAGAAGGGATCTGCAGCGGCTGCTGTGAGTGATGAGGATGCTGCTGGTGTTGACCTTGCGTCGGCGGCTGGTGAGGAACAGATGAGGCAGCGGGAGAGGATTGCTGCATCGGCGAGGGCAAGTTGGGCGAGGCTGGGGCGCCGCGAGCGGACAGGCCACCGGCAGGTTGGAGGACGTTGGGCACCGAAGAGTTGGAGGGGTTCCTGTAGTGGAGGTTTGAGGGCGAAGACTCGAACTTGATCTGAGGAGGGTTCTCGTAGTCTTGAGGCGACATGGAAATTGGGGCACCAGTTTGGCTCAGGCCCGACATGTGCAATTCGTCGTGCTGGGGCTGGGGTTGAGGGCCGGATCCAGAGCCAGCGCGAGGAGCAGATGCAGATGCAGAAGACATGGAGCCCACCTGCGCCTGACGCAGTGAAGGAGGGAACTGCTGTGATTGGCTCATCGCTGGATACTTTGACTGTTACTCGGCTTAGTAGCTCGGGGCCTCTGTTTGACGGACCTGGCCTGGGGCTGGTTGACTCGACTCGACAAGCCTCAGGTGGCCTGGCGCGCGAACAGCAGCAACGTTAAGTGAGGGTGAGTCCGAGGAGCGAAATATATGCGACGGTGCAAGACGAGGGTAGTCGTTAATAGAATCGAGGTGGAGCAAAGAAGTGTCCCTTACAGCTCGACTGGCTCGCGGGCGTCGGCAGTTGGTAAGGTAAGCCAAAAGATCAGCAGCAGTTGTGGTGCTTGAAGCTCCCGTCGATTCAAGCAGAAGTCCGAGAGTGAGGCTGCAGTGTGTTAACCTGTTGGAGCGAGGCAGAAGAAGCGGAAATTTTGACGAGATGCAAGAAAGAATGCGACACGGAAGGTTCCTCGTTCGCGCAAGCAAGGTTTCGGTCTGGCCTGGCCCGGTCTGGTTCGGTTTGACTTGGAGAAGGGCGGAGGGGTTAGTGAAAAGTTGCCGGCTGATGGTAGCAGTCTTTCGTATGAGCAGAGGATTAGGCAAGCAAAAAAATATTATTCTTGAAGGATTCAAATGATGTAAGGCTTATTCGAAGGTATCACTATATCTGAGTTTGAAGCTTGGCCATGGTATTGCATGAATATGAATATGGATAACTCACTGGAGGGCGCGTGAAATTTGGAAGCTTCGAACCAACCTCTTGACGAAACTTTCATTTGTAGATCTCAGAACCCTGGTCAGAATGTCTATTATATTTCGTGGCCATCCGAGCCAGAGTAGCTGGGGTATCTCTTATGGTGCCTTCTATGAATGAGCTACCTAAGTAGTATCTTGTACGTGGTGCGACTTTTTGAGCCTTGAGTTTGATCTTGGTGATCTTGAGACATCTGGTTTACGCAGTGCACATTACAGGTTTCGAGGTTACAGTAAACTGAGCTGGATATACAACAAAGAATTACCCAACTAAAGGAAAAGAGAGATGGCGATTTTATGGCTCCTTTACATAGTAGGAACCGAGCTCAAGTTGAAGCTACGTATCATCAAATATTCGATATATGATTGACCTTCATCACATGGAGACAAGCCCGTGACGCGGTTGTAGTACAGATCCACTCCCCGCCCTGTGGATCGCGGTAGCTCATGGCCAGGTGCACCCCAGAGCATGTGGGCACATGCCAACCCCAGATCGTGTCCAAAGCTCCCATCCCATCAAATAAGCTTCATCAGTAAAAGTCTCTTATGATCACTACCAATAACTTCAACGACACATCACAGCTTATACGACACTTACCACCGATATCACTGATATACTTCAACTAATGTGAAGCACTGCGACTACAGACTCCATAGCTATAAAAGCTTCAAGCCGTGTCTATCCGAAATCGAGCGAATGTTTGCGACAACTTCAATACTGCGACCACTCTCATTATTCCGTACTCGATCCTCACGCATCTCTATCTATAAATGAACATGTCTTCTCCCTCTATCCTCGGTCGTATTTCCAGTCCAACTCAACGACTCCTCAACAACCCACTCCGTAGCCCTCCTACTCGAGAAGTCAGCGAATATGACTTAGACGAGCTCGAACCTCGGAGTGAAGACCCTCTCTTCGACCAGGAACCTCCACGCCCGAGACTTAGAAAGACGGCTCAACCGACCTCTACCACATCGACCCGGCGATCTTCCTCACCTGCTTCGTGGGACAGCAAGCATCGTTATGAGAATTCACCTTCTCGAAGCAAGTCCAAGGTTATCTTCGCAGGGCCACCACCTCCGATCGCATCCTCGGTCTTGATGAACCAAGATCCAACACGACAGTCAGCCTCCCCGAATCACAGCGATAGCGGGCGAGGGTTTGGGTTGCTTTCGCCAAGTCGCTTTGGGTTGAGTGACAGCCCGAGTCAGAAGCATCTAGATAATCGTCCACGACTCGACTCGATATGGAGAAGCTTACAACGACGAGAAAAGGCTTTGGAACGGGATATTCAGCAACTTTTAGACCTTCAAGCATCGGGGTTGGTTGCTGGTAGCGGAGATGGTTGTTCCGAAAGCAACTTTGGTAGCGATACTGGTACTGGGGAGAGTACTTTTTACTCAACGGCTACGTCGAAATCACGAATGATGAATTCATTACATATGCCAGTGCGCTCTGCGCCAGATGGAAGTGTTATACCTGTGCGACAACCCGCTCCAAGCAAGCCACGCGGCCTCAAATCAGCTCGAGCTGGTCTCCAGCGGGCCATGGCTGCTCTATCAGACTTGAAAGCGGAAGAGAACTCGCATCTTAACACCGCGCTAGAACAACGAAAGGATGCTCTGGCATACCTTGACAAAATGAGCAAGAGGAGGGACGATATATATGCTGAGCTCCATGCCTTAGAAGATGACGAAGAAGAACCTTTGGGTCAGGAGCTCCGTGAGCTTGGGGCCGAAAAGCAGGCTCTGGATCACGACATACGAACTCTAGAAGAGAAATTGGTTGCGATGCGAAATCGGCGCAGATGGGTGAAAGAAAAGATAGAGGATGTTCAGAATCGACGAGAGGCTGGCCTTAGTGGGTACAGAGCTGCTGGTCGAGACGTGGACACAGAAGTGAGGGCCCTGATACAAAGACCCCCTGTTACACCGTTGGATATAGATGCTCTCGGCACCGGTGCGAAATCTCGGTCGAAGGAGAATACTGATATGCTACGGGGTACCGAGTTCCTGCAACTAAGACCAGAGCGCAGGACTGTAGAAATGGCTAGAACGTGGTGGCAAGGAGAAATCGCTGTGCTTGAGCGTCGCAAGACCCAAATATCAGAAGACCGCAAGGCTTTGATTGAAGGTTCCGAGGTTTGGTCTGAAGTTACAGGGCTTGTCGCACAATTCGAGGCGAGATTACGGGAACTGATCAAAGCCAGCCAAGCGGGAGATGCTGACGAAGAGCCGCAGCAAGCCGCCATACGGGATCAGTTGTCCCAGATTGATACTGTTGTTGAAGAATTGGAAAAGCGATTACAGCTGGCCGAATCAAAACATTGGAATCTCCTCATATGCGCGATCGGCGCAGAGCTGGAGGCGTTCCTAGAGGCAAAGGCACTCCTGAGAACGCTCGGAATAATCACAGATGAACCAGCCACAACAGAGGATCATTCAGAACATAATGAAACACAAGACAGCACAGAGGGAGAAGCCGAGGAGCCGCTTGAAGAAAGTCACGATGAGAGCGATAACGAAGTTCCCGCTGACTTGTTGGTATCTCATTTTGAGGACCATGATCGTGATCCTCCGGACAGCCCTCAACAGCAGAGCGTAGTTTTGAGACGGGTCAGCTCTGAGAATGAGGTTCCATCCGAGTTTCTGGCAGAACACAAAGAACAAACCAAGATCGACTAGGACGAAGAGTTTGGGACGTTGATTAGGCTTATGACTAATGACAAGAAGGGATGGGCAGGTTTAGATAGCCCAGTTCAGGTTGTTGGCTATTCCTAGAGCAATTCACGACAGCAGGATAGAAGCTCATGGCTTTAATTGAATATCAGTATCATTGATCCAATTCACATGCATAAGGTACCAGTTAGTCATATATCCAAACGCCTATCTGAAAACCCAGCGCGTCGAACGCGCATCAGGTAGCTTTGGCCATTTCCTCCGCGCGATCGTTAAGTCGTTTTTGAAGTCATTTGCAGCTGTAAAACTGAGTGGGAAGTCCATGGTATCGATAGCTTAAAGGGGTGTCGTCCCAGTCGCTCATCGGGTTCGCTCAAAGTAGCCGCTGGAGCCTGCGATCGCGACGGATTGATCCATGACCCATTCTCCGACACCGAGGTATCTATCGATCCAGCCGGTGAATTCCTTGTTCTCGCCGGCGACCTTGTCAGTCTTGAAACTATCGTTTGCTGTTAGATGTGTCGGAGAGTAATTCGGAGGGTTTAAGGCTCACGTCAGGCCGGTAGATCGCTTCATGCCGGCGAGGAAAGCCGAGACTGTTGCGGTGTTAGCTTTGCGCCGTCGCGGCGACAAGGAAGGGAAGTATATCTCGGACTTACAGAGAACAGCGTCAAAGGCATAGTGTGTCAACCGTCCGACCTTTGACCAGAGTCCCAGAGTCAGCAGGTTGAGGAGCTGTGAGAGGAGTCTTTAGACTTGCCAGGCCTCACGGGCAGAGCTCCGGGGGGAAACAGGGGGGAGAGGAGAGAGGGGGTACATACCACCATGATGTAAGTGTTTGCAGCGGAAGAATTGTAGAAGTGTCGTTTGGAGTTGGATGATAGTCGCGGTGTGAAGCGTCGTGAATGGAGTCGTTTTCTGGATCTAACCTTGGTCTAGCTTGGTCGTCATGCGACACAGACACAGCCGCGGCGGGAACCAGGCGATAGTGGAGACTCCGGCGAGCCGGCGCCGAAAGCTCCGGGGTAGAGCCACATCACGTGTTTTACATGTCTTTTACAGATGGGGGACCCAGGCAATTGGATCTGTTGCAAGTGGATGTTACGATGCAAAACATTGTGAGATGTTAGACGTCTCATGAGATGATATTATTGGCATCTGTATCATGGATGTTTCTTTCTTAAAATAACTAGACTCGAAATAGAATGGTAGATCTGACTTCGAAATATCCCAAAGCGGAGTTTCCAGAGGAACCCCTCAAGGTGTAAATAGCTCAACATGGTTCATCTCGAGATTCACATTCCCAGCGGAAGCTCCTGATATGGAAATGCTCCTCGATAAAATCGACGGGGCTCAATAACCATGTTGCATCACAGCACGTTGCCGCCGCTAGTCTCGTAGTCGCCGGTCAAAAACAAAACCGCTTGTTCGCTGGCATATCGGCGTTATTTACAAGAGAACCCACTCACGACTATTTTTTCCCTTCACCTCAACATCTGTCGGTCCAGACGCAAGAGGGGTTCAAGGGTCCAGAGAGGCATCGCCGAGTGCATCGCCGTGTTCTATCCCAAGAAGAGCAAAGACGAGGGGAGAGTCATGAAGCAAAATCCCTCACTCATGAGGGATCCTCTTTTGCAGCAATTGACCCCCGCGCCGCCAATCTTTTCTGACAAACATGGTTTTTACCCAATGGGCTTGGTATCTATCAATATCTGAAAACGGACATCGTTTAAACTGCCGTTTTACTCAATGCAATGTGCTGTGTTTGACATGTTACTCGCGCTTATTGGTGAGGGAAGGGCGGCTGGTTTTTTATTTTATTCTTCCGGTGAAACGACATGTCGGTCAACTATAGTCTAATAAGCTATGCGATCAATTAACGTTAGTCAGGAGATGGGGGTCTATCTCAAAGAGCTGAATGATAGCGACCCAATGGTGATCTCCGCGGCCATGATAGAGGTGATTGAGTGGTATATTCCGCCAGGAGATGGACGGTTGGAACCGACGTCGATGGCTTGGACTTAGGCTGAACCAAGAGCCAAGAAAAAAGACGTTGAGCTCAAGGGTTGATAGGTTGAAACGATAGATAAGACTCGTTTATTCCCTCGCGTCATAGACATGACTCTGCTGAAGATGCAGGCTAAACCACTTGTCATGACATTCATAAACAGTATCGTAATGTCCTGCCTGAAGAGGAAGAGGATACTGAGAAGCGAAGCGGTTGTGTATCATGCCAAGAGGGTTCTTAGCAGTATGCAATACTAAGACAAACCTCAACCCAATCGTAGCAGCATGCCTGGTAAGGAATTGACTGATTGGTCTTGCATTTCAGCCCAATCAAAGTTTGATGACTATTGTTGAGACGTTACGAGCTCAGGTGAGGCCAATGCTTCCAAGGTGAGAGGTTGATACTTTATTCGTTAGAAAATTAGGCGCTTTCTGACTCCAACTCTGCTGGCACCATCAAAATACCCTGCCACTCACTACTCAACGAATTGGTATTGAGTCAAGGGATGAGGTAACCTACTAACTACGGTCAGCGTTTGAGTGGCGGGGTGATTGGCATTTGTTTGCGCGTTTCATGACACGGCCAATGCATTCGATATGATAACCAACCCACTCTGAGATTTGGCTAATATGAACATAAATCAGCAAGGCAAGGTGAGCAGTGAGGGACAGATAAAATTACCGATTTGGGGTTGGGGAGAACAGTTCGTAGAGGGAGGGGAGAGCTACTGTCGGATGCTGCAGTAGTGGGCGGAGTGCTTTGCCCCGAATATGCCGCTGTAACTTAACGATGCTGATGGATGGCAAAAGCAAAGCAAAGCCACCAAACACCCAAGCGCGATAGCGGGGTCGAGTTTGGTGGGGGAACAGAAAATAGCTACGCGACTTTGACGAGGGCGGGCACGACAGTGACTTTAGATTGAGATTTTCAGAATATCATCATAGGATTACACACATCTATATTAACTTACAAGTCTTTAATTATAGCTTTGGATCATTGCGAGCATATAAATCAACTCCAAAGCTAATTCAAGGCCGGTAAGCTTGCATCTCGCAGGAAGCGGGGTGCAAGGAACAGCTCCCCATAATTTCTGAACCAGATCGCCAAAAAAGAAAAGAAAAAAAAAGGAAAAGGCGAAAAAAAAAGCTCCCCATATCTCAACCACAGCGATACACCTCAGAGCTCAGACACTTTTGGCCAAAGCGGGCTATGAATTCACCGTACTAAGTACATCTGAGGCAAGTACTCCGTAGCGCTACTCCGTGCTTGGCTCTTACCCCTCCAGTCATGATGGCTGTGATTTCTCGGTGAGGGTACAAATCTTTGTTGATTGGGGAGGCAAGAGTAAAGTACCCCCCTGAACGTTCGCTGTACCTTACTGAGCTGTACTGCACTGCGCTGTGCCAACTGAACTGGGCTGGGCTGGGCTCTCCCGTCTTTTATTATTATCATCATCACCACACCAAATTTCTTCCTCTCTCCCTCTTCTTCTCTTCTTTTCTCTTCCTTCTATCTCTCAACCCTCTTCTTACCAACGACCAAAAACAGATTTTAGTACCCATCCCGCCCCCTTACGCTTCGACCTTTGCGAGCTCCCTCCATCGAACGTCGTCAATAGATAATACCAGGAAGAGTGCGCACGTTCCTCTGCCTCTCTGACCACATCATCCTTCTGGGTTATTATCGTACGGTGCAACATTCGTACAACAAAATCCATATACTCCTGTAAGTCAACATGCTGCTGCTGCTACTACTGTTGCTGTTGCTGCACATGAATGGAGACGACTGCTGGCTGTGGCTTGGGCCTTTGGGGTTTGGTCTACCGGCCACTCCAAAAAAGTGATGGCGATAGCGATATGGAGGTGTGGCATATACCCGTCTTTGCAGATGCGCTTCTGGCTTTTGGGTTGCAGTAGCAGTCCAGAAACACTGGATTTCCCCTGCAACCCATCAACAGTACGAGACAAGGTGTCGGGTTTGGACTCGGTTCTTCTGGCCCGATTAGCGATTATCTGACGATTCCGTACTCGGCCCATCTATTGAGCTCATGGGTCGTCTTTTGTCCTTTTCGCCAACCAAGCCAGCCAGACTGTGTCGCACCGACTGCTCTGCCCACCGAGAAATGCCACGCCCCATTGCTATCGCCTTTCCCACCACGTCACTTAACGTCAGATCAGATCCACGTTAGCCCCATGTACTTGCCTACAGCTCACGGATGCATCCCTGTTGGCCTGCATAGCAAGTGCCCGCAGAACGACCTGATCTTTCTTCTCTGCTACTTGTTGGCTGCTGATATCAGTTGATTGAGAGAGACATATATTTCCCGTCTTCTCCAACTGTTCCGGGCTGAATTCCTCACGTCTTCATTCTTTTTGCACCAGAGCTACCCCGCCAAGCTCATCCCACCCATTCCTCAACAAACATTTGCTAATCGCTTCTTTCACAATGGCTCAGAAACCCTCACACAAGCATTCCAAAAGCGTCATGGCTGCTACCGCTCAGGACCACCTCGAGTTCGGAGGCAAGATCTCATGGCTTGCCTCCCTCGACACCGCTTTCCGACCTCAGCGCAACTACCGCCGCTCCTCCATCATCTGCACCATTGGCCCCAAGACCAACTCTGTTGAGGCCATCAACAAGCTCCGAGATTCCGGTCTTAACGTTGTCCGCATGAACTTCTCTCACGGATCATACGAGTACCACAAGTCTGTCATTGACAATGCTCGTGAGTCCGAGGCTACCCACGCTGGTCGCAATGTTGCCATTGCTCTTGATACCAAGGGCCCCGAGATCCGAACGGGTAACACTCCCAACGATGAGGATATTCCCATCAGTGCTGGCCACGAGATGAACATCACCACCGATGATTCTTATGCCACCGCCTGTGATGACAAGAACATGTGAGTACAATAAAACCTGTGCCACTCCTAAAGCTAACTCGTGCAGGTACGTCGACTACAAGAACATTACCAGTGTCATCGAGCCCGGCCGTGTCATCTACGTCGATGACGGTGTTCTCGCTTTCGACGTCCTCGAGATCAAGGACGAGAAGACCATCCGAGTCAAGGCCCGCAACAACGGTGCTATCTGCTCCAAGAAGGGTGTCAACCTGCCCAACACTGATGTCGATCTTCCCGCTCTTTCCGAGAAGGACAAGGCCGATCTCAAGTTCGGTGTCGAGAACAACGTCGACATGGTTTTCGCCTCTTTCATCCGCCGCGCTGAGGATATCCATGACATCCGTGAGGTCCTCGGCGAGAAGGGCAAGCACATTCAGATCATCTCCAAGATTGAGAACCGACAGGGTCTCAACAACTTCAAGGAGATCCTCGAGGCCACTGATGGTGTCATGGTTGCCCGTGGTGATCTCGGTATCGAGATTCCCGCTGCTGAGGTGTTTGCTGCCCAGAAGAAGCTCATTGCCATGTGCAACCTCGCTGGCAAGCCCGTCATCTGCGCTACTCAGATGCTCGAGTCCATGATCAAGAACCCCCGCCCCACCCGTGCTGAGATCAGCGACGTCGGTAACGCCATCACTGATGGAGCCGACTGTGTCATGCTTTCTGGTGAGACAGCCAAGGGTAGCTACCCCTCCGAGGCTGTCAAGGAGATGCACGAGACTTGTCTCAAGGCTGAGAACACCATCCCCTACGTCTCTCACTTCGAGGAGATGTGCACTCTCGTCAAGCGGCCCGTCTCCACTGTCGAGTCTTGCGCTATGGCTGCTGTCCGCGCTTCCCTCGATCTCGGTGCTGGCGGTATCATTGTCCTCTCCACCTCCGGAGAGTCGGCCCGCATGCTTTCCAAGTACCGACCCGTGTGCCCCATCTTCATGGTCACTCGAAGCCCCACAACATCTCGATTCGCCCATCTGTACCGTGGCGTGTACCCCTTCCTGTTCCCCGAGACCAAGCCCGACTTCACCCAGGTTAACTGGCAGGAGGATGTCGATCGCCGAATCAAGTGGGCCGTCAACAACGCTCTTCAGCTCAACGTCCTCACCCCCGGTGACACCGTTGTCGTTGTCCAGGGCTGGAAGGGCGGCATGGGTAACACCAACACCCTCCGAATCGTCAAGGCTGACCCCGAGCACCTCGGCATTGGCCAGCTTCAGTAAAGCATAAAAGTCTCTTAAAGATGAACCTGGAGTGATGGGGATTTGTTTAATGCGAAATTAGTAATGATAGACAGGGCAATGGTTGTTTCCAAGGTTAGGGTACTGGTTTACGAGTTCTGAGTCACGTAAAGGAATAAACAGGGCAAGTCCCTATACATCATGTCATCTGTCTCTGTGAATTGCGTCTCCAAGAGAGTAAGTCGTAGACCTGATATGACCAAACACTATGGGTACCAGGCCGATATCCCGCCGTGTAATGTCCAGTACATCTCTCGCATCAACACATGTGCCCCTAGCGACCCGCCTATCCGAAGCCTCAGAGCCCACACATGCAGCCAAGGATTAAAGGGCTGAGTTATGGAAAGACCCCAAGCTAGGGCCCGAATCTCTCGATTCAAGGGTACATTGCTTAACTAATCCCTGACGGTACGATATATGATGAGATGGGCCTTGAGGAGCAGGAAAACATCAGACCTTGATATTGATAGGGTGTCAAAATGAACTTGGCAGAAGGCATCCTAAACTTCACTTGACAAATATCTCCTAAACTTAGCAAAGATATTCGAATTTTATACTAAGCCAACGTGAGTCTTTTTGTTCTTCAGGATCGAGGTTTTCCTTCATCCCCTAGATGGGTCTATCTTTTCTGTGGTCCGTGTACAAAGGTGTGGCCTGACTTAATAAAAGGTCGGTGACAACCGATTCTGGCATGATTGTGATACTCGGGAGTTGTCTGTCCTTCGGGATGAGCTTTAGATACCGTGCTAGGGTGAGATGGGTACTCAGATATAACAGGGAGCTTTAAGAAACTTCCTGAGGGACAAGTGGATTGGATAAGTCTAGGATAAACTGAGAAGACTTAAAACTCGCGTTTCATTTGCATCCTGGTAAAGAATGGTGCTGTAGGTCAAGTGAATCAAGGCGCTGGTGTTGACACGCAGGGGCTGTCATGATGAGATGGCACTGTCAGTGCTTTTCGACAGAGTCCTTGTGACAAAGTTAGGCCACTGAGACAACTCAAGTTATCTATGTTCAGTCGCTTATAATGTACATTTCGCGAATGACGTGCAGCCTTACAGCATCGCGAGATTGGCATTGAAAGGGCCTCCTAACCAGGCATCTCTTTATGGCAAGTTTCCGCCATCATCTTTTGTCTCATGACCCTGGCGGTTCGGCTCGAGCCGCAACAGTTGCATGCATTCAACGGCCATACATTCGCGCGCGTGATCAACGCCTCATTTGCAGCTCCGTTATAACACCACCGGAGCAGTTTCACACAGGTGTTAATGCAGTGAACGAGTAGTAATAAGTAACCCCTAAATGAATATGCTAATAAATGCTGGGCTCCCTCTATGTATGCTTGAGAATCGCCATTCTGTCCGCTTTTCGTCTATAAATCCTTGATCTCAAACTTCTTTCTCAAATGCTCTCCATACTTGATGAACAGCCACGGTGCAGGGATCAGTGCAGCAGCGATGAAGCCCAGAAGGCTGTTTCCCCATCCCATGCCGAGTTTGTCGTACATTGGTAGTCCTGCGAGAGGTAGAAATGCTCCGGCGATTGATCGCATAACGGCGTTGGCGGCGAGGGCGGAGGCTGCGTAGATGGTGAAGCTGTCGATTAGGTACATCTGTAGTGACTGTAATATGTTAGTCTGGTTCATGATACAGAGCGATTGGCCTACCATGAAGATGACCAGGTTTCCAACACCGATGACACATGTTCCAAGAATAGGTGCGATCCAATGAGTATGATACTCAGCAGTCCATCCGTAAATGAAGAAACCAGCTGGGAGCAGAATAGCACCAATCCTCAACGGCGGAAGTCGATTCTCGGGCCTCATTGATTCAGCAGGATCGTCAATGCCTTGCTCCTTAGCAGCTGCAGCCTTCTTCTTCATGTACTTGTCACTCGAGACAGAAAAGTAGGCTACACCGATCATACTACCCACACCAAGACCAAGGAATGTCAGGCCTGCGTGGACTGTGTTGAAGTGGTAGATTTGCATAAACAGAGGTGTGAGACTCGTGAAGAGGAGGTAGAGGTATGCGTAGGCCAGTCCAACGTATACACCGCAGATGATACAGATCGGTGAGAAGAGGAGCATCTTGAATGGGCGTAGGATACCGCGCTTGAAGTAATCCGCTGGACTAAGGCCAGCGTCGAGTTTAGATCGAAGGCGGTCGTTGCCAGTTTCCTTCTGGAGTCTCTTCGTCTTTCGGGCGAGAATGACGGGTGCGTAGGTCTCTTCAGAGGCAAAGAAGAAGATAGAGGACAGAACGCCGGAGATGATGGCAATAATCCAAAATACCCATCGCCAGCCTAGGGCGTCAGTGATAACACCACCAACAACTGGCCCAATGATGGGTCCAAGAAGCGGACCGATACTGAAGCTCGCCATTGCCGCACCTCGCTTCTCCTGTACGATCATATCTGCGATTGTACCGCCGCCGTTGGTGATGGGTGTCGAGCCAAATGTGCCACTGAGGAAGCGGAATGCGATGAAGCTGCTCAACGAGGGAGCTTTGGCGCAGGCAATAACGAACACTGACAGAGTTAGAGAAGTTTGGAGGTTGTAGTGATGTAGTCCATACCGATGAAACCAACGTTGCAGCAGTGATATACTATTTGACGTCCATAAAGTTCGGATAGAGGAGCGAAGATCATAGGACCTGCAGCGAAACCGAGAACGTAGACTGACACACAGAAGGATGCTAGTTCACGACTTTGACTACCGAATTCGACCATGAGTTGCGGTACACCGGGTGCAAACATGGCTATTTCATGTTAGCATGTCCCCATTGCACAGTACCTTTTAAAAACGAGGGCCACTTACAAGAAGCCAAGGGAGTAACGAATGTCAGCGCACTCACGAGCACACAATTGAGGACCTTCTTCCAAGTAGCAAAGTTGTACGGATTCTGGCGATCCTTATCACCATCCCACCAAACAATATCACTCTCACTCTGCGTTTGCGAACCCTCTTCCTCATCTCTCACGTCATTTTCGTTACCATGCTTCTCTGGGTCCAAAGAAGCGGCTCGCTCTCTTGCATGGCTTGCACGTCGATGGCTCGTGAGACTGGCTCGTCTTTGCTCGTCCGCTGGAGTGGGGATAAAGCCAATGTTGCTAGGAATATCTGCATCGTGACCCTCGGCAATAGCTTCTCGAGTCTTTTCTTCGCGTGTTGGTTCGCGGGTCAGGGCATGAGATCTTGACTCTTCGCGAGTCAAGTCATCGTCTCTACTCATCTTGAACGTCTCTCAGCTGTATGTTGAAGTCGGAGATAGTCCGTATTGGGTAATTCCCAGGTTATGCTGGTGGAGATTTTGCGTTTCGTCTCCCCGGATTTTCGCAAATCCTATTCTGTGGTTCCTCTCCACTTGAAGTCGGCCAGGTTCAATTTTCGTAAAAGTTGTCGGTGGAAGACGAGGTTGTTGATGGGGCGACTTGCGCGGTAGATAGCCTGACAAGGCGGGTGAACGGGACAAACAGGGCGGAAGACCTCAGAGACGCCAGTAATAAGGTGTATACTTGTTTGCGAACAAAGTCAAGTTTGTTTGTTTCGCGAACTGGGAGAAACTGTTCTCGCTTCGGGGCAACACAAACGGGTTCAGTGTGCGATCACAAGAGAGTCATATGGTGTGAAATGAGGCACAGAAGGAGAAAAAAGGGAAGAGAAAAGAGAAAAAACAGAGCTGCCCCTACATCCTTGAACATAGGCTGAAGCAATGTAACAGGGCCTCCGCCAATTCGGGTTTCTGTCTAAATCTGTTGGAGATCTCCTCTTCCGATGCAACAAACCTCGGCCGGAGCACATCTTCCCCCTCCCTCTTTTCTTCTTCCTTCGGCTCCTCGCTCGCGTTCGGGTTCAGCCATAAACTCCGTCGACCTACATGACACTAGAGCACGTTGTCTTCGCAAAGGGTCCCTTTCTCGTATGGGTCTGCCAATTTCCATTGGGCAGGGGTCTTGCTTGAAACGGCCTGATCACCCGCTTTCCTAGACATGGCGTGCTCAGATATTCTCGGCCGAGTCATGGAGTTGAAGTCCGGTCTATTTCCTCGCAATATCCGTCGCCTTTGGGGGGATTTCTCTTGTGCGGAGGTGCCCCCATGACTTTGGTCAAGACATTTCCCCGCGCTTCTTCATCATTTGGCAGTAATGGTAGTCTCGTATACGGATATTCGGCCATGAACTGAGGTTCTTCACATAATATCGAGAAGAATTCCCAGTCTAACCACCCATAGAATTTCACGTGGTGTGACAGCGGCACCAAAACCGGTACCTATTCTGACCGTATCACTTTAATTCGACTCAAGAAACATCTTGCAGAGGACTTCTCGTTTAGGTCGTAACCCCGACCCTCAGCCTTAACTTCCGCAGGACTGCATGATCGGGCAACCAATGCCATCGCCAAAGGCTGCAATTCCACCCTCTAAAGCCGGACCTCAGGGAACAAGAAAGCCCAAGAATTGAAAGGAGGGCGCTGCAATAAACTTAGTAAAGAGTCCCCTAAACTTAGGCTAAATTACCTAAACATTTTTATCATTTAGGATCAAGCAAGATCCCGAGTTTTCTTTCCTCCGTTAGTAGCGTAACACGCGCTTACCCGTGTTTCTGTACTGACGTTGGGCATCGTGCAACCACGAGCCGCAAACGTCAGCTATGAGGCTATCCACAGAATCTCTTCCATGGGGAACACAGAGTGGACAATGACGCCGATGGTACCTCGGTCACGGCGAAGCATTGCGACAGAACGAATGAGACGATGATGTATAGCTGGCCTGTAACAGCTATATGCGGGTAAATTGGGAAGCATGGTTTCACTAGTTGTAAAATATTGTGAGTTTGTGTTGCAATCGGGTATTGCTGTTTGGGGGCGGATCTCAAAATGGCAACGCTGTAACATCTCGGGCATTACTGTAAAGCGACAGTATGACGAGCCTGCAGCTGCCTTGACATTTTCCAGAGATCTGGCAGTGTCGTAACATTTCCCTTCCAAAGCCCAGATCCCCCTTGGGCGAGTGGTTCTGTGTGGAAGGCATGATGTCCATCGAAAGGCGAGATGACGGAGCCCGACAATCACATAGGATAGGTAGTTGACGAAGTCAACCGGCCCTTCTCAGGCTCCTTGCATCGGAAGGCAACATATGCGTCCGTTTAGCAACTCAGCCGTGTCTGTCTTTCTTGCGCACGACGACCGAGGGAGCAATGCCAGTTGACTTTCATGCATTACTATTGTTCAATGCGCCTCCAAGATAGAAGACTTCCTACTCATCTCTTTTTGTCTCCTCGTAGCTTGGGTGATAGTCTTGTGACTCTTATCTAGAGGTTCTCTGAAGTAAACGGTGAAAAGACTTCATCTGATGACACCGAGTTTCATGAGGTTATCTCGAAGAGAACAAAGACCATCAAGAGTGTCCGAAGCTCGTTCTTTCAGTAACTCGCATTGCAGACTAATGATCTTTGCTGCTTTCGACTCATTGCCGACAGCTGATGAGACCGCAGCTTCCAGTTGCTCTGCCCTTGAGCTCAAGGAATGCTGGAGCTCAATCACCATTGCGATCATCATTGAAGCTGCAGACATTTTCGGGGCAACGAAAGAGCCAATCTTGATCTCGGGCATGTCGAACTTGGGCTCGTGTTCTCTGGGTAACAGTGGTACAGCGTGAGCGCACATACGCCCATGGTTAGTGATCATGTCAAAGATATCCAGTAGACGAAGATGGCAAGCCATGATGAGGTGAATAAGAGACTGGTCGATTGGTACTCTGGATTTTGAAACTGAAAATTGCTTTTGTGCGTTATGTACGCAGTCCGGGGCATCGCAGCTGATGTCCTGGGGTTCAAGTCGTTTGAGGACTTCAGGATATAAGTGAAGTAGCTTTTGTGAACGTTGTAGCAGATCTTCAAGAAATGATCCAAGATCAAACTTGCATATCTTCATGAACTCTGTGAGTTCCCTTGCAGACAAATGATCTCTTTGTGAGGTTGGAAATTTGGTCTGTAGCCGATCCAGCCCAGCCATGAGATCTGTCAACTGAGATATCTCTGTGACTTGAGCTTGAGCTGGTGGAGGTGGGTCTGTATCTTCGCTAAGAGGCGGCGTTGTGATAAATTGATCCAGGTCAATGCTAGGAACTGGATCGACTGTAGGTTCGCCCAAACCAAGCATAGACCAGTTGAAGGTAACATTGTCAGGATGGCGCAGAGATCGAGTTGGAGGACTGAAGAGACAGGTGACTCCAGCTTTGACGCAGCGAGTACAGACTGAAGAGGCAGGGATCTTTGTGCATTTTAACTTTTTACTGTGACATCGATCACATGCTTGTCGGAGATCTGACATGGTAGTGACGTTGTTTGGGACAAAGAGAGTTGCTTGCGTGTAAATGGGAAGCCTCGCGATAGTGGGGAAGGTGTTGTTGGTCAAGACATGGGAAGGAAAATACCCTAGACCTTCAAGTCGACATTCTGGCTCAAGCTGGGACAGTGGCTGAGTTGCGAAGATTAGGTTTTTCGATACTACAATTACTCTTATCGAACCAAAAGGACGTTTTAGAGGCAATAAACTCAAGATCTACCTGTCAAACGGCGTCAAGATGTAAATAACAAAGCTTAATTGAGGTTCCTGATGATCAGCATCAATGATACTTCAAGCCCCATATTTTCCTTCAAGCTTGTAGAAGCCATCAAAGATCCAATATAAACAGTCAAATCGACTTGACACTGTAATCAATAATGCTTATAGCAGACGCGGCAATCGTAGCTAATGACTCATAAAGTCTCATTGTAATTTTATGGATTTTCGAGTCGCACTGTTGCGTGTTGTTGTTCACGTTACCTCGATATCTCCGATCCCTTGTCAGCATTGGATCGATCAACACCACTTCCTGCCACTGGGAACTTGGAGCTTCCCCGCGAAACTTTCCACTTCCATTCCACTTCCATTTCCACTTGTACCAACAGCTCCAACACAAAATCCTCAACCCCCCCCATCGCATCATCTTTACCATGATTGCGATCCTGGATTTTGTACCTGACGCTCCCACTCCAAGGACATGTCGTTGATTCCATACCAGCCCCATGAGGGCCGAGAGATTGTTCTGTGCGTCATCACGCTTCCCTTTGTTTGTTGTGCAAGGTATCCGTAGGTATCCATAGAAAGCTAACCAAACCCTTGTAACATGCAGCCGTCACCACAACCATATCGTTGTTCGCGATTCTCAATCACATCGACTCGAGATCAGAGGCATCTCGACTTGTCCTACATGCCATCAGCCGCTCACTCGTTCCGAGAATACTTCCGACCGAAGCTATGATTCCTTTGGTGCTCGGCAAGAGACCTATGTCGACCCCGATTACTTTCGCATGCTCCGCGCTGCCAATGCGAATAGCGATGATTCCGCCGATCACCCGCCGAGTCCAGTAAGAAGACTTTTTGGTCCTATCTTGGGCGGTACTAGTAGCCCGACAACAAATCAGACATCGCCATCTCCAGGGCCAGATGAGGCCGAGTTTGTGTCGAGTACACCCGGTGTCGCGCAAGCGGAAGGCAGCAGAATACGGCGAAATGCATTCAGTCCCAACTACTTCAACACATTTTTCGTCGAGGAAAGAGTCCTAGGGCAGGGAGGCAAGGGTGTCGTGCTGCTTGTACGGCACGAAATTGATGGATGTGCCCTTGGTCAATTCGCTTGCAAACGAGTCCCCGTCGGAGATGATCACGACTGGTTAGAGAAGGTTCTCATCGAAGTCGAGCTTCTCGCCAAGCTTTCCCACCCAAACCTCGTATCGTATCGGCACGTCTGGCTTGAGGATGTTAGACTCACCCGATTTGGCCCCAGTGTCGCTTGCGCATTCATCCTCCAGCAATACTGTAATGGCGGTGACCTCCAACAGTACATCATCGGCGGAGCACCACGTGAGGCCACCAAAGAGGAGCTCAAGGCTCAGATGCGTCGACGATCAAAGGGCCAACTTGAAACTCCTGTCGATTTGTTGAACGGCAACCGCAAGCTCCCTTTTGATGAGATTTACACACTGTTCAAGGACATCACATCCGGCGTGGCATACCTCCACGCAGCCAACTACATTCATCGCGATCTCAAACCAAGTAACTGTTTGCTCCATCGTGAAGGCGGCAGAACGACATGCCTCATCAGCGATTTCGGTGAAGTCCAGCCCGAAAATGTTGTCCGCAAGTCTTCAGGCACTACTGGAACCATTTCGTACTGCGCTCCCGAGGTCCTCAAAATGGATGTCTCCTCAGGTCGATATGCAAACTTCACTACAAAGTCGGATGTCTTCTCGCTTGGTATGATTCTCTACTTTATGTGCTTCGGGAGACTTCCTTACCAAAGCGCGAATGCTCTGCAAGAAGAACTCGAAGATGTAGATGAACTTCGAGCCGAGATCACTCACTGGCAAGGGTTCCGGGATGAACGCCGCGAGCGACCAGATCTTCCCTCAAAGCTATACCAGCTATTGAAAAGACTGTTGTCTCTCAACCCTGGCGAAAGACCTAGTGCCAATGAGGTTCTCAAAGCCATGCGAGGCGAGTCAATAACCTTCGAGAATGGTGCAAGTCAGGAGCCTGCACCAAATCTCGGGATCGGAACTCGCATCCAGAATCTGGACTCGCCCGCTCCCCCAAGCACGCCAGTTCCAGGTGAGTTTCTTTTTCTTGTGTTGTAACAAACCTACTCTTACAGTTCTACAGGCCCCCGAAATCGACATCAAACATCAACCTCGGACAAGTTTGAAGAGATCAGCACATTGGCCAGGACTACTTCGAGAGACCTGTCGCCTACCAAGAGTGGCCAGAACTCTCGACTGGATCCGCACCGTCAATCTCTATCGAGACATGGTGGCTCGCAGTCCATGGTTATGTCCCGCAGCCAAGAAAGTCATCGCGGATCTTTTGTAACACCAGCTGTGAGCGTCAGCGACGCATCTGAGCACTCAGAGATGCACGAGAGGCGGAACTCTCAGAGCCCTCCACTTTTGATGCCGCCGCCTACGACCACAGCTGACGCTCTTAGACGGAGAGCAACTGTGTTTCTCATCCGATCCATGCACCTGGCAGGCGAAAACTCTGCGCTACTCAGCTATGCCCTACGCCTCGGCTTATTTGGCATTAAAATAACCACTCTCACACGGCCCTGCTGGCCACTCATGGTCCAACCTAACGTAGGCATTCCACTCGTCTGCGTTGCAGCGCTAGATCTTGGCCTACCGCAAATGACGAGCTATTCTCCTGCCCTCAGGCAAGGCCACGGAGATTACTTCACAAGCGGTCCACGAGCATGGGGCTTAGCCATGAGCCTTCTCCTTTTGTTCCTTCATTTTACCGTCCTGTGGGTTGCATCAGGCTGGGCGACGCTGTGTGCCACAAATGAGCATGATGTTTGGGCCGATGGGCCATGGTAGCGTGATATGAAAAGTTGTAGTGATGCGAGATGATGTTTGTATGTGAATCAATGAAACCGTTTGGCCTGCTGATGCGTGAGGAACGGAACGAATGATACCAGAGATCGTTTGGCGAAACATATTGGTTCACGAAAGTAAAGCGACAATGGTATGAAAGAACTGATGGCGGAAATGATTGAGAATGACGGCGGTCCAAAAAGGGCTCAGAGAAAAGTGTTTATTAAAACAAAATAGAAAGAAGGTTGACCTCACCATGATACCACACGCTCTCCCAAGATTATCAACACCGAATGATACAAACCCAACTGCCATGCCCTGAACTACCTAACTTAGATCTTCCTCAAGGACTTCTGCGTCAAGATCCTCCGTCTATCCATCTCCCTATTCGCCAACTCACTACTCTTACTCTCTGGTGCAATGCGCTGACCATGGGTCAAACTCCCAAAGCCAAAGTCAGGCTCACCACCAAGACTGCCAAAGATATCTCCAATGTAGTTCTCTGCTCTGATACCATCCTTGAATGTTGTGTCCCAATCTTCGATGATGCCCTTGACGATCTCGACGCCTGCGTTGAAGATATTTGCGATAGCGATCGAGAAGCCATTTTGTTTGGCGGCGGTGAGATGATCTAGGTCGGTGTAGTCAGGAGGAGGACGATCAAAGTTGGAACCTGCAAGGATTAGCGAGATGATGAATAGGGGGTTGTGGGAGAGATCACCTGTTCTGCAGATCATGACTCTTGAGAAGTCGCAGATCTTTGCAATCGCTGCTCTGACGAGGACTTCTAAGATTGCATTATCCTCCTGAGCACTCATGCAGTAGACGCCAGTGCCATTCGTCCACACTTTTGTAGTATTCTCAAAGGACTCGGAGAGTCTACTGCCAGAGTAGTATACATCACTCGTAGCAGAATCGCACTTGATGACAGATGGAGGTTGAGAGGCACTCTTATATGTCTCGCCCATTCGGCGGTAGAGTGCACGATACTCCTTTGGGCCATTCGCATCTTCCAGTTGAGCCTTGGACGCGAGTTTGTATGCGGCATCTTGAAGTTGAGCGTTGAGTTCAAAGACTTCAGTGCCATATGTGATAAAAGGCTGCTGGTAAGGCTGGTCACGACCATATGAGATATACCCAGTGGGCCAGCCTGGAGGAAGAGATCGTATATCAATCTCATACTGCAACGCAACCTGGACCGAGTAACGAGCGATGGCAACTGAACCAAGAGTACCATACTTGGGATTAACGCCAGCTATACCGGCGACGAGGAAGTAGGTATGGCGAAAGTCAAACTTGGGGGAAAGCATGAGAGCCATGAGTGATGCAGCCGAGTTTATCTCCCCCTCGCCAATGGTGACATGGCAGATGCTTCCATCTTCAGTGCAGGTAGCGCAGGGGAAGAGCATGGAGAGGCCAGGGGCATGAATGGTTTTGGAGGAGAGTGTGCCTAGATTTGAGCCAGGGAGGCGTTCGTGCCAGACTGCAGCTTCGGGCGACCACTGTTGTATGGTGTTAGAGAAGTGGTATGAGATAGGGGAAGGGGCATACCATTGAGATGATCATGACTTTGGGAGCAAAGACTTCATCGTCTCGAGTATCCAGGAGACGAGGTAAAGCGGTTACTAGAGGCAAGAGGACGAACTGAAGAAAGAGTGTAAGTAAAGCTCTTGGTAGCTCCATGGTTGATAGTCTTGAGTTGTTTTGAGGAGCCGCGGAAGATTGCAGAGGAAGTCGAGGAGCTTTATCTCTGAATCACATCCAGACAATCTCAAGACTTATACCAAGAAACATATTCGAGACCTTCAACACCGAACCCGTTTCACAGATCCAATTCTGTCAAAGGCCGCCATGTGGATTCAATGTCTCTGTCACCCCGAATAAAGATTCAGAGCCCAGAAGGAGATTCCCAACGGGTATCCAGCAACGGATGTCGCCCTCTCCAAGGCAAACGACAGCAGCGAGTCATGTCGAAGCATTTTGGGACAAATCGGTAGAATGGAGGACAACGACGGGATCTTTGATACGGGAAGTTGCTTTGTTTGGAGCATCACGTCCGTCGGATAGGGCAGCTCTGAGGTCAAGATTATCTGCTGAGGGTGTTTAGAGAGCAAGTTTAGGGGTAGTGAAACGAAACAGAGCTGGACAGGATACGACACCATGTGCTCAATGTTTGGAGGTCGAAGCGAAAGACAACGCCATGTCTTTGATTCAAGCTTAACATCTAACGACTTGGCATGTCTCTACCGCTGACGTGAATCTATATTTCTACATTGTACCACTCTGTGCAAACAGTCTCGATGGGGAAGTTTGTTGAACAGCGTCGTGCAAATATCCCGGAGTCGATGTGAAGTTTCTTGTGCGACTGGTAGGTCTGGAGATGTTGATCTGGGAATGCATGTCTCGGCCGGCAGGGCGCTGAAGCGATCGGGGGAAGAGAGGGGGTTATTAATTGGACAGACGAGACGAGATTGGTTTGAAGTGAAGGATACGGTATTCTATGTTCTGGCTTTATAGGTGGAAAGTGATAGGGTGTCTTGACCACTGAATTGAATCGTGCAGTGTGGGACACAAATGTTACGGGGGAGAGAGTATTAGGAGTTGTCACGAGCATAAATTGACTTGTACTTTTGTGGCATTCATTGATGGTTTGGGATAGAAGGATGAATTGTGAGATGGAGATTAGTCTGGGGGTCGTGGCACGTGGGTTGTGTCTGTACTTGTTGCTTTTTTGATCAAGATGGAGTTAGTCTTGAGTTTGTGCCGTTCGACTTTTTCTGTTGTAACGGGCGGGCTTGACTGTTATCAACGGCTTCAATCGTCACCGTTTCATCGTCGCTGTCCATTCACCATCTGAACGCAGTCTTATGTAACTGAAAGTCTAATCCAACTCAACTCAACCACAGCAATTACTTCCAATTGTACACAGACAGAGAGTGTCATGTAGTTCTGGGAACTTAGCCACCCAATAATATGCCCTCTCTCCAACATCCTATCGCAGCTCATCATCTCGGTTGATTTCTGGATCCCCAAAGTCCGGGCATCTACGGGGCCCTCGGGGTTATCAGATGTGCCCGGATCCGCGTATCTGATTGATCTGGTTCTTTGATAAACTGTAAATGTCATCGGCTTGAGTCAATTATTCCAGTTTTTCTAGAATTGTTATGATACTCGCATCATCTGACTCGTTGGTAGATCACTTGGGGAAACCTTGGCAGAGGCCAAACTTGACGATACGACTGTTGATTATCTTGGCGTGGTTTTTTCTGTGTTTTCGCCAAGGAAAAACTGGGTTGCCTCTTTTTATTACTCAGCTAAAGACGGACAAGGAAGGTCAAGACCCAGCCAGGGGGGCCGCGCGTAAGGTTTGGATTGAGGCTGGGGCTCTTCTTTTTCAGCAGGGCACTGTGCATACATGGTCTGCCTCATTCCTCGTTATTTCCTAGTGTTTCAATTCTTAATTCAACGACGTTTCTTGAGACTCATTGCTCCAGACCAGAGGCTGCAGTGATGACGACGACAATGACACACACCCGTTGGCCAAAAAGCTTCAGTCTCTCTTAGCACAAACGACGTTGCAGCCAAGACGACCGCCAAGACACGATAGCAGCACCAAGCATTTTCAGGATTACCTAGCCCCCCTAGAGTCTCGGCCCTTCCGAGATGATGGGCAGTGACAATATCAGTTCCCAGCGTCTCCATTCCCCCAACTCCAACTACGGGGCAGTTCTGTAAGGCGGACCAGTTACAGCGGGTTAGCGACGTGTCGCTGCTGATTGTTACTGGATATGGCGTATTTTCTGCACAAGGCGGACCGCCCGGGGACCCCCAGACCAGAACTGAACTGAGAGTCTGAGCAGAACAGAGACAACCTAACTTGCGCCGCCACAGAATAGAGATTGACCTGCCAAGCACCACTCACAATCAATCTTTGCCCGCCGCCAGAAGGTCATTTCCCAGTGGAGACTTGTCGTCCAGGTATGACGAGTTTCTCTTTAAGGTTCTTTATTTTCCTGCTGGTCCTGGCTGACTCTAACGCTTTCGGGCTACAGTTTTGTAAAAGCCTCCCCCACGCTAGAGCTTGAGCATGATTTCAGTGCTTCCTCCACAATCAATCAACCGTCCCGTCCCCGTCCCCTTCCAACCGTCTTCGATCCACCAAACTAAATCTCTCTTCCTCTCTTCTTCTGTTTTGTTTTGTTTTCATTCAACCTTTCTCTGTGGCTCAGTGCCGTACCAGGTTTTCTGGATCAACGGCTGCTTCACGCTCACAAACCTGTAACACAGATCCCCATTGATGGACGACATCACGAGTATTCCTGATTCACGCTATGGCGGCTCTGGCGAAGGGTCCAACTCCAACTCCAACTCCAACTTTGACGCTGGTAGTCACGACCAGCCAAAGATCGATAACACGATGAATCCTCAACCCGATCCTCACGACGTCGACCCGCCCTTCGATTTGCACGACGATGAACATGTTCAGGGCAACAACTTTGCTTTTACCCCGTCTCAGCTACATCGACTCCTGACCGCCAAGAATATCTCCGCTCTGCGCGCGTTTGGAGGCTTGTTGGGTTTAGCCGCTGGTCTTCGAACCGATATCTCAGCAGGACTAAGCGCCGACGAAACAACATTGGACGGTACTGTCACTCTGGACGAAGCTGTCGCCTCTGGTAGTCTTGAACGACCACCGGTTCTATCGGCAGTATCTCCTCCGCCGTCGCCGCCGCTGTTACACAATGGGTTGTTCGAACACCGCGACAACCACTTTGTCGATCGAAAACGAGTATTTGGGGATAACCGCCTTCCGCAAATAGCACAAAAATCGTTCTTCAGACTATTGTGGATAGCATTCAACGATAAACTTATCATTTTGTTAACTATTTCTGCTTCCATCTCACTCGCTATTGGTATCTACCAGTCTGTCGACAAGTCGATAGGCGCATCGCGTGTTGAGTGGGTAGATGGCGTGACAATTGTGGTTGCGATCCTCGTCATCATCATCGCAAGCGCTGCGACTGATTGGCAGAAGAATTACAAGTTCAAGAAGGTCAATGAACGAAAGCAACAGAGGGACGTAACGGTGATGCGCTCGGGTAAACTCCAGCGCATCCCTGTTCAACATGTTGTTGTCGGTGATCTTTTGCACCTCGAGGCTGGCGATATTGTTGCCGTGGATGGTGTTCTTGTGCAAGCTTCGAGTCTGCAGATGAACGAGTCTTCAATCTCGGGAGAGGCTGATCTTGTACACAAGACTGTACCGAGGCCAAATCACTCAGCTACGTCACGAATTGACCCCTTCATTCTCAGTGGAACCACTGTCGCGCGCGGTGTTGGTTCCTATCTCGTTACTGCTGTTGGTGTCAACTCGACCTATGGCCGTATCCTCATGTCGTTGAGAGACGACGTCAAGGAGACACCACTCCAGGCGAAGCTTGGCCGTCTTGGCAAGCAACTCATTGTTATCGGGGCCATTGCAGGTTCCATCTTTTTTCTTGTCCTCTTCATCCGCTTCATGGTCACTCTCCACACCGTTACTGGTGGGCCATCTCAGAAGGCGGAAGACTTTTTACATATTCTGATTCTGGCCGTAACGGTCGTTGTCATCACTGTCCCAGAAGGCCTGGCGCTCAATGTGACCGTTGCACTGGCCTTTGCCACGAAGCGTATGCTCCGAGATAACAACTTGGTGCGATTGATCCGATCGTGTGAGATTATGGGAAACGCGACGACAGTTTGCTCCGACAAAACTGGTACCCTCACACAGAACAAGATGACTGTCGTGGCTGGACGTGTTGGCTTGGAGTCTTACTTTGACGATACCGACCTCGTTGTTCCGGACCCCGATTCGTCCATGTCGCGTGCCTCGACCATCAAGTACGACAGTTCGATTGACATGGCAAAGTCACTCTCTCCAGAATGTCGACGGTTGATCAAGGACAGTATCGCTCTCAACTCCACGGCCTTTGAGAATGATGACTCGGGTACCGCTACCTTTATGGGTTCAAGCACTGAGACTGCTTTGCTACACTTTGGCCGTCAACATCTCGGTATGAACAATTTGGCTGAGGAGAGGGCCAATTGCCCCATTGTTGCGATCCTTCCGTTCGACTCTTCCAGAAAGTGGATGGCAGTCTTGGTCAAGATCAATGAGGATCGCTATCGACTTCTTGTCAAGGGAGCAGCGGAAGTTGTGTTCGAGTATTGTGCTTTTGTTGTTTTGGACCCAACATTTAGAGTACCAATTGCACGACTCTCGGAGAATGACCGCGCAAGCTATCGTAACACAATCGAGGACTACGCCAACAGGATGCTCCGACCTGTCGCCATCGCATACCGAGACTTTAGCGCGCAGGATATCTTTGATGGCCCAGACGACGATCCTGACAATATTAACCTAGAATGGTTGGCCTCTGGCATGATCTTCATCGGCGCCTTTGGCATTCGTGATCCATTGCGCCCCGAAGTTGTGGAATCAGTCCGTCAATGTCAGGCTGCTGGAGTGTTTGTTCGTATGGTAACAGGTGACAACTTCTTGACCGCCAAGGCTATTGCAACAGAATGTGGTATCTACACAGCTGGTGGCATTGCCATGGATGGACCAACATTTAGAGACTTGACACCCGAGCAGCTTGATGCTGTTATCCCGCGATTACAGGTCTTGGCTCGTTCAAGCCCTGAGGATAAGCTGCTTCTTGTAACACATCTGAAGCGCATGAATGAGACCGTAGCTGTTACCGGCGATGGTACGAATGACGGCCTAGCATTGAAGGCCGCGGATGTCGGGTTTGCTATGGGTATCCAGGGTACTGAAGTTGCCAAGGAGGCTGCATCTATCATTCTTCTCGACGACAACTTTGCTTCTATTGTCAAGGCTTTGGCTTGGGGTCGAACTGTGAATGACTCCGTCAAGAAGTTTTGCCAGGTAAGGTTATTGATCAGCATGGCCCGGTTCTTTGCTAACCAAACGATAGTTCCAATTCACCATCAACATTACTGCAGGTATCATCACCGTCGTTTCCGAGCTCGTTGGCGACGCTGTTTTCACCGTCGTTCAATTGCTTTGGATCAACCTGATTATGGATATCTTTGCCTCTCTTGGTTATGCAACCGATCACCCGTCGCCCGACTTCCTCAAGCGAAAGCCCGAACCCCGGAATGCTTCCATTATCTCCATCACTATGTGGAAGATGATCATTTGCCAAGCCATCTACCAGTTGATAGTCGTCTTTGTTGTCCACTATGCTGGCTGGGATCTCTTCAACCCCGACACTGAATTTGAGATTGAGAAGCTCCAGACATTGGTGCTCAACATCTACGTCTGGATGCAGTTCTTTAATCAACACAACTGTCGTCGCGTGGACAACAAGCTGGATATTTGGTATCAAGGATTTCTGCGTAACCCTTGGTTCATCGGTGTGCAGCTCATCACTATCGCTGGCCAGTTCATCATCGTCTTCAAGGGAGGCGAAGCGTTCGACACAACACCCCTTACAGGTGCCCAATGGGGATGGAGCTTGCTCTTCGGCGTCATGTCAATTCCACTGGGAGCTTTGATTCGACAAATCCCTGACAGGCTAGTCCAAAGTCTTTTCAACTTGATCGCGGACAGTTGGCTTGCAATTTGGCGACCGACTCGCGCACTCCTGTCAAAGGCATTTAGCTGCTTCAAACGTAAGAAGGCCGATGACAAGGAAGCCCAACAAACAGAGCAAGAAATGGGTCCTGTTGAGAACATCCTGCACATGATGCACTTGACCCACGAGCCCGATGAGGACGAGACACCTATGACCCGAGAACAGCGCGAAGCAATGGAGCGATCGGACCAAACACGAATGATGAAAGAGAAGGAAAAGAAGAAGCGAGATATCGACTTGAACGGCCTCGTAGAAGCGGCCAAACTAGGAAAAGAGCACAAAGGTGCTATTTTGGAGATTCACCCCAAGACACTAAAGGACGACCCAATTCTAAGGACCAGTAGTGGTAAAAACAGTACGCTGCCACCAAGCCAAGACGCCGAATTTATGAAATTCGTCGCCATAAACACACGACGGCCTCGACAGCCGAGACGGACAAATCTTCGAGCTCCGGCACGACCGGCTCAACGACGACAGCAAGAGCAGAAGAGTTCCTGGAGACATCATGTTTCCTGGGAGGGACTACTCAGATCTAAGAGACGATAATGAGCACTTTTTTGTGCGTCCATATACAAATGATATTTTCAAGAGGAGGGTATATAGTAGACAGGTTCTCAAAGGGAAAGACCTGTGTTCTTGTAAATGACAGATTACGACGTTATGACAGATAAAGGGATTTAAGATACCAATATACAGGTCGCTTTACTAGGCCATAATAACAACGCTTCCATCCCAAATTTTTGCAATATCCAATTCCAAATGCCTTGATAGTGATCCAATCCTTCCTTTCGCGTGTGTCTATCTCGTTAAATCATAAAAACTTTTTATCGTGTGCTCATCCTGTTTTGATGATGGCTTCCTCAATCGCACTCCCAATCTCGGACCTCGGTATTCCCGGCCCCCGCATCAGACAAAGCGATCTCGTAGCGAGCGACTTGATAAGCGCTGGTATACTCACCCGCACTGTAACAGGACCAGATTTTGGCTCTGTGGGAAATGAGAAACAATTGACGAAACTCCAGCTCTCGGGCTGTTTCGGTACAACGTGTACAACATTCGGCATCGGCGAGTTGTTCAGATTGAGTTCCATAGTTTCAGCGTCTACAACCCTGGCACCAAGTGCAAGCAGTTGCTTCTCAACTCCAACGACGCTGAAGAACCGTGTGAAGTGGTCGATGCGTGTTCCAGCCGGTTGCGTAGGCCACGGCCATTCTATATCCTCCACCGTAGAAGGGTTGAGCTCCGCGCGAGAATAAACATACTGTCCATATCGTCCATACGGTAGATCGATAACGCGATACATCTCATGTCGACCCGGTCCAATGAGCCAGCGCAGCCGTGTGAGCATTTCGTCTTTCGCACGGCCTTTGAGGGTGTTGCAGAAGAGGCGCGATTCACAGGCTGACATTGCGTAGGGCGGCGGTGAATTTACGAGGAGGTGGCATGCTATTGTCAGTATATCGCAGGCGAGGCGGAATGAGAATGCAGAGTGTTGTGTGGATGAGGGGACGGCGAGATCGCCGGGTGATGCAGGGGTTGTGCCGAGCCAGCCGTTGCCGAAGATCTGAGGGGAGAGAGAGAATGTTGGTAGGTTGAAGGATTTGGCCATTGGTGGTTGTTGAGAGTTGAAGTATGGCGGTGTTGATAGTGAAGACGGTGCTGATGTCGATAAAGATGGCGGCGTAGGCGTAGAAACTGAAGTCATGGCCGTTGACGTAGGCGGTGTCAGCGTCTGAACCTGAGTCTTTCTCACAGTAACAGCCATCGAGCCCGAAGAATCCTCCGTCGTTTCACTCTGCTCACTCTCCGGGGATCCAGAACCAGCACGCTTCCTATCATCCCCCTCCCTCGGCATCAGCACAAGATCCTCCTCCGGCCCAACAACCTCATGCGCCAGCTCCAGAATCCTCTCCATACTCCTCCTCAAGCTCCCAACAAGACTCGGCTGGGCTTTGACTACAGCTTCAGTGGTGAGCATCTCGTCAACAAAGGACATGAAGACGGAGCTCATCTCCTCGACTACCTGCTCGAGGCGACGCACGCGCTGGGCCTGTGCAGCTTCGGCAGCTTGACGACGGCGGCGGAAGATGTTTTGGGCTTCGCGGTTACGTTCGCGGCGGGCCTGAGGGATGTAAGTGAAGGTTCCAATGGGGAGAGAGAGACAGAAAGGGAATTGACCTTGAGAGCTGCATCGTCGTGATCTTGGGTGGTTGAAGATAAGCGACTTCTGCGCTTCGGGGGTGATTGCGCAGTCATTGTATAAGTGGATGAAATGTGAATATGAGGATGAGTGAGAGGCTAGAAGAGGTGAGTGAAACAACGTCAGCCCTGCGGCTTCGTGAGAGGCTGCCGGGTAAGTCGAAACTAGCTTGCGGCACGAGTAGATTGACTGTAAATAAAGAATATGGCAAATGGGGTGACACGTGAATGAAGGAGTATTTGGTGTTTCAAGGTGGCGATGAGATTGAAATGGAGACGACGTTGGAATCTTCGGGATGTTTTGGGGGTCGCACTTCTATCCCCGTGACCCTGTTTCAGTTTAGTGGCTTATTAATCAAGCGGCGATCAAATCAATTTTCGAGGCTGACTTTAATGGGCCCACTCTAACGTTAAATCTGGGGGAGGCTCTCAACTCCATCGAGATCAAGAAGAATTAATTATATTATACATATGTACAAAATATCCAAATGCCCCTGAAGATCAATTACCCCTGAAAATCAGTCAAATTCCTTCCCCCCCTCCCATATTGAATCCCCAACCACTCGGGCAAAAGCACCTCTTGCGTGCAGCAACTCATGATATGTTCCCTCCTCAACCTTGGCACCATCCTCCAGGACAACAATACGATCAGCAATTGCCATCATCTCCTTACTGTGCGTCACCACCACAATTGCCATATCCCGTCTTGATTTCTTCGCAATCTTTTGCATCGTATGTCGAATCATTTCCGCGCTCTCTGCATCCAAAGCACTCGTAGGTTCATCCAGCACAAGAAGTTGAGGTTTGCGTACAAGTGCCCGCGCGATGCTGAGACGCTGCGCCTGGCCACCTGAAAGCGCTTGACCTCCGTCGCCGACTCGAGTATTGTATCCATCTGGAAGAGTTGTGATGAACTCATGGATCCCCGCCGCCTTCGCAGCCGCTAGAATGCTAGGAAACTGACGGAGGTGCGACACTTCACTTAAGCCGTACACGATGTTCTCTGCGATAGTAGCTGGGAAGAGGAACGGCGTTTGTGGCACATATGCCATCATTGATCGGAGATGCTCCATATCGACGTGTGCATGGGAATATCCATTGAAGCTCAATGGTGGCCTCGTGCTGAGGATCTCGGTTTTGGTGGGAGAATAAAGACCCAGCATCAGCGAGACCACCGTTGACTTCCCGCAGCCTGACCGACCAACAACCGCTAGAAAGTCTCCTGCATCCACCTCAAAGGAAACTTCTCGCAAGACTGGTCTCTCCGATCTTAGCTTATAAGAGAATCCGAGATTGTCAAGCCGAACTGGGAGCGGCGTTTTGGGCTTGTAGTATCCGCGAGGCTCGCTTTTGGGTACCAAAGGCATGTTGGCGTACCCCAACATCTGCGCGGCGGTTGACTGAGCCATCATGACTTGCGGTATCGTACTAAGAATACTCGTCGCTGTGCCCATGCTGAATAGAAGTAGGTTCACTACTGCCACAACCGCCGTTGCTGTGATCGCCTTCTCCGAGGCCAGAAGCACGGTTCCGTAGTAGAACACAAGTGCTGTAAGGGGGTAGTTGACTGACTGATAAAGGCCATACAGTAGACTGGTATGCGCTGCCCTCTTCTGTCCTAGACTCAGGGTGTGTCTCACTGCTTTCATATACTCCCCCCCCATGTATCGTTCCAGAGTGAGAGCCCTAACGACTCGGATGTTGAGGAAGATCTCAGTCAAAGTCGCGCTCGCATCTTCGGCCCCCTTGTTGCAGCGCGCCTCCCATTTCCCACTGATAATGGTATAGCCTTTGACTACGCCCATAACGACAGGCAACGGCGCGAGAGTGACGAGCGTGAGTTTCCACGAGATGACGAGCGCCCAAGCAACAGCAGCAATGATCATGACGGTGACTGTGATGATGATGGGCAAGAATCTTCCAACAATGTTGCGCATCTCTTCGGCGTTTCGGTCAAGACACTCATTGATACGACCGGGAGAGTTGCGCGATCGATCGAACCATGCTCTTGGCTGTCGGAGGATTCGTTTCAGAGCTTCCACTCGAATGGTGTTGATCCAGGCTTGTCCCACCATTTCAAGAAGATATCGACCGCCACCGGTGCAAACACCATCCATGACCGCAATGACAATGAGATAGATAGCCCACATCTTGCCCTCTGCTAGCTTGTCACCTTGCGACCACATTGCACCAAGGAGTTGCGCGAAGCAATACGCAAATGCAGGAATAGAACCTGCCCCAACCAGGCAGGTCAGTACTCCGAAGATGAGGAGAGCCCGATGACCACGTCCCAAAGCTGGCCAGACTGTCTTGAATATCGAAGCCAGAGGCATTGGTGGAGGGAGATCCTTAGTCTCGCTGTCTTTGTCATCCACCTTGTCTGACTGAAGCGTGTCGTTGAACTTGGTTTGTCTGAGTCTTGTAATGCTCTTGGGACGTTCAGCCCCACCAAATACGTATTCTGGCTCGTCGAGTGACACCAGTGTGCATGATGTTTCCATACCATCCAAACTGCTGTGAGATCTCAATGCACTGTCATGCTTCTCGTCGTAGAAGCTGACCATCTGATGGTTGTCGGCGGCGGACTTTGATCGTACAGGCTCAGGTTCGGGTACAGCTACAGTGAGGGGCTGCATCTCCCAAGCTCGAGCTGCGCGCATGCGAAAAGCGGCTGCTGTATTTGTACCTAGAGTCAATCGTGTAGAGGCGCTTGTTGGGGCTGGACTGAAAGACTCCAGATTTCCAACGACTATTTGCGAGAGGCGCGAAGCTCTGCCAGGAGGGGGAAATAGAGGAGACAGGGGTGAAAGAGGAGAGTTTGGAGAGTCGATGGTGATATCTATCGGCGTGTCTGGTTCTTCTGATGTGGTAGATGCGAGAGTGGCAAAAGTACCACCAACCTGCATATCCAGATCCTTTCTGAATCCTTCTTGAACAAGGGATGTATTGTCCATCACGTATACGAAGTCATCGGCGTCGATTTGCGCGACGTCATGTGTGATGATGATTGTTGTTTTGCCTCGTCGCCATGCCCTTATGGCATCCATGATGAGCACGCGGCTCACCTGGTCAAGACCGCTTGTGATCTCATCCAGGATGAGCACTGGGGGATCTCGAAGACGAGCTCTAGCAAGCGCTAATCTCTGCTTCTGTCCACCGCTCAAGTTGTATCCATCAGCGCCGACGTTGGTATCGAGACCTTCGGGAAGTCCTGCAATCGTCGACTGAAGCAATGCTGCATCACAAGCTCGCATCACCTCAGCCCGCGTTGCTCTTGCGGGGTCGTGGTGCCCAAAGGCTACGTTCTTGAAGAAACTCTCGTTGAATAGGACACTGGATTGTTGGACCAAGGTAATGTTCTCACGGATCCATTGTCTGTCGAGGACCCGCAAGGGTTTGTTGTCGACATAGACGTCTCCACTCAGGGGTTCGTAGAAGCCGACAATGAGGTTGCCCAAGGTGCTCTTCCCTGAGCCGCTTCTCCCGACGATAAAGGTCATCTCACCCGAGGGGAAGAAGAAGCTGGATTGATACAGTACTTTTTGTGCCGGATTCGAAGGATATGCGAAACACACCTACAAAAGTCAGCAATTGTCGCTGTTAGCATTGGCCGAACTTACATCTTTCAATTCGATGTCACCACTGCAACTCAACGGTCGTAAAGCTCCTGTCATCGGCTTGACAATCTCACCATTCCTCACGTTTCGAGTGATACTGGAAAGAAAGCTGCCGGCTGACATACCCTTTGCAAGAACCAACCACTGAGGCATCAGAGCCTCAATACCCTGAAATGCTGCGAGTGTTGCATAAAAGGTTGTCAAAACACTACCAGCGGCAAGGCCGTCGTTGTTGACAAGTACAACTCCATACCAAAACCCGACGACGAACATTGCCACGACCCAGAAGGCAACGTAGCCCATTTGCAGAGCGTTGCATTGCGCTTGGATCAGATAATGCTTCGCTGCAGCTTTGGCAGCTGGGTAATACTGCCAGACCTCTTGATCGTATCCGTTGAAGACCTTGACGAGATCGATGGCTGTGATTGAAGCAACGGCGAACTTGGAAGCAACAGCGAGCTCACGCTTTTGTGCTTGAATTGCGGGTTCAAGTCGCTTTGTCGCTAGTGAGAGAACGATGGCTGAGATTGGAAGTGTGGCAAGGAGGACGAGGGTGAGTTTCCAGGAGTAGTAGAGGGCGATGCCAAGGGAAGCGATTGAGGTGATGATGTCGCCGACGAGAAGGCCGAGAACCTGGGAGGATGCGAGTTGAAGCTCACGAGTTTGTCTATCATATGTCAGTCATGTGTGAGTATAGAAGAGGGATACATACGTCTGTATTCTGATGAGAAGACTTGAGATGCCTTCGGATTGAGAGTCAAACCAGGCCATGTCCTTGGAGAGGAGGCTTGTAAAGATGTCTTGTCGAACACTACATGCCTGCAACTCTCCAAAGATGACCCAGAGTGCAAGAAACGCTGTACTTGCGATCCAGTTGCCAACACCCAGTCCTACAAGGACAAGTGCCCATCTTCCCACCTGCGAAAGGGCCTCATCCCCGCTGAGCGACCCATCCCCAAAGCCCGCGATAATATCAAAGACTTTTCCAAGAATGACCGACAGAACAGTTTTGAAACCCGCTGAGAATCCAGCTGCGAGTAATGCAGCGATTAAAGCGCCAGAGTGTGATCGTCTTGTAAAGAGAAAAAGTTGTTTCCACGATGATTTAACGTCTTGTTCCATTTTTGCAATATAGAGAAATTGGGAGTATCATGTTGAGATTAAGGAGGAAACACCTGAAGAAGTGCTCGAAGTAATTGAGGCGACATGGCGATACGAAGTGTGAGTCCCAAGTGTTTGGGGCGACAAAGAACAATATCAAAGGGTCAGTCAGTGTTGTGATAGTGTGCGTGCACAGACGAGGCTGCTTAGTATTGTTCTTGTTGATATTGTTCAGCCTTCGCCCCGCACGGAAATCATTGGCGAGAAATGCACGACGAGAGAGGGGACGATTGGACGAATTGACTTGATTATTTTCTGATAGGCTTTTGCATCGGGGTTTGGAAGGCTGCCGAGGGGCCGATTGATGTTGGCGAGGTTGTTGCCACTGCCGGTTCAACGTGTGAAGTAGCGAGAGTTCGCGAGACGAAACGGTTTGCTTGAGTTGTTGGTTGGTGATTCTTCGTTTAGATGACAAATGATTTCGGAATCATCGGAAGTTGGGAGAGTACAGTAACTGGCAATTGTGTTCTTCGTGATGCTGGTATCAATGGTTGGTACCACAAGGCCGGAAACGCTGTAACAGAAAACGTCTGGTGGCCATCCCCTGAGAGATTGTGTTGCCTGTAACAAGCTGTTGATGTCTGTCTGTAATGGATGAGTGTGAACTGAGCCTTTGTGATGGCGGCAGTTCCATCGGGAAAGGCACAGAGAAAGACCCCGATACCAAGCTGTACCTTCCATGATTCGACTGCTACAACGCATACCAGTGGAGGTCAAGACTCTCCTCAGTGTCATTGGGACCGTTCAACTGTCTGCAGAATCCGTTAAGACCAGGTTCTCCTACAACGGCATAAGGCAAGCTCATTAAACCTCGTGACACGGCGCATGGTCATGCTGAAACTGCAAGAGATGTACTTGAAATTATACATATGCACCGGTTTCAAGTATAATTTTCTTGAAACTTTAGTATCAGCCCTCGCAATCAGCTTTCTGGCCGTGGGCCAATGTCCCTAAGTCTCCCAATACATTATCGCAATCACTTGGCTTCAAGATATCACTGCGATGACGATAAACTTGTCAAAGATGATAACAGAGAGCTAATCCAGAGTATAATAACTTAGCCTAGAGGCGTCCTAAGTCTATAATGAATTTGCCCAAGTTGACTTGAGTCTATACCAAAGACCTTCTGAAGCTATCCTCCCCTGCTTTCGGTCAAGAGCTTCAGTTCATGGTTACAAAGAAGCAAGCCAGAGAACCCTCATCCCCCATCCTAACTTCGGTATTACCGTGCTTTATCGCCATTATCGACCCCAATTCCGCATTCGCCGTGACTGATTCATCATCGACTCCACATCCTTTTCCATCTTCGGGATCGAATTGAGTAGAGGAGATAGTAATTTGTTCCTTCCTACAGCAACTCTTGTCTGCTCTATTTCTCTCTAGGGAAGCTCATACACCTAGTCATACCTATGGTAGGACATAAAGCGTTGAGGTGTTTCTTGAGACGAGGTTAGCTACAATCGTTATGAAGTGTCCGGGGAAAGCTCACTTGGAGATGGCTATAGACCATATCTTTCTCAAATTACTCGATATGGTGAAATATATGCTCAGAAGGAGTCGTATTATTATAAGCTTTGAAATGATTTCGCCTCAAATGTATTTCGACGAGTAAGAGATTTACTGCTCCTGTACCCCCTTTTGCAGTACCTTGAACTCATCCTCAAGGGGCTGGACCTTTTGCGGAGAAGCGAGGAGTAAAGACTTTACCCAGAGTAATTAGATCATGATACTAATAAGAAACTATCATCGCTTAGAAGAGTCGCAGAAGGCGTACTTCAATAGCTGGCGCTGTCCGTAATGTGCGTCGCCTGTGATTCAAGGCTGCCAGGCCGCGTTTTGGGCTTGCTTCTGCTGTAGCTCGACTTCGAGTTTCTTAATTGCGGCGTTAGATATAAATTTCTCATCCTCTGATATATGAATACTCGTATAGTGTATCAATGGATGAGGTCAAAGATTCGTTCGCTGTCATCATCGCAAGGATTTGCCCCAGACCTTTTGGTGACGCTCCGAGATTCCAAATACACGAATAGAGAAAACAGCGAACTGTGTTGCGATGGGAATACGATTTGGTATCACGTGAAAGACTCCCTGGCAGTTGAGAAGGACTTTTGTGGTTGTTGTGAACTTGAGGTTTGCGAGTTTTGTGGGAAAAGAAAAAATGAGGGGAGGGGAGGGTTGGGTTTCTATGATTATCTTGGCTGGCTTTTTGTGACGAGGAATAAATTAAGCAACTTTTGTGTACTTTCTCTTAGACAGTGCCTTTCTGGATGATATGGCTGCTGTTCTCAACAGGATGTCATTCGCTTCGCCGATTCTTTACATCAGCACTTCGCAACTTCACAATGTTCAGGATGATTGTATCATCACTCGTCGTTGCTCGGAATGAAAAAAGGCACTGAGGACACACGAAGGCCTTATGGGCCTTGTGGATATCGCCTCCGCAAGTAATGATCAGGTCTGGAGGATGAGGAAGTTCTCATTCGACGGCAGAATCCTAGAGCACATTTTGTTTCTCCCCATGAACCTCTCGATAGGCTTGCCCTTTTCGTCTCTAGCTCTTCCGAACAGGATTTCGTTCTTCTTCATGGTCTTGCCAAAACAGCATAGTGATTTGTTGAAAATCGACGCCGGCCAACACTCAAGTGTTTGTCTTGAGAGACTTTCTTTGTTGGCAGCATGGTTGGTGAGGTAGTGGACCTTCGTACGAGGCCTGCGTGAAGATGAAACGCTCCACGTCTCAATAATATATATAGAACCATCCTAACTCTGATCTTTGTTTTGTCGTGGTATAGTTATCTTTGCAGCAAGGATGCGTCTACTACCAAGAGAAAGTTCCCGTATCCTTCTTAATTGTGCTGGGGGTAGTTGGATGCGGGAAGATCTGTCTCGGGTTCTCTTTCATGGTCAAGTTGAAGTGCCCGCACGAGGATTGGGGACTTTGCCAGAAGCCACTTGAGGATAGGCCCCTATTCATTAGGAGGCGACAGATTTGTGTCATTCTGTACAGATCCTGGATATATGCTTAGACTCTATCGGCTCGGTTCTGCAGCAGACGACATGGTTGGATTGATCCGCACCCAAATTTACCTTCTCCTCGGGGGCGGGTAGTTAGCGAATGTTGATAAAGTCGCGTGGTGGCTTATGCTTGGCCTTCTACTCCTAATTCTTTGGCTCAGACTTGAAGATAGAGGAAGCAGACGTTTCCACCATTTCACTCCACTTTGCTACCCCGATATTTGCCATGATTGCAACATACAATGGATGTTTAAGCAGTAGAGGTCTGGGTATAGTTCGGATGACAAGATGTCAATCGCTCAAGGCGATTGGCTGGTAGGCCTTACGCCTTGAAGACAGACCGGATTTCGCTGGAGGTCATGCTTGCCCCTGACCCGCTCGGAGGCACAGCAACGATGATGCCAAGTTTGCCGAGCGGCATCATCTTGTAAACTTCCATGAGGCTGTCAGGATTGTCTATGACCGCGGCATATATCCCCGCGAGGCCATGGACTTTGGCTTCCGTTCATCCCTGGCGTTGGTATCAGAACGGCACTTGCCACGTAATAGGGTATTACACTCCAACAGAACAACTCAGTTGCCGCCGACATTTCCACCAGCATTGGCAATAGGGTCAGGTCCCCTGGCAGCCCCTGCAGCTGCGACCTTTCTCTAGTTCACCTGTTGAGGTGTTGAGATAGGGGAGTTTGATGCTGGCGGCGGAACGGTACTGGAGCTACTCAAGATCAAAGAGGAATCGCATCGAACCCGTATCTTCGATCGAAAATTCTTCGCAGAACCAGAACAGATCATCAGAACTGCCTGTCCATTGACAAGATGAGCACGTCCATCCCGAATCTCATGGTGGAGGCGTTCATGACAATGAAACATGCTTGTTGAGTCTATTGCAGCTCCATCTCGTTTCTCTCATCTGGTGGTACGTGTATATTATAGTTGCGAAGGCTCTGTAAACGTTTAATCTCATCTGGAGGGTTAGTTATGTGAGAATGGAAAAGGACCACGAGCTTACTTGATCAGGTAATGTAAGTTCCGTTTCTCAACGGCTCCTATACCTATAGGAAGGGCCTCTCGAAAGTCCGTTGCAAACGTCTCAGACTGTATATATTTTGAGATATTGCAATGTATATATATTGTCCGGCTTCTTGCCGGGAAGATGGTTCGCCATTCCTCATCATCCCGTCGTTCTCCATGACCTGTTGTAGCTTGACGATTTCTAAAATTATCGTAAAGTATGATTCCGGCGTTTCTTTGGGTCTCAAGGAAGGTTTTCAAATGCGCGAGGACTTCGTGTAGCTTCCCAATTCCCGAGTGCCTAGGGACAACTTCGCCGTTCTCGTCAGTTGCGATTCCGATGAGGGTCCCTACGGGCATCTGATCTCGTCCGACCAGCACGGTTTGTTGTGATCGATGTAATGCTCGGTTTGGACGAGCCGCTCATCTGAGGAATAGCCTATTCTTTTTATCTTACAGGCTGTCTTTTCGGGCGAGGAGAAAACACAGTGTCGTTTTCTCTTCAAACCTCTTGACTCAGTCAATGGGATAGTTTACCTCTGAGTTGGGAGAGGATTGGGCTCGTTGTCGGGTACTCTAGGGTGCCATCGAGCTTCGCCAGAGTCTTTATAGTCCATCTCGTGTAGAACTGCCGCAATAGGGCCACGGCTTGGACAACTTGTTGCTCGTTCTAAAGGTTGCCTCCATTCTCATTACGATCCACACGGCCCATGTCACCTCTGCTGGGTTAGTTTTCCGGAGTTTATGCCCACTAGCATTGAGGCGGTTTATATATAGAACTTTGCAACAAAGACTCATGGCACCAGATAGCCAGTTCTCCACTAAATGCTTTGCTTCTTGTGTAGATATGTAGAATGTTGAAACCTGAGCAGCAGCGGCCAGGCTGCATCGCAGAGCTCATCCGAGAGAAGTCACCTCTACCCTGTGCTTTCCCCGATGTCTACTCAGGGTTGCTTTGTATTTGCGATTTGATGGATCTTGTGAAGGTACGACGTCGCATACCCCTCGTGCATAACCAAGATGAACTCTTCCAGATGTGGGAGCGCGCTGCTGGCGAGGTAGACGGCGCGAACGACGTTGAACATGAAAGGATCATCGAAGGGAACACGCTTCGACGCCTGCATCATACCCAAGATGATAATCAGGTTGGTGCGAGAGGCTTCTACTCGAGCACACTGAGCATGAGTAGATCGCCATTGCTGAAGTGGGACAAATATCTATATAACAAGAAGGCAAGACTGATGTGTGTATACAGCCAACCTGAAGCTGCTTCGATGTCAGTGCTCAGTGGGGACTATCAGCGATAGAGTTCCATTTTTCGATGCCGTGAGCTTAACGAGTCGATGCGAGTAGAACGATATAATCTACACCTACAGAACAGTCAGTACATACGACCATAGGTAGTGGAAAATACGGGATCCCGTCTGCTCTCCCATAGTCAAGCCACTAACCGGCGGATTAGTAGTTGGGTCGGTGACGACCAGCGAATCCCCGCTGTTGTATGTTTTTGCTTACCTGACTTTTTGTTTACTGACTACCTAGTTTATGTTGCCCCTGATGATGGGAAAGGTGGTTGGGTGGTTCATGGTACTCCTCGCAAAACCCGCACTTAAAAAATGCCATCGTCAGGTGAATTTCGCCAATGGTGATGTTTCGGCTCAAACTGGCACGAATGATGTTGACGGTCGGTTGCGAATTTCTTTGCCAAGCCGATCTCTGGTTACTTCTAGCACGTCGGTATGCTATGGTCCTTGAGTCAGTGCGGTTTGGACTCTCTTTTATATAGTGGTGCCATTGAAGCATAAACTTATTCCAGAGAACCCCACGGACCATTGGAAGTAGACCATGAACTTCTCTTTCAGTACCGGGACTTGGAGGGATTGGTGTGACAGAATGCTTAACAGTGTACTCTAGTGGCACAGATAGTAGCGGCCAACTTCTGTTTTGTCCTCAAATGGTTGTAGCGGGAAATGTGCCGGAAATGCTCAAGTGACTACAATGGAAATCCCGGGAAGAGAGTCAAAACTTCTATGTCATTCCATTAGTTGTACAATGGCGTTGCCGTGAGAAGAAATGCGTGGCTGAGTCGAAACATGAACTGCTTCGCGAGACACAGCACATCGTCTGGTTATCGTTTGGGTCCCGTGACACTGCGAACTACAGCAAAGAGGCTGGCAGTAATGTTCATCAACCACAGATTAGGAGGCGGACTTGTCTTGTATGCTGGAGTTTGAAAGCTGAACTGATCCTCTCCTGGATGCAGAGTTACATAATGAGCTTCGTCGAGTTTGCCGCATTAAGTTCTCGCCTCGGGCAGCAAGGTTTGTCGTATGGACCATCTTCGATGATATCTGGCCTTGTTCCCCTCTGCCGGTGCCTCAAAAAGTCATTGATGGGTACCTTGAAGTTGACGCGCAGTTGCCGGACTTGCGGGCAGCCATCTCTGCTGTCATGGCTGTCCTGATCCACGAGGGATGTACAACACTTTGAGCTGTCAGAAGATATTCGCATAAGTAATGAAGAGGATTTGACTTATCTGGTACGAACGCGTGGGGCTTTGTATATATATCTCAGCTCCTGGCCAAGGCCTTTGTGGAAAGCTCGGAAAGTCGGAGGGAATTGTCGAATATATAACATAGCATCGAGCATTTGGAGTACGTATAAAGTAAGCGTGATTTTGATCGGCGGTCTCGTCGAATTCAACGCCTTGTTCTTTCATGAGTGTCCTAAATGAGGATCTCTTATAATATACGCTTGTGTGACATCTGTCTTGAGTTCTTTCAGGACCCTCAAGATAGGTCTTCGGGCACATTCTTTTCCCATGAGTAGCATTTCGAGAACTCCCCATTGTAATACTTTGGGTTTCATTATGGATACCTCAGCGTGGTACTTGTTTCGATCTTCCTCTGATATTGCATGTCTGCTGGAGTCAAAAGACGTAGGTGCTGCATATCGTCGTTCCCTTCAACCCTGCGACGCTTGGCCATTGAAGGATGGTCCGACGGTCCAAGCAGTCTATGTACTCTCTACCTAAAGAAAGCTCATCTCAAATACCTAGCCACAGTTGAAATAGGCCAGGTACCTAAAGACGATGCCGCCTTTTCGCCGCAAGATATATAGCCATGCGGCGGGTTGCCATAGCTTCGTGAACCCGAGTTCCAGCATCGAGATCGTCTGTGGCCATGTGTACGTGAGGTCTGTCTTAATGATTTAATGACCGCTGTGCACATCATCTCATGTAATAGCATCTCAGACAGACCCTCCATAAAGCCCATGGCGGATGTTTCTTCTATGGCAGTCAAGAAGTTGTTGATGGAGAAGGCTAGCACGTACCGGGCGTGGTGCTTCAACATCTGGTCCCTCCATTTGTAATCCAGAAATATGCCACAATCGGGACATCATCGATATGAAAACGGCAGCTTTATTCTCAAAGATCAGCCTAGTTGGAGGTTCTGCCTTGTCTGTTGATAAAGGTCGCTCAAACCGGGATGAAAGCCCTGGCGAAGGATGCATATATAGGTAGAGTGAAGTCGAGAAAGTATATTGGGGGCTGCTTGGTGGTATAAGTCATATATATGTTTTGGTTTCCATCTCAGGGTGACATCCACAAGCCGCGGCTTTGGCGAACTCGCCCATTGAGTATGACCATCTTCCATGTAGGTCTTTGTTTGTAATCTTGGCTTATGGCTCCCATAACGACATGCATGTAGATGAGAGGAGAAGATGAACTTTTGCTACTCCGAGGACCCAGTAACTCATGCTCCATGCCATTCAGGGGGAATGGTGTCGTTATCCTCGCGGTCGGGATATAGTCTAAGATCAGGCCAAGGTGCAATGCCAAATGTCTGGCAAAGGGACTACAGTCCTTCTTTTGATTGTGGCCTGCGTATATAACTTGACAATTATCAGAGTTGAAAGGTTAACATTCTGCTCGAGTCAGTTTGTTGTTCCCCAAAAAGTGATCATATAACTCACATCTATAAGCGTCTTATGCAGGAGATAAGGCTGATGGCAACGCTCCCTAACGTGGGGTTTTGGTGGTATACTTTTGTTTCACATCCCATAGACTGTATTTTCTTTTGGGGAAGTGTTGTTTTGAGTCCTGGTTCAGCACGCTGGGACGTCGCCTTGCATCCATAGCAGCATCCTCTGTCCTTCTTAGAGCCTAAGCTGAGAGCTATGCCGACACTCTGGCGGACGCTCAGAGGCATTTGTACCGGGCACATAGTCGGGATCTAGATCATCTCCATGCTGTATAGGTATTCAAAGATTCTCCAAAAGGGAACCCCGGGGAAGAATGTGTATAGAGCTTGGGTCATTGTGTCTTTCGCTCCGAACTTGGCCTTCCAGCTCTTGCTGACAGCAAGGCAAGCACGATAGTCATCGAAGTCGAAATACTTAGTGTCGACGGTAGGACCCGGCTCTCGACCAAGATGGGCGTTGATGGCTACCACAGTGGTATCTGGTGGTAAATCACGCTTGCTCTTCTTCCTGTCCTGGACCTTGCAGCGTAAATGATAGGCCGAGGCCTAGGGTTAACTTCCTGAGCTAAGATAGTGATATCGTCATTGAGCTAGCTGATGCAGTTGGTATCTTAGATGATGTTTATATATATCCCAACACCAGTATCGCTGAGTGAAGCAAAAGATCGGTCCTCGAGATGATTCGATAGCGGCAATGAGAGCCTGTGCATTTTTACCAGCTTCTACCTCGATGAATCGACAGCCCGCTCAAGATGTTCGGAAGTCCAGTGTAAAGGCGAAGCTTGGAACTGTTGGTTTTCCACACTCAATGCATGAAGTGACTTATTCGTGAAGCCTGACATGTTGCTGCCGGTGCCGTTGTGCAGTGATTGTAGTGAGGCTAGCTCGTTCATCTGGCCCATGTTATAGTATAATGACCTCAGTTGTTGGTCAGGGGGTCCTCAGTGAGAGACTGTTGGGTATTCTGAGGCGTCAGTCGTCTCAGAGAACCGACTCCTTCAGATAAAGAGTGGCTGGCATCGAGTGCCCAGTGTTTCTGCAAGCCCGGAACTTATAAGGTTGGTTGAATATATAATCTGGCAAACGGGAGAAGCTCGAGATGTCCGCCAGAACAGTCATATGCCCCAAACGATTTGGTTGAAAAGGGGGGGGGGCATCTGCCAGATGAGGCTGGGCACGTTATATAATGACCAAGCACGTGAGATCCGCGTTAGGTGTGCTGAGAGGGTTGGTAACGGGTTGGAGTAGTAGGTCTGAGGTCCTGTAAGATGGGGAACTTTTCGGGGGGAAGCTGAAACCCCCCAATCCTGGCGTCCCCCACCAGGAGAATTGTTCACGAGTCTCAGACCAGATATCTTCTCAACTCCCTGAAGGGTCAAACTCTGGACTAGGGTAATGCGTTTCTGCTAAATTCTCGGTTGGGCGTGTTGCTACAGTTAAGATGATCGAGGCCCTCATGAGGCTAGAATAAAGAAGAAAAGTAAAGTGGGTAGAGCAAGACAACTGGTTTTCTACCAAAACGTCCGCCATAGCCAGCGCTACCAGGCTCATGCAAATGCCAGTCAAGCACCCTGTACTCTCTTTGCTCAACGGCATCAAAGTCTGGCTGCAAATAACTAAAGATCCGAGGAAGCAAAGTGCTGATCTTCTCCGATTCAACTTCGTCCTGATCTAACATGCAGGGCCTCATCGTCAACCCCATATCCGGCCGCTTTCATGGATCGAATCCAGGAACTATCGGGGCTTGGCTTTAGGATGGCCATCCAGAATACAACGAGACTATCCTGGATGGGATTCATTGTGAACTTGGTCTTCCAGTACCGTATATCATAGGAGAAGGTTCAGGGGATGATGTGGCTCTATCTGGAAAGAGTAGTTCCCCTCTGTGAGGTTCAGATCATTGTCTTCCTCGATTCGATCTTGTACTCCATTCTAGAACATAGTTTTGACACATCCTGCCGTTGGAATTGCGGTTGAATAGATCGAGGCGACGTACAGAGACATTCATGACAAACCCTAGTGCAGGTTGGTAGGAATAGCATGGAGCCAAACTTGTTGCAGAAGCCGCACTTTAGTAAGGTGAGAGTGAGGTAGATCTTACTGATAGTTATATAACTGCTTAGCCTAATATAAGTAATATTAATAATAGCTGCCTTACTATAAAGTATAATATCCTTGCAGTCTAGGATAGTGTCTGTGATATGATGTGCCTTTTAGTTAGCGTTGCGGAAGTTGAGAAAGGACTTTACATCCAAACGGATGAGAATGTTGAGGTTGATAATGGCACCGCTGTCAATGTGTAATAGATAGGGAAAAGAGGGGATAATTTAGGGTTGAGGAGAATTAATATATAAGATTCGCTGCCCAACATTTGTAGCGAGAAAATTGCGACTGGGTCGTTTTCTTTGCTCCAAGAAGCTGTTTCGGAGAGCACCATATTGCTGAGTATTTCCAAGGGGTATATTCGTCACCCAGAGTGGTACATTTGGGATCCAGAAAGATCCTCTCGTTAACTGGCAGGGATGTCAGGGTGAACAAACTTCCCTGGTGAATTCGCTTCACCGAAGTCATGAAGAGTAAGTCTCTCATAAAGTTCCTGGATCATTTTGCCGTCGAGTGCCTGGGCTGTTTTGCAGGCCAAGTGAACACTTGTGACAAGGTTCGCGCTCTCGGTGAGTATACAAGCTTCTGGTTGATTTATGTGACACTTGCTGGTTGTATACTTGAGTGAAGTCGAAATCCCCCTTTCCCTTGGCCAAGATATGTCGATCTTGTTTATTGAGAACATGTCTGGAGACCATATGTCTTGACCTAGAGCATATTGGGCCCAAGGATGCATTAACATCCTTGTGACCCTGGCCGTTGCTTCGCTGATCGCGTTTACGACAAGCAATAGGAAAAGGTTCGTTCTTTTCGAATTGTACAATCAGGTCTGACCTATGCTCAAGCTGAGAGTCGAATGTGATGTTGTGAGTATATATCAAGATCTTATATTATAGAATGCATTCTTCGGCAGGTTTGCCGCTGGAGAAGGTGATCGCAAGACGAGTGAGCTTGTTGCAACTGGGAGGGGATTTTTACAGCGGTTACGGGTCGGTTTGCCATCGATAATGTATAAAACCCCGGGATTTTCAGAAGCCTGGTGTCAAATGGTGAGAATGGTCTGAAGGGAAGCGTCGTGGGATGGACGATGAGGCAGTTGGGCGTTCATACGACGAGAGGCTGACGCTTGTAGCTGAGAAGGCAGGAAACCTAAGCTTAGTAGACGTAGCGGAAGCAGTAGTATCCTCCGCGTGAGGGAGAGTACTGGCGGTGTCCGCAGTGTGAGTGCGTAGTCAACGGTTAGGCGCAGGGCTTGATGAGTCTCCGTTGTCTCGGTTTGAAAGGCGTTTTTCTCTTATAGTAGTATTGGAAGAGAGATAGCTTGCTGAGCAAGTGGAAGCTTTTGTGTGCTCGGTGGCCTTGCTGTTTGTCTGCTTAAAGAAGAAGCAGAAGATCTGGGCGCGCACGTACTCGCGTCTTGTTCAACTTTAAAATCACTGTTTCATGAAGACTCCTAGTTCATGTTTTCTGTTTCGACGCTTGACGATGATCTTATACCTCGAGGCACGTGCATGTCTTGGCCAACGTTACACTTGTAAAGGTGCATGGCCTGTTGTATCTCGTCTTTCATTCTCGATTCTCTTTGCTCTTCTGATAAGTGACGTCTAGCTGCATGACCTATAGGTCAAGGAACTTGGCAGTCGTCGTCTTCGTCGTCGTCACTATCAGGCCCGGTGAGCGGAGAGTTCTGTCTCCCGTGGCTCGTCGTACTCTTTGGATTCCTTCACATCTATCCAGCAGTGGTGAGGCTCGTTCTTGAGTTCTACTGCTTCAGTGGAACTCAGACTTTCGCGTTGAAATGCGGATCTGGTCGGGGTGGTCGGCGGTTTCGTCATGCTCAACTTGTGTCTGCTGTCGAGGCACCTTTATGAATTCGGTAATGGAAGCTCTGCCTTGGAGGGTTACTTGGGTTCTGCTTTTCCTTCGTCGCGCTCTCTTGCCGTCCAACCTCGCACGTCCAACTCGGGTCGAAGGACGATGCTGACATCCTCCTTGACCTCGCCATTGAGGCTCGATATCTCTTTGAGGTCAATAGCGACCTCTTGACCGTTGGCCTCTAACAACGGAAAATACCATTTGGAACGAACGTAGGTGCATTTGTGGCGCATGGTGGCTGTATCTTGAAATGCGTCCTCGCTTTGGATATCTCGCCGGCTTTGCAACTTCTAAGGGATCATCCGGGGTAAGCAGGTCAGCGATTCCTATATAACGCTGCCTCTCTACATATATAGTATAAAGTCAAGCGGGCCAGCGATGTAGTTTCAGGTCAGGGTCTACCAAGTCTTACTGTTCTGGTATTAAGCTGGTTGCCTGCCTCGTCCAGCGTAGGCAAACTCCCAGGGGCTCAGATCGAACTTGGCTAGCGAAAGAAAGTTTTCTCTGTCGCATGGGGGGTTTGAGAAGAGCCCTTCTCATCATAATTCGAGAGATCGCCGCACACAGCTGCCCAACTGACTTCGTTGTGATCTGCGTACTTGAAATGGGCGAGGATCTGAATCCCGCCATGGTCTCTTGCTGGTGGCTGTTTTCTTTGATGAGATCTGGTGGACTATATATAATTGTAACGTTAAAACATTGAGGTACTGTCGCTTGTACGGGGTTGCTCCTTGGTCGAGATGCTTCTATTATAGCTTGCTACGGCATCAAGACTTGTTCTTGTGTTTGTAGTTGGTATCTAGATTTGCCTAGCGTTGTTTTACAGTTGCGGAGGCTGGTCTTTGGCTTCCCCGTTGTTGTCTGGGAGCTGATAGTTGAACTTACTGGTCGCAGTTGTCGGTGGTCTGTTTTATCTCGCGGTAGAGTCGGTGCAAGCCCGGGCTGGTGACAAATAAGTTGTCCAACTAGGTACAACTGGGTTTCACTTTCTAATATCGCTTGCATGAGAGGCGAGTGCGGGGTATGCACTCGAGAGGATGACCGTAATCGAGCAGGCGGTCGATGCATTCCTTGCAGGGAAAGAGGAAAGCCGGCTGTGGAGGAGTGTATCAGGGGTCTCGGGCCCTCCTCCACAGCCTCGCTCCCAGCATCCAAGCCGGGAACGATGCCAGCTCGGAGCTGGGATAGCTCCAATCTCATCACTCTAGGGAATGTATCAGCTTCAGATTACATATACTTCATTATCGGGAGAGACTTACTGTATCTGGTTTGCCAGGTTCACCACTTGTTGTCTCAGGGCCTTCATTGTTCCGTTTGTTCTTGGATGATGTGTAGCATCTGGACAATCAATCAGTGGTAAACCTTTTCCAAGTTTAATAAGTACTCACCATCCTTACCATGCCAATTAGCATTGAAATGTGCAATTCCAACACGTTTTGTTGGTCCATTGGTTTGAGACCAAGATGATCTTATGCAGAACGACAGGGAAGATAGTTGTTTCGGCATGAGTTCGACTGTTAAATTTCGATAGGCCAGGGGCATAGATGGCATCATTGTACCTCAGTAGTATATACTGTGCTCTCCAATCTTCCAAGTCAGCCAGGTTCTGAAGCATTATGTTTTTCTCAAGACTTACGTAGTATCATCAACAGACTCATGGATACAAAAAGAGATAACTATTAAAATGTACTAGGAGAGTAAAGTCTTATCTTTTAGTGTTTGAGTCTCTTACCAAGCTATATTATGGCGACGTCTAACAGCTTGTTGCTTCTTCTCAAATTGTTTTGTCGGCCATGATGTAAAGGCAGTGCGATAAGGAGCAATGTACATACATAGAAAACATAAACTTACAAATTACTGATGTAAATGTGTTAGTCTGTACACTACAGAAGCTGAGCTTTACTCGAAAGCCAACATGGAAGAAAGGGGAACAAAATGGGCTAAAGCATGTTCGGATCTGAGCTTCTATGTTGCCCCCGAGTAACTGATGATCAGTTGGGAGATATCAAGTCCCTCTGAGTCTAAATCTCCAAGGCCTCAGAGAAGGACATAGAGATATAGAACCGGAATGTAAGGATGTAAGTTGGAGTGGTCGGTTGAGAAGGGGGAGAACTGGGCTTCTTATAGTTGTTCCTGGCTTACATAAACTGATGCCTAAGACTAAGAGATAGCAAAGATCAGAGTATTTGTGTTTCGACATTTGGTGGCATTTCCTTTCGATTGTTGCCAAACCCAACAGGTTATACACTTCTTGCAAATACAAGTTGTGCTTCTTCTTGCTAGCAATCAGGCAAAGTCAATTGTGCAGTGCCCGCAAGCTGATTGAGTTTTGACATGAATTAGTTCAGCTACATGTTTATTCACAAACTTCAGCCAGAAAACTCTGCTGATTTATCTACAAATACAAAGCAAAACAAGTGGTGTTTGTTTGTCCTTTACATGCTCATTCTTGAAGTGGGTCGGTACATGCAAGTAAACACAATGACGTTAGCGGGGTAAAGTACCTCGGTTTGCGACACCAATATCAACATCACGACATTCTTGCTTGGGCCTTTCAAACCTTGGATACTTCACTTCTTTTCACCAAAATTTGACGTTACAGGCACAAATAGAAACATTGAGCCAAATACAACTGTCTGGAGTGAAATTCACCATGGCTCCATCACTTCTTCTCTTACCATCTCCTCCCCGCCCTCCATCTCCATCAACGCTCTCAGCTGCCTATCGCTCACCATTAACATCCGTCCTCACTAAACTCAAACAATCACCAACTCCCCAGACTCTCATCGTTGGCCTCGCGCTTCCACTTCTCAGCGGCTCATCGCCCAAGTCAAAGACCATCGCATGGACAAATGCTCAATACCTACTTGCAGGTCTTTACACTCTTACATCCGTCATCTGCGCCAAGGAGAGCATTCCCGTTGACGTCGGTGCTGGGAAGGGAAGTGTAGATGTGCGCATTATTCTGATCGACCATGAGAGGGGAAGACGCTATGAACCAGATTTCGATGGCGGGTTTGAGGCGAATTGTACGGCTGTGTTGGACTTGGCTGCATTTGCGACAAAGGTTAGACCATGGGAGGCTGTTTACCACCCCAGTTGTGAAGAAGGTTATGAGCTACTTTCTTCGTTTCTCAAACTTGCGGAGAAGAAACAAACGTTTACGCAAAGCCAACTCGTGGCTATCGAAGGTGGAATCAGTTTGACACAGGAATCGGCTTTGTCGCCAAAAGAGCAACAAAAGGGCTTCAACACTGTTTGTCTAGGCGGCACGTTTGACCATCTTCACCCAGGTCACAAATTATTGCTTCATGCAAGCGTTCTCCTTCTCAACATCCCGCCAAAAGACTCTGATAAGACATGCACTCTCATTGTGGGTATATCTAGCGATGAGCTTCTTGTCAAGAAGAAATACGCTGAAGAGCTTCAATCATGGGATGAACGCTCTCAGACTGTTCTCTCATTCCTCTCAACGCTTCTCGACTACAACACAGCATCTACATCACCACCAACAGAACGGACCGCCGATGAATCAATCGCCTTTCTACGCGACGGAAGAGTCAAGGTGCGATGCATTATACTTCGCGATCCATTTGGCCCACCAATCCACGAAGAAGATGCCGATGCAATTGTTGTTTCTGCAGAGACACGTAGTGGAGGCAAAGCAATCAATGATCGCAGAGTTGAGAAGGGATGGAAGCCACTCGAGGTATTTGAGATTGATGTTCTGGATGCTGACGAGGTTGGTGACGGGGAAGTGAGCAAAACAGATGATTTTGCGACAAAGATTAGTAGCACTGCGATTAGACAGCAGAGGGCTGAAGCAAAGAGACGCTGATATCAGAACAATATCAGCAGCAATTAATTATGTCAATCCGGAATACCATGCTTGCTTGCATTATGTATCAAATGTGATGGCTTTGGGGATACATTTTTGGGTAGTGAATGAATTGGTGTAAGTGTTTTGCATTGGAGCCTTCACTGTGATATGTAGGGCTAGACAATCGCCACAGTGGCATAAGCAGCAACACCGCATGAGTCATATGACTCAAAGCATCAAATAGAAGAAGAAATCCTTATTGAAAACCATAATGTGTTTGATATATTGTAGTCATTGCGAGATATGTCTACCATGTTCCAGCAGGCACCAGATGCACCGTGCAGAAAAACAGTGCTAACAAGCGCAAACACTATGCGTTGATATCATGCCCGTCCCTGGTCTTGTTTCTTTTTGTGGCTGCCCCTCCATCATCATTGCCCCACGTTCAAGTTTTTGCCCAACTTTACCTTCAACTCCAAACCCATACACAAACCACCAAGCAAATCCTGACGAACATACACACATTTCACCATGGACCCCCTCGACAATATGGCCGGCGCCCCCGTGCCCAAGAACTTTGACGCCGAGAACGCCCAGAACAACGAAGACGTACGCACCCTACCTACCCCACGATCTGAAACAAATCCTCCTAACAGAACCCCGTAACTAGATCGAGAAGCAATTCGCCGTCAAGGTCGTCCAGCACATGCAGACCTACTGGTCCATCCTCGAGCGCGTCAAGGGCTCATCCCTCCGCCTGACCAAGATCGACGACGAGATCATGGAGCACCTCAAGACCGACTTCCCCGAGTTCGACCCCGCCGCCAAGGTCAACGAGGACGAGATGAAGAGCAAGGCCGGCAAGGAGCGCTGGCGAAAGTTCATGATGGCGTATGAGAAGAAGGTGGATGATTATAACTTTGGTACCATGGTGCGCGATAGACCCGATGTTGAGTATGAGGAGGATACCACGATTTTCGTGCCTCGTATGCAGTTTTACGCTCTTGAGATTGCACGGTAAGTACTAATGTGCTGGAATGATGGAGATTGAGACTAATCGGGTGTAGAAACCGTGCTGGTCTTAACGACTGGATCTACGAGCAGGCTCAGGCTCAGAAGAACAACTCCAAGTAATCGAAGACAAAAGAACGAAAAATAAACAACAGCAGCTCTCCAAAGTGAGCCATGCGTACGCCCACGGCGTCGGGCCTTGAGCCCACATGAACCCTTGCAGGACAGGGAACAGCCTGAGTGGGCGAGGGCGAAACAAGGCGCCAATGATCTATGCATATCATGATCACGAACGTACGATCCAAATTGAATCCGATGGTTTTTCGTGTATTGGAATATTCCTTGATACCCTTAGAAATACATGGCATCAAAGTTTGGCTCCATCATGATTTTCTTCAAGTGCTCACCTTAGGGTAGGCAACTTGGAATTGAAAAGTTGACAGTTTGCACCTGGATGGCTTTGAACATCATTACGAAGTGAATAAAAATCGATATTCAAATAGCTTCAATATTCGGCTGTGATTTAGATGCATTGGAAAGCAGGTAGGGCTGCAAGGAAAATTTAAAGTATGTGAGACTCAGTGTTTGACGACACATTAATGCCAGAACTAAGACGCAGTTTTCGCACCACGATTTCTCAATTCAAGCAAAGTTTAATCATGTATCATTACATCAAAGCCGTAACTTCTGCTCTAAACATTGAAATTGACTGCAATGAGTGCCATTTCATTTCCATTCTCAAGATAACATTACACCTTGAGAAACTCATCAACGTCCACCCTCTGGAAGTAGTTAATATGCCCAAACCCAACCCAGTGCTGCGCAAGCCGATCATGACTGACGAATATAAGCTGGCTCTCGATATACCGGTCTGTTTTCGTCAGTACAAGCTCATCTATACCAAGTACCAAGTGAGATAAGGGATTCGTTCATGACTTACCTGAGGCGAATCCTGTATTTGCAATATGTCCTTTGCTGTGCACCACTCTCATCCCTTGGAAGCAAGGATCTACTGGTGGACCGTCTACGAGACCGCCGGGTCCAATGTCATCAGCTACAAACGTGATTTCTCCCCGCGGAACGTTGGGATCACCAGTTAACTTAATAGCCTCCAGCCGTCCTTGAAACGTCCGTCCTCCAGTCCGTCTCGCTTCCCACTCTTCATCACTCTCAGAATCTCGTCTCACAAGACCGAGTTCCTCATCTGTCGCACTCGTCTCATCGTCAGGTTGGTGTATAAGCAAAAACTCGCATCCATGGGTGCTATAATCGCCCACCCAAATTCCCCTCCATGGCTTCAGCACAGTCGGCGTGTATAACTTGGGATCGAGGGTGGAGTACGTAATGAGCTCCTCACCGACGTGAACGTTGGGCATTCCGCCATCGACTGCGGCGCGTGATAATCTTAGCATATTGTATATCCCACCCAAACCAGCTGCCATACCGATTCGGGATAAACCACCCGCCATTTCCATCCACTGGCGAATGCGGAAGAATCGCTCTGATACTTCTTCGCGGCGCTGAGGCCGGGATGACGGCGTTTTCACGAAGATGCCCTCTGATGTTACTTGTGTGCTGCTACCCGAGACATGGTGGTCTGAAGGGATGTGAGGCGGTGGCCAGATGTTGCCGTATGGGAAACGCGAGGTGAGATTTTGTTGGGCTTCTTCGTGATCGAGCTCGCATGTTAGCATGAAATTGCTAAACAGAGCATCGATTCTGTCATCGAGAGTCACGGGCATCTCATCAGCGAAGCGATTGGCACCAGGCCGACTCAGAAAATCTTCCGGCGCTCGTTCTCCCACGCGAAACTGCAGCACAGGCTTATCAAGATGAAGCTTGACCTTGGGATCGAATTCATTGATCAAAACGTCGCCTTGTCCGATGAAACTTTGCTGCATTTGCCGGTCTCTACTGGCGAGTAATTGATAGCCCTCGATGCAACCCCGCCGAGGATCATAGCGAACAATCATGAGTCTTCCAGTGAGATCTCTATCGCAGAACCAGATTTTCTGTCTGGGAAGGAACCAGAGACGATCGTGAGCGACGTATAGCTCATGATAGCTGTCGCAGGGCTGGGGACTTGTGAGAGTGACGCCCGGGACGTTTTCTTGAACGAGGGGGTACCAGAGGACATCTGAGAGAGCGTGCTTATGCAGATCTCGACAAGTAGCGGATATGGCGGAGAGGTCATAGGGAGAAAGATGAGAAAGAATGTTGTCTATGAGTTCAGGAGGGAGATTTAGAAGAAGAGGAGGCCCGGGGTATGGATCTGAGGATGGCTCGGACCGTGGTGACTGTGGGTCACTGGAGGACATCTTGGAGTGTGCCCTGGGGAATTAAGTTAAGGAGGCTGTTCCTATCTCATGAGTTCAATCAGATAAAATGATGGATATAACTTGTGTTTATCAGATCGGGGTCCAAAGCAGGGGTGGCGAGCTGATGAGTCGAGGGTGGATGGTCTAGAGGGTCTGGACTTGCAGCTTCAGCGGTGATGATGATGGGGGAAGTCGAGTTAATGCAGCTAAGCGGAGTTCAGCCGCAGGAGATGCCGACTCTCGAACGGAACCACTCGGTTCTGATCAGGTCATGAGAGGCAGGGAAATGCGAGTTAACGATTTGGGTCAAGGAGTATGTTTTTATATGACAGCTTTAGTTGTATTGGGATATTTCGTTGACGACATTGTCTTGCTATAGATTCATACGGGAAGTGGGGAGATGATCAATCACTCGCCGACGTACGGAGCATTCATTCACCAACTCAAACAGCACCAAGCGAGTCACAATAGAACACAAGAAGAAATAGTGAAATAGTGAAATAGTGAAATAGAGTAAATATTATTCCAATATATAAGATCAGTCACACTTGTTCATACCCCCGTCTATCAACCTGCATTATCAATCTCCATCCTCGTTAGGGAACTCTTGCGCCACTAGCTTCGGTGGCTGGGCCGCTTGAGGCCTAACGTCTGGGCTGTTGCTGTCGCTGTCCTCACTCTTGAGTCTTCCCCCAGCTTCGAAACACCAAATCTACCCCCAAGTCATCAGGTCACGCGCTTCTCTCTCACCCTTCAATAGTGCATCATTCAAAACCTCATTCATTGGACCTCAGAGTCTCTTGTGTCACTGGCAGACTTGTTCTCTCAGCCAATTATCATTCTACCGACGTCATTTCCCGACGAGAGTATCTTCTTCGCCGCCAACGTCACGTCGTTTTGCTCTACTATACATCTTCATCTCTTTGTGACTTTACTCTTGATACTATCGCGCATCTCTTTTTGAATATCGTGAACATAACCAATCTCGCCGATGATGAGCTCGCTATTACCGCTTATCTCGGAAATCCTTCCGATGATAATGCCCGCCTCTGCCAACATCACCCGCGCCAAACAGCTTGAACCAACGCACCCTACTGTCGAAGGTCCTGTTATTGAACGTCCTGCTGTTGTCGGAAAGTGCGACAATATGTGTGTAACTGGTAGGTCAAGCTGTCCTGGATCTATGTCTCAACCTTATCGCTCACACGTCAGTTGTCACAACGCGACCGCATTCCAAGTCTACAGTTAGACATAATAGTGAACAAGGTGAGTTATTCAAACCTATCTGTCATGTATAGACACTAAGATTATAGACACCATCATATACGCCGTCTCGGGAAACGGCGTTCTCATCGTGAATGAGGCTGTCAATTCTGAATTGAAACACCATGATCTTGCACCCGGAGACTTTGCCTTTGTTCCCGCCTGGGTCGAACATCAAGTCAAGAATGACACAGACGAAGATGTTCAATGGCTCATGATTCAAAACGGCTCAACCCCCATCCGCGCAGACTTGACGGAATGGGGAGGCGATGTGATCCAGTCAAAGAATTGATGCAAATGACGATGCAGTTTCATTTTTATATCCATCTATTTCATCGGCTATTCCTGAGATACCATCCACTAACTTGCGCATCTCGATCTAACCATCTGAATCACCGACTCTCTACTCAGACGGTCATCAAATACCTGCGCGTGGTCCAGTTTCGGAAACATAACTACTTCAACGCCATTATGCGACTCTGCTACCATGCCATCACGGCCGATGCCAAGATCAACCCCCAGATATTCTGCAACTGCTGTAGTGTCGACTATGAGGTCGCGACCAGACAGCGTAACGGCGACATGCCTCGCATGATGGCCGTCACTTTGAGTCCCCAACAAATCTTCTTTCCATAAAATATTCTCACGCCAGAAGAAATGCCTGCCCAAGCAGAGCGCAACTCCTGGGTCGGTGCTAGCGAAATACCACAGTTGCCATTCATTTGCCCTCCTGGGCTTCCTTCGAGTAAAGTTGTACGCTACATCGGGAAGATGTAGCATGATGGTCACAGGGTCGATGAGGACAACCGAGGGCACCCGATGTTGGAAGCTTGGGTCGTGGAGCATGTGGGTTGTCAGAACGGAACCGTAGGAGTGTGAAACCAGGGCAAATTTGTGCCAACAGTGGTGTTCCAGGATAGACGTCATATGAGCCAGGAACTCGGCTTTGTCGATGATAGCTGGAGTGAGGCGGAATGAGATGGGTAATATCTCAAGGGCGATGACACCAACACTTCCGTTTCCGTCACCAGTCTTGTGAAGACCTGCCAGAAAACGAACATATGTCCATAATCCGATCCCGATACCATGGAAAAAGACAACAGGAAGCTTGTCTTCAGCTGTATGAGGGCGGTGCCAGTAACTCAACCGTGTGGACGGAGATTTGGGTCCGGGGAACAGCTCTTGGGGCCGCGGGGGGAATACACGAAGTGCAGAGGAGCGAGGCCGGCGGTGGAAGTCGAATCCGTGCCAGCGAAAGGCAAGGTGGGTAGCCTGATCGAGAAAGAAGACGATAATATACCAAACAAGACTTCGATACGTTGTCGTGATACCATCAATCGTGAGACGAAGGCTTTTGACGTTGCCCCGCCCTTCCTCGAATTTTCGACCGAGTCGTTGTTCAACAAGGCCCAGATAGCGCTCAACTTCCTCATCGACCGCCTCCTCATCATCCACAAACTCTGAACCATTCCCCCTCTCAAAGAAAGCCCATAACATGAACTCCCTCACATTCTCTCTCCGTATCTCCTTGGGATCTGCATCAAGAAACCACCATCTCAGATAAATCTCCAAAGACGGCACGTTCCCGAAACATCGCTCAAATAGGGCATTTCGGTCTTGGCGCGACAGCGCTGTTGGGTGGTCTGCATCCCGTTTGAGCCGCTGCAGGTATGGTCTATATATAAACAGATAGAACACCGCTTCTGCCAACAGCGCAGCAAGCAGGACACACACAAAGGGAAAGACGACGGATACAGGTTGGATGAGAGGGAGGAATAAGATGAGAAAGATGTAAATTAGAGGCGTGTAGCGAAAAAAGGCGATGGATAAGCGAATAAACACCCATTCACCGAATGATGTGCCGATCATGATGATATACACTGGCCGGTTCAAACCGGATTATATGTTCTTGAAACAGGAAGTTGGTGGTCTCATGGGAGTAGAGTAGATTGGAGTTTGGTTTGGAAAAGAGGAAAAGATCGGTGACGTGGTCTGTTGAACACATTCTTGTGTTGGGGCGATGGTGGTAGGATGAGCCATCGCCTGGAGCCGTACAAGGGTCGCAAACACGGAAGGATTGTGGCTTGAACTGTGGCTCGTGTGAGCGTGAACGAAAGACTCACTCAAGTGGGGCCGGGTCAGTCAGAGCCATGAGGAGGGCGGTCCACTCCACTGATGGGTGGGGCGGTCCGTCAGTGGAGGCTTCGGCGGGCCGTACCAAGACTTGACCCCACGATCTACAACGACTTCATCTCAACATCAGAACAAAGGACCCTTTGTATACCAAACAGCAAACTCGTTCACTAGGTCAATCCTCCTTTCTAATTATGTTCAAATATTTGGTATCAATCTCGTGCTGTTGTGCACCCTATTAGCAGTTCCAAATAACCATGAGTATCACGAGTAACGTCGCACGTCAACAGCTCAAGATAACAGGTCGGGGGCTGTATTTTTCGGATCCATGCAGGGGCCTTGAATCTTGTACTAGGGGAAACTGCAGCCTCTCCACGAAGTCTATCGCAACGATGAGATGGGTGATTACTGATATCAGCGTATACGAGAAATCGTTTCCTAGCCCTAGAAGCACAGTGGTGACACTACAGCTGAGTCTTGTATAATTGGCCAGAAGTCGTGTCTATGTCTGTCAAGTTCTCAATGCGGGTATCCTGTGGCATATGACAAGTCTCAGAAAGGAAACACAGAGGACGAGGTTTGCGCATGTGCAGGCAGCCAAATACGTGGGATTCCATCCAATTATATCCATCAAAGCTGTTCCCCAGCTTTCTGAGCCACATCTGAGCCCAACCAGCTGTCACCCAAATTTGAGGATTGTACAATGCATCCATGCCCTCAAGACTTCTTCGGGTTACACGCTAAGCTTAAGGAGTATCCACTTGCGGCAGGTTTCACAGAGTGTGGCTGTGAGGGTACTGGTTCTCAACCTCCTCTCCTCACATCCTCGCTGCATTTTGTAAGTACCCGGCGAGTACTGAGGCATTGAGGTGGAGAACTGTCAGGCACCCCATTCATCCAACCACACTTTCACAATAAGACGTTGCGAACCATCAGTATCTGCAACCTCCCTTTCTGTCTCTGCCCGTTTCCATTTCTGAGAACTAGACCAGTTGGTATTACACGAGCCCGGGCGGCTCAATTACGCATTCTCCCGAAAATACAGGATCTCGGATTCGGCGGTATACACACACACAATCGGAGTTACATGAAACTTCACACGCAATGGTGCGAGGCTTACGAATCAGGAGGGAATATCTCTTCATTTTTTATACACAATCGCTGCCGTAGCATAGTCAGCCTTGTCGATAACGTACATCCGACGCATGCAGGTAGCTTCTTCAAGTGATTCGCATAGTGAAGCATCATAGGTAGACAAGGATCCTTCACCAACATCATCGAGCATCTGCACACACCCTTGGACAATCCAGACAAAACGGGTGATTGCAGAAGCATATCGACGTTGCACATGCGACCGCACCCACGTAGGAGGGGGCATGCTGTAAATGCGTTGGCGCTCGCAGCGGCCTTGACACACTCGGGCTGTATGACCGACATTGTGATAGATACGGGGTAGTCAACCCGATATGTTTTACCGGTCTTGCTTATTGGGCACGAAGAATGAAGAGAAAAGAGAAAACATAAACAACTTCAAGTGTAGTAGGATAACCTAATTCCATCGGGTGACCCGAACGACGCTGCAAAGAGTCGAGTCACGGACAAATCTTCTGGTAGTCAGTTGTCAATGGCCCAGCATTATTATCTTCCGGTGTCTGACACGACACAATGGGTGATCGTGTATACAGAAATAGCCAATCTTTTGTCGTCGTCGACTTAGATGAGGCGTGAGGAGTAGAAAGACAATGATAGTTGATGTGCTGAAGCGTGGGGGGTAGGATAGGCTAGGAGTGAGGTTGTGAGAGGTTGTGAATACTGCACTGTGATTGGATGATGCGGGGGAAGCAGGAGTGTCGTTCCCTGGGCCTCCCATATATAGTCCTCCTCCCCCCTCGACCATTTTCTCTCATTCTCCCCCTTTCGTATCACTTCACTCTTCCCATACAAACCCCATCAAAAAAATCTTCCCAATCGCATTTCCATCTCACTGCATCACTTGATAGTATTCATGAACCCTTTTAGTCCAAGTAGGACAACCTTGTATCCACACCTGTCCTACATTGCTGCTGCTCTCACTTGATCTCCATATATCCCATCACACTTGTGAACGTCCCCTTCCACTTAGCATGGCAATCAATCCTTTCCTCAACAAAGATGAGATGACTTCTCGTCGTTCTTCCCGCATTCCTCCCTTGTCGTCTTCCGCCCCGGAGTTTACACAAAGCAGTGTCCTGCTGTCGTCCCAGAGCTGGATCACTGAAAAGAAACCCCATTCAAAGAAGCGCAAGACCCAAGGCGACCCTGCTATTGGCAGTGCCGCCTTCAGAGCTCGCCGCCTGGCTGAGATCCCTCGCCGTGTTCAGCGGATCGAAGAAGCGGATGCTTGGCCTCGGGATGAAGTTCCCAGAACACCTGGTCTATACCAGCTGCCAGACTGGGACCAGTGCTCGAACATAGCCCAGGTGTCCTCACCTGGCCTGGAGCCAGAATATGAGCTCTATCAGACGGCTCCGCTCGAGCCATATGGTGTCTCACTTGAGGCGGCCATTGATAACTGGCGAGGTAGCCGGCAACCGTCCCATCTCGCTCATGACGGAGGCTTTGCTTACGCGGGGTCCTGGTGCCACACAGCACCCCTGGAACCCAGTCACCTGGAAGTAGAGTGGCACAACCCTGACGCAGACGACTGGTGCCCTGAGACACCCAGGGACACTCGACTCTCCACGCCAGATCTGCCTCCATTGTCGACAGACTTTGAGTTTTGTCCATGCCATGGCTCAGGCGAGCATGAGCAAGATAGGATAAACCAAGAATTCTACTTGGCGACAAGATCCAAGATGGACGTGCAGAGTATGTTAATACTTACATGGCCAAGAGGCCCCCTTCTCTTGCTGATGAATACAGTGATAAATGCGCTGGCGCACATCGCACAGGACCAACAGTATCCGGAAGTGCGTTCCGACAAGTCTCGCGAGAGATGAAGGATGCGTGATGGTGAAGTGAAGGTAGTATTGGCAACATCTGTATAGGTCTGAGTTCTGGCGTTAATGAACCGGCATGATGAACTGAGCAACGTTTTGAAGAGCGGCGAAGCTATTAATAATTGGTTAGGTGTATATAGAGTGTGTTAGTACATTGTGCTTAGAGAATGATCATATGCAAGCAATTTGTGTTGAATGTTTCTTTTGAGGATGAATGTCGTTCGATTTGCTGCTCATTGTATGGGTAAGTGAGATATTGCGTATATCAAAATTAAGTCAATCAGATAAAAATGGATGCGAGAGCGAGAGAGGGTGTTTTAAAGGATAAAAAATTGAGGCATTGAGATGCGTTGATGATATGTTTGACTTGAAGTCTGGTGTTGAGGAGACTCGATGGACCCAAAAATTGGGGAAGACCTGTCGGGGGGTTGAGTGAGAGGTGAGACGAGACTGGGAGGATGAAAATGGACTTCAGGCAGAAGCGCCAAATTGGCCTGAGGCAGAAACCAAGGCATTCAATTCCCCGACCAAAACTGGCAACACCTCGGACGACAAGAAGTCGATAATTCGACTGATGAGGCTCAAATTAGACGGCCAAACTGACGAATCTGCTGCGATCATGCAATTGGATGTCATCTAAAAAATGCACCGTCTAACCTGAAAACTGACAGCGCAATTCTATACCGGTGCCGCTACATATGCTGTGCACAACGACGAATACCAGCTGGCTTGCCTTTGTGGCAACTGTCAATGACACAGCATAGAATTGAGCCTCATTCCCATGTCATTTTGCTGTGATGATTCCGTAGAAAACGATGCGATGCGATGGCGGAGGCTGCTTTTAGGCTGGCGTGGTTGACCCAATGAATGGAGTCTCAAAACGCAGTACAAGTATGAGAGGTGAAAAAACCCTCACGTCATACTTGTAAGGCCATTATCAACGCCACTATCAAAGTCGACAATAAAACTAGAGTAGACTCGTGCGTTGTTATTCCATTTCCATTGTTAAGCAGTTGGACTTTTCATGTTTCAGCACCAACATCGACTTGCTTGAGCTTAGTCTCACCAACGAAATTGGTTACGTCATTCATAATCGCCTTCATTCTTGATACAGTGATTGTTTTGATCACACTTGCAAGCTAGGTACCTGATATAGAAGATACACGATAGACAAAAGCAAAATGGCGGAGAATTACGTCCTTCGAATCACAGCTGGCCCTGATTATGATCAATCCCAACAGGTCGAGGTCCCTGTCAACACCGCCAAGCCCATCACCATCAAGAGCGATCGCGCTGACATTGAGCTCAACGTTCGCGTCAACGACTACAAAGGCCTCCCTCGCAACTCACCGACAACTTCACCATACTTCTCAACCGAGCCTTACGCCTACAACAAAGATCAATACAGCATCTCATTCCGCTTCACACCAAAGAAGCCCTCCGATGACGAGAGCGATGGTATCAAGGCCACGGATCTTCAGTTCGGCAATGACTTTGATCATCCCATTCGAGATCGTCTACCGCCTGGTTTCAACACGGCTATGAGTATAGTGCGCTGGTGGATTGATCCTGGTCTGGATGGCGATGCGTATGCTGATAAGCCCTTCTTGTACGGCCCCGCGTTGAGTTCTTTCAACACTATTCATGTGGGTAAAGGCGAGTTTGATGAAGAGAAAGGCGGTCTCTGGTTCGAAGAGGGTGGCGATGAAGATGGTCTCGAGGCTCGTGAGGAAGTCGGCGCTCCTCTTACTAGCAAGGCGAGAATGAAGTGGGCTCTCAGAGCTGACGCCAAAGAGAAGTGGGTGTTTGAGTACGACCAGACATACGGCTTTGACTTCTTCAATCCGTATCTCAACTTCTCAGACCTCGCGTTGAACCTACCTGGTTTCCAGCTACCCATCTTGAAGTACTGGGACGGTCAAGGTCTCAGGTAAGCCAACACCCCTGCTTTTCCACATCACCGGGGACAATTTGTCACACTCTTTCCATGCCTTTGCGTTCACACTCGTTACAGGCCCGGCCCGAAACGCTCACATCAACTCAGATATGTCTTGCGCAACAAGGAGACCGGGGAGCCGTACCTCGTGATTCTGTTCTCGCTGTATCACAAGGATTATGTAAATGAGGATGGGTCGTTGAAGGAGGGGGCACAAGATTCCTTGAAAGAACCTGAGAAGGTCACTAGGGATGATGAAGAGTTTGATGGAGATGGAGCGTTGAAGGAGGCCACGGAGCAGTTGGGACCAAAGATTGATGAGAAGGGGAACGAGCAGACGAGTGTTGACGATCTCGACTAGGAGATAATTAGAGATAAGGCTGGCCAGGATGTAATAGAATTCTAGATCTCGGGATGATAACCCAAAGAGGGAGAAAAGAAACAAGCTTCTTCGATCTTATGTTTCGGGTATGTAATGGATCGTATCCTCACTTATTTTCGGATCTGTCTCCCATTCGTCCCCAAAGATCCCACTTGTGGCTTCACATCGTTTGAATCATTCAAGCAATCTAAACATGACACTAATGAGTAATGGTTGCAACAGCGGAGAATCCGGTCACATGAGCATTCACGTGCTCGTTTATCATCGCTCCTCTTCCATGGATCTGAAGCCTGTCACAAAAGACACAGTTCCAGTTACAGATCCTCGGTACCGTCCACGCATAAATGGCAGCGCAGGATCTTTTTCCCGTCCACTAAACGTACACGTATGCCCAGATTTCGCCAAATTGTGTGCGTGTGTGGGGTGTGGAATCTCAGATCTGCAAACGAGATATCTCATCCGGTAATAGCAGGATATTTAAAAAGCAATATCTGCTTTATTACCGAACGAAACCCCCTCAAAAGGTCGAGACTGTTTCGCTCCTCGGGTACATGGGCCAATTGGATAACCTCTCGGCTCTTATCATCCGAGCGTGGCTTTCCTAAACAAGTGGCTGCCGGAGCGGCATCTCAATATCCAGCAGGTCGTTTGCGAAAGAGGCTTGGTCTAGGGGTTTAGCGTTTGGCTTTGTTCACGTCCGTCTTGTTCCCGATGCCTTGGTGCCGGGGCTATGATGGATGACTACGGCATTGTCCCCGGATGGGTTATGTACCAAAGGTCGTATACGTAGGGGCGGAGAGGGAGAGGGAAACTTGATCTTCCCAACATCCTCTCTTGTTACTGTTGTAACTGACCTTGTAACCACGGTGAAAGTTTTGTGTTTCTTCAGTTGGTGTCTGTGTCTTACACGCAACCACTGATCAACCCGAGATATCACTGCCCTTCCGCTGACGTCCCTGTCTCTCAACCTGACCGTGCCGCACAAACATGTCCTCCATGACCCATCGGAGAGAATGTATCCTCCGTTAGCGTTTCCCAGTGTCCGAGTCACACCTCAAACGTGGGCCTAGCAGGCGGATACAGCGCCAAGACACCATTATTCCCGTTGGTATCCCGCCTTTTGACCCTCACCCAGCCCTTGATAATCCCGGGTTTACGCTCCGGATACAACACGGTCGTTGTTCCTATCCTCTTCTTATTGTAATCATAATCCGCCCTTGTGTCTCCCATTCATTCTGCTCTTCTCTTCTCCCTCTCACCGCTGTGTGTCTGGTGAAATATTTGGATGTCGTTGGACTCCCCTCGCTGCTGTATAAATTGTTGGTTTCTGGATATTGAACATCACGAACTATCGATATGATCGAATCTGATATGGTCCAGACTGCGGGTGCTTCCCTTCAGGACCAGGGCGACCTCGAGATTGGACCCAGCACCCTCCCATCTTCATCAGCACAGCCAAATCTTGGTAGGGAAGACCCTATATCCTATCTATATCTAACACTCGACACTCCCCTACCATCACCACCCTCATCAGACTCATATCCTACACAAACTCTCCCACCATGTCCAGATCTTCGACCCTACGCTTCACCCTTCACGTTGCCGCGAGCACGCAAAAACATCTTCCTCGCGCTGTCGTGCATCGCGACAATGCTGACTGCATATACTGCTGGTACCTACTCTCCACCTTCAAGAGCAATGGCTAGAGATATCGGGGCAAGTCATACAGCTACCCTCGCCGGAATCACGACTTTCTGTGCTGGTTTTGCTATTGCGCCCATGGCACTCGCCCCCATTTCTGAGATCTGGGGTAGACGTCCTGTTTTTATCCTCGCTGGTTTTGTATTTGTCATTTCCCAAGCCATCTGTTCTGTCATGCCCAACTTGGCCGGCATGTTGATCGCCCGCTTCTTCGTTGGTGTCGGCGGTTCCGTCTTTAGTTCCGTCGTGGGCGGTGTCATTGCTGATCTGTGGGAGAAGGAGGAGAGGAATACCCCGATGGCTCTCTTCAGTGGCTTTGTGCTTTTTGGAACTGGCCTTGGTCCTTTGGTGTCTGCTGCTTTCGTCAACGATCTCGAAGATGATACCATGGCTTGGAAGTGGTCGTTTTGGCATCAAGTTATTCTTGATGGACTGCTGTTGGTTGCCATCTTGATACTCTTCAAAGAAACACGAGGCTCAGTCTTGTTGTCACGCAAAGCCAAGAAGTTGAACCAATGGTATCAACAGCTCGAGGATGCAGGCATCTATGGACTCTGGGTGGTCGACCCTCGAGAAGATACCTGTAGCTCGTCATCTTCAAGCGTCAAGACAATGCCAGGACACCAATCGATGCTCGAGTACAACAGACCAACACAACTACGAAGAATACGATGGCTCGTTGAAGCAGACGAACAAAGGCCTCCTCTTCGACAAATGATGGCTACCTCCATCATGCGACCCTTTCACCTCTTGTTCACCGAACCAGTGGTCTTTTTCTTTTCCCTCTGGGCTGCCTTCTCTTGGGCCGTCCTCTATCTCTCCTTCTCCATTGTACCCTACCTCTACTCCGACAACTTCAACATGTCGATGCGCATCTATATTGCGATGATGGCATCTGCTATTATCGCGACTGTGGTCGGCATTCTTCAGGAGAACCTGATGAAGCATCCTCTCTGGAGCGGACATGTTAACGAGAAGGAGGTCTCCCGCTTCTGGCGATTCATGAGGAAGCATTTCCCTGCTGATTCCCCCGAGGCACGACTGTACTTTTCCTGTCTCACTGCCCTCTTACTCCCCGCTGGCTTATTCGTCGCGTTCTTGAGTCCCATTAGTACGAGTCACTATACACAAGCTATTGGTATTGGCTTCGCAAACTGGGGCATTTACTCTGTCTACCTTGCTACGTTCAACTATCTTGCTGATACATATCACATGTACGCCTCTTCAGCCCTTGCTGCACAGAGCTTCTGTCGCAATGTGCTTGGTGGCATATTCCCTGTGTTGACGGGCATCATGTTTGACAATCTCGGTTTGAGAAACGCTGGTTGTGTGCTGGGTGGTATTGCGGCAGCTCTGACACTTATTCCCTGGGTTCTGGTGTTTTTCGGAGGCAAGATTCGGGCCAGAAGCAAGTTTGCGATCGTAAGTTTACATACCATCCCCATACTTAGAATCGAGGGTTTGTTACTAACTCTTGGTAGTCTCTACAAAAGCAGTGAAGATGTTTTTCCATGAAAAGGCGGAGTCTAGTTAGAGTTCTTTTGTTTCTCTAGATGGCACGAAGAGTTGTGCTTGTATGACCTGATGAATCTAAACGGCCTATCATAATCATCGTTGAATATATCGTACACATCACCTGTTCTCCAATTTTCAGCCATATACCGCGTCAATACGTCGTAGCAGCATCTCTGCTCAACACTCTCTTCTTCTTCTTGAGCTTCCCCTTGCCGTAATTGCTCTTGAACCACGCAATAGTCCTCTTGTCCAACGTATCGCCCTTTGAGCCCTCCTTTCGTAGATCCTCACTTGTCCGCTCCGATAAGCTAGTCGCACTTCTCTCACGACTGCCCCTCAGCTTCTGTAGATCGCCCACAATGGCAGGGAGGAGCATATCTCCGCTTGCGTCGATTTGAGGAGGAGGAAGCTGTACGCAGCCTTCCCAGATGCGCAAAGAGCTGCGGATGTCGTTGGTAGCGGAGACTGCGTGGTCGTCGAGCGAAAGATTTCCATTCCCCGTATCGACGTAGGACTTCTGGCCGACTAATTTAGGCCATATCGTCGATGGCGCAACGCGGTATGCGTAGCTCTTCGTAATTTTGCTGTTATTGGAGAACAACGTCCCCATGAATGGCGCTGTGTAGCTCTCGCTGAAACCGCACATGCGAACCGAACCGATGCGACCCTTGAGGTGCAGGATATTATTGCAGAAATTAAGGTACGAGTCGGGACAATACTCTTCCACAGGTGCTACAGGTGCTACAGGTGGGTAGGTTGGACTGTTGGCATCGGGAAACGTTGGACTTCGTAGGCCTCCAGGGTCTTCGTCGAAGTTGAATCGTCGGGGTGTTGTCGCTGTTGGACTGTACGGTTCTGGTGTTTTGGCGCTTCGCGATGCTGATCGTGACGCCGAGCGTGACGGCGGTCGACTTCTTATTGCGCGAGGCGGCGAGACGATCGCTGCTTGGGGCCGTTTTCCGTGGAAACGTCGACAGAGGAGAATCAGGCTCTCCATGGGGCACGACTCCTTTCGCTTCATTTGTGCATTGATGAAATCTTGGAGCAGTTTCTCGATCTGCTCAACGTTCGGTGACAGCGCTACAGCGCCAGGATCAGAGCCGCAGCCCAAATGCGTCATGTCGAGTTCGATGACGATGTTACTTGCGTACATGCCGTAGTTGTTAAGCCATGTTGTTGCAAGTGGGCTCACTCTCGGTCCAGTGAATGGCGACAAGACGGCGTGTAGTTTCGTGTTCTGCAGAAATGCGACAAGAAAGTCCGCGCGAAATGCAAAAGATACTTCAAGGTAAGAAGCTATTTGCAGTAATGTCGATGAAGGTGACTCAAAGTCTTCTTTGCGCCAAACATCACGGCTAAGTGCATGTTTGTTCAAACGCAGGGGCTTGTCGCATGGCGGGAGTAGATAGCGACAGATCCGGTACCGCACAGAATCAGGAAGTCGGAAATACCCTGAACTTGGTTTCTCTCTCGCATGATTCTCGTAGAAAGAATTAAGCACCTTTTCGAAACTCGCTTTCTCAAAAGCGCCGTGATACACAGCATCGAGTGTCCGATCCCAAGCCGGGAGCCCTTGGCGATGCGCACTCTGCGATACACCCAGCCCAGGAAACACAGCAGCAACAGGCGTAGAAGGCTGTGAGCGATTCCTCCAAGACGATGGATTAGAAACACTTCTTGTGCGCGCTTTGGCACTGCCTTGAAGGGGCATTATGAAGTCAGCCGAGTTGTTGTGGTTATGATGCAGAGGTAAAGACTGGAGACGCACTCATCCTCAGAGTCTCGAGACGCTCAGAAATGTCATTCTTGGTCTTGATTGAGCCGACGCGACGGAGGAGGGAGGTTACGGATGTGGAGGGCGATATAGAGGGCGATGATGATACTGGAGTTCCCATTGCGGCAACGCTGACTCTGACGCTGAGGCTGTCGCTGTCACTGCCCTGTCACTGGCACTGGCGCAGACTGTACCCATTTCTCTATAGGGATTGGATCAAGGGATAGGTAATTAAACAATGCGAGGTCCAAGATGTGAGGGATTATTAAACAAGTCGTCGTTTCTTGTGCTAAAGCTTACGCAGAGAAGATAAACTTTGGACCGTCCGGTGACTTAGGAATAAGACATCTAGTATGAGGTAAGTACAGGTTAGGCAATCCCTAACGTCAGTCGTACGATTCATGTAGTCTACTCTAAGTACTGCCCGTACAGTATTTGAGAGCGGAAAGTTACAGTCTTATTGCCTGAGATGTCTTGTTGTTTCTCTATTAGGTATCTCTTTGCTGCTAATCTTTATTTGGAAGTTATTTCACTTACTGTATCAATCACTCGTCGCGAACCCTTCATCTTTAACAACATTTATACCTTGTGCACAGCATTTAATACTTTAGCTCTGGAGAATAAAAGTCAAAACAATACAATTCATCATTTGAACTACCTTCATTTGACAAGATATCGAATATAATAATCATGGCTAATGTGTGGTCCATAGAGTCTGCTGCTTGTCGTGAAAGACATCTTGGTTCAACATGATAAGCAAAAAAACACTACAACGAAAAGGTTCTTTCCTCAAGGTTTTGTATCTGGAGTCATTATGGCAAAATACTGCGGTATCGTGACTTCTCAAGAAGTCTAAATCAGTCTGACTTCCGGAAGAAGGAGGAAGTCTGTGAGTGGGAGGCAATGCAGTCAATGCCTTGTCCAGTATAACCCAGTAAGTTCTTCAAAGTAACTCTCCTCAAGCACGAAGCTTTCGTGCGCGCAATATCCAATATTCTCATAAACTTTCGAATGAACCTTTCAGCATAAAGATTGACATCTTTAAATGCGTTGTATCCTTTCTCTCCTCCGACTCCAGCTTCTCTCTCCGTTTATCCTCAAGTCCTTCCGCCTCTCATGATTACATGCTCTTCTTGGACTCTAGGCTCAGCAAACATCACTTTCATCAACTTCGTATCCGCGATCATGTTGTCCTCAAATCCTCTAACAGTTCTGGACCCCAATGTCGTCATCCCTTCATTATCTACAAGAGTCAGAAGCAGCTTGACCATGCCAACCCAAATGACCATTCCAACCCATATATTAGTCGCCAGAAACTGGACACAAAACAACAACACCACCGAAGCCTCACAAAACAACACCATCACCAAAGCCCATGACTCTCCAATCTTCTACCCCAACAGGGACGGCATCATTGCCTTGGCACTTCTTGCAGCCATCTTGGGCCTCTTCATGGGACTCGTACTCCGAGATCTTCTTGACAAGAGACGCACTGGCGAGTTCAAGGAAGACAAGAAGAGTTGTGGATCGTTTTTCCGAACACTCTTCCGCATGCCTTGTATCATGTGTAGCCAGGACAGCTTGAGGCAACTGTGGATCAAGTTCGCGAATCTCTTTCGCTCCAAGAAAAACAAGCGCGCGGTGAAGAAGGCGGACCAGGACGGAATCGAACTGGACGCCAGACTCCAGAGCGGGAGACCCATCGGGGTATTTAATGGTGCCTCGTCGCCCAAGATCGCCTTTGCTTCAGATAAGACTAGGAGGAGTAATTCCAAAGGCAAGGCCGTCGATACCACCATTCTTCCTCAAGTCGCCGACTTCAGCGTGGGCCAAGGCTTCGTATCTACTCATGTACGTGGGGCCAGCTCAGGTTCTATCCGAGGCAACTCTTCTGAACATGATAATGCCTTGGGTATCTCCAATCCTGGAGGTTTGTCCACCGAGAACGCAGGTTCTAGCTCGACAAATAACCACCACGGCGCTGGTTCGAGTTCGGCTTCAGCCGGCCGTAGCCACTGGTGGTCGCTTGGTCATGGCCACGGCCATGATACTAGCCACAGTCACAGTCATAGCAACTCCCATAGTCATGATTATGGGTCGCATTCTTATGATTTCGGCTACACTGGCTCTGGTGGCTTTGACTCTGGTGGTTTCGATGGAGGCAGTGGTGGTGGTGGTGGTGGTGGCGACTAATACTGTATTCATGTAGGATGTCTTTGGATGCTTTGCGCTGGTTGAGAATCATCGTTTGGTTAACTTGCTTTGGGCAGATTAGCCTTGCTGGAAGAACATGCTGGTGGTTAATCGATGGCTCAGATAGAAGAATCTCGGCGGTCGATACGGAGTTTTCGATGATTAGAGCGGGCTTGGATGGAGACATTACTGGGCACGGAATACACTGTAGAATTACAGTAGAAATACAAAGCCAATGTTTATCTGCCGTCTGGCTATCGGGTGAGTGTAAGTGATAGAGATTCCAGCCGGGTTCGTGCATAACTCAAAACTGGCCAATATATACCGTTGCATCACCACTATCTATCACATACGACCAAAGCTCGTAGAAAATACGGGATCCCGTCCGCTCTCCCATAGTCAAGCTGCGAAGCGCTGGATTAGTAGTTGGGTCGGTGACGACCAGCGAATCCCCGGTGTTGTATGTTTTTTGCCCTTTTTTTTGTCTCTTGTGAATATTGTGGGCCTAATTGATCACTTATACCAGTTTGTGGAGTAAAGCTCTGAGATGGTTGGCCTCGACGAGGATGAAGTGAAGGTACTGTGCCGGCAATATAAACATCAGAGCAAAGATGTAAAGCAGAGAGTACGTTGACCAAATTCGGGTCCGTAATGTAATCGTTTTGCTTTTGCCAATCACCATTCTATGGGCCATGGTGTTGTAACGGATGCTGAAGACGGACGCGCTTGGGTTAGGAACTGCATCTTGAAGATGATAGGTTCCAGCCATGCCATCGAACTTTTCCATAATTCAAGGCTCGTTGATATACTATTGCATCGCATCCATCTATCACATACGATCAAGCCTCAAGGAAGTCCCGCTATCCTGTCAATCTTCTCACTCTGCTCAGAGACCTCGGCTTCTCGCGCCTACTGCCTTTAAGTTTGGAGGCATCGATCACAAATGTAGACCCCGACTCATCCTTCGCTTCCAAACCCAACTGCAACGAGAACCATCTTAGTACAGTAGGACAGAAAATCAGGACATGTTCAAATCACCTTTGGTGTTATCACTTGTTGGGTTTCTCCCAGGCGTTGTTTCAAGCCGAGGGGAGGGCCATATTTGCCGTCTAAGATGCCATCAGTCTCATCCTGCTCGTCGAGCTCGATGCCTCCCAGGGTAGCAATAATGGGACATCCTTTCCTTGCTTGAAATGATTTAAAAATAGGGATCGAGCGGGTTCATTGGTAAATTGGGATCCGAGTACAGTAAGTTGAAAGCTATCTTGAGAAATAGTGGAGGAGTTTGCATTCGCTGGTTTCTCCGTTGGAATTCTTCATCCTCAGTCACTCTGAAGACTCTGGGGGACGCCTCTCGCTTAATTCTTGCAGGTATTCAATATCTGTAGCCTAGTGATCTTCTCTCCAAACTTCCAGGAACTCGTATGCGTAAGCTGCGGCCGCTGCAGATGCATACCGTCGCCAATCTTTATTCCTAGGGAGAATCAGAATAGTCTGAAATGCCACGAATAACTAAACAAGGCATAATATCCTACAGTCCATCAGCCTCCATCTCCAAGCAGATCACATCAAGTTCTCGGGCAGCCTCATCGCGACAGGCGGCATCTTTCATAACGGAATTCCCTGAGGCCGTGCCTCCATAGTTGATAGCAGGATCATCATCCGAGACTTACAGCTTTCTCTCCTCGAGCTGAGACTTATCACATCCACCACAGGTAGGGGATAAGATCATGATCGTATAACGATCTGAATAGGAGGTCAGCTTTACCAGGTCGGTCATATGCAGGGTATTCGCCTATCGTTTCTCTCAGGAACGATGGGGCTTGGCTACCAGGAAGTTCATGTCGTGATCGTGTGTTCGAGATCGAGCTACGAAGGGACGAGTCCAGTATCCGCGGAATTTCCCATCCCTTTATCTGCGGCATTCCCGACTTCACTCCCTTTGTATAATCGTACTACATAACTCTGACTCCTACAACAATATATCCGAGTTATATGCCAGTATTTGTTAGGCTCCCACCACCAATGCCCACCACCAGGCCGATGCGGACATTAGGATAACTCCTCCTTATACAGGTAGTCAAGACACTTGCAGAGCTCTTTGTTTCATACTGGTATTCTGGTAGGCAGGTCATGTTGACATTGTGATTTCTTCCTCTGGTTGACCAAAATCTCTGTCGCAACTGATCATTTGAGATACTACACACACGCTGTACAAAACTTTCACAAGTAATCCGCTGAGTTGAAATTGACCTGAGCCTAATTCACCAGTCCTCTCAACGAAACCTTGGCCAGACCAACTTTTCCACAAGGCTACCAACGCTGTTGTCCAACCGCGATTCCTTTCAACCTTCCCTCAATGCTCCAATCCCGTCAACTCCTTCGCCTGAGGGCCTGCTGCCACTAGTCGGGTACGAGATAGGTGGACGTCTTGAGGCGGCCAATCAGCGATGTCCCTGAAGGCTTTGAAGCTGCCTTGACTCTTGACGCTGCCCCGGATGTGACCTGGTAGACAGATGTTTATGCGAATGCGTAAATGTGATCCTGGGCGCCCAGATCGAGAAGAAAAAGAACTACGTTCTTTGTCGTTAGCCCCACTGAGAAACTAGATGATCCGCTTGTGTTTCGCATACCTCGCAAGCTGAGCTCTTATTTCCACCGTCCGTCCTTGCTGGCTTGGTAATGAGGGGCTGCAGAATTGTATTTGAAGAAAAAAAAGTGCAAGCCCATAAGGACCATGTCGATCTGAACTGAGGAAGGCTATTAGGTTTGTATTCATACAGGATGCAGATGGTAGGTGACTTACCCTGGCGTGAATGCAGGAAACAGTCCAAGCAAATATGTTCGGCGATTGTGCACGGTGTATTTTGTATGAGGCGTAGGGCATATGTATAGCGCTTTAAGCAGAGACATCAATGAATTTGTCAATATTTGGTGCTCTGTTCCGTGCCAAGTCATTTCGTATAATGCAGATGAACAAGCTATACAGGGTCAGAGGGTGGTCCATTATGGTCAGAAGGCACCTACCTGGACAGAACTGCAGGGACATTGGCCTTGGTGTAAGGTGGTATGTGCTTCGAGAATGATAGTAGGACCAATGTTGGATAAGCGCTCAAAGGTAATATGGCTTGTCTAGACCGAGTTGCTTGACTGTTTGGGGAGAGTATTGTCTGAGACGGGATTCGAGGTTCGGTAGCGGCCTTGCAAGCGAATATGCGTGGGATGAAGCGGAGCCGATGCTGTTGAACCTAGAGGGAGTTTCCCAGAATATAGAGCGCGTCAGCCAGGGCCGACGACTAACGTGCGCTCCTTTCAGATGTAGTACCCGATGTTTCATCTCTGGCGGTGGGATGCTCATGCCTCTGAAGCCTGAACCCTCCCACCGCCTCAGGAGCTCTGGGATCTCTTCACCAAGAAACGCACCTTGAGGATAAATTTGATGTAGTATTGCTGCGAACCAAGACAAGTCGACTGTAAGGTTATTCAGGTATGAAGATGTCATTTGTGTAAACAGGCGTTGTGACCGTAAAGGTTACTATAGGAGGAGATGTAATGTGTGATCGAGGTGTAAGAGGAAAACAAGGAGGATGACGATGATGATGACGAGAATACGATGAGGAAGATGATGATGGGAAGATGATGATGGGAAGAAGGGGATAAGGAAGAAGAGGATGAGGAAGAAGAAGATGAGGATGAGGATGATGGGAAGAAGAGGATGATGGGGAAAAGAGGATGATGGGAAGAAGAGGATGAGGATGATGATGATGGGAAGAAGAGGATGATGGGGAAAAGAGGATGATGGGAAGAAGAGGATGAGGATGATGATGATGGGAAGAAGACGATGAGGAAGAAGACGATGGGGAGAAGAGGATGAAGAAGAGGATGAAGAAGAGGATGAAGATGATGGAGAGAAGATGATGAGGATTGAAGAAGAAGAAGAAGAGGACGAGGACGAGGACGAGGACGAGAAGAGAGACCACGTCCTCAGAATGATCACTCCTGCCTCAAGTATCAAGACTTCATTTTACTAAGGTAAGTAGGAACCTCTAACCCTCCTACTACATATCATCAGGAAACAAGTGATGAGCGCAACTGCCGTACTAAACACCAAATATGGCAGGCAATACCTAAGCAATGACTGGGTCTACTAAATGCAGTCTTGACGCCTACTAACAATTCAAGGCAAGACCTTGGCACCATTCACTTGCCTAGGTAGTTACTCGGGTAGACACAAAAGAATCAAGAGGTAGGCATATCTGTATAGTAGTTACCTACTTATCAAAAGCTACAGCGCAGGTAGATACCTACGCGGGTAACGAGGGTCTAGGTCAGTGTTAGCATTACAAAGGGAGTGTTTTCTTCCCTCTTCAGAATTGCTACAGTAAATGGGCTTGCCTGTAGCTGCTTGGTCACATTTGAGCTTATCTTCCGTTATAGAGCTCGGTTGGAAAAGGCGACATATTCACAGAATTGAACATATTGAGTCTTGGCCTACCTTGGATACGGGCCAGTTGTGGTTGATTACATTGAAATAGAGAAGCTCGGGCACTTTAGAGCACAAAACACAAGATACAAAAATATGGGCTTGCTTGTGATACATTTACGAAATTTCCAGTAGTAACAGATTTCCTCCGGAACAGTATAACAACAGACCAAACAGATCCCAGCAGAGATATGGGGACTGTATCAGTAATTCTCTTCGACCCTATGTAGATAATTATGTGTTGTTTTTCCTGTCTGGCTGGAAAGCGCTGGCTGGCCTCGATATGTGATTGACGATGACACAACCAGTGATTTATTGGCACTTGCCAATTCGGCCAAAAAGACCAAAACATTCTGTGACCTCAGTTCACGGATACATCATGTTCAAGTGTAGAAGCTGAACTTTGCTCTCTGATGCCAAGTGCTCATCATAGGTCAAGCCGGAAATACTACAGACGAGATGAAACATCGGGTACTACTTTATAATGAGCTGAGGTAGAAATGGACAGAGAGAAGTGGAGAGATTCGATGCAATTTATACATGCAGAAAATCACAGTGTATTCTGAAACATTGACACTGTACGAAGACGCCTCGTTGAGCTCGGTTTAATGCTGCATAAGGTTCAAAATCAGCATTGTGTGACTGAAAGTGTAGTTTTATTGAGTACGCCTCTGCAAAAATCTAGCCTCTCGAGATGCATTCTCAGCTGTGGTTGGTTGAATCTTGCCTGGGTTTAAAAATCCTAATTAGCAATTCTCCGTGAAGTGGTTAGCAGAGACAGAAGCAGAAAAAAGTTAGTAAATGTTTTTTGCTGATTCTTCCTTTTTGTGAATGAGGCGGGTTCGATGACTTGTAGTAATTGACCCAAGTATTATGTGTAGGCTTCCATTGTAAAGTCAAGGCACTGACTGACTGTGTGGTTGGTTGGTGTTGATGAGGATGAGACAGCCTTGTCAATATCAACTACCTGGAAAACACTAAGCTCAAGCAATAAACTCAAGCATAGAGAGATATAACAGAAAGCGCGCCCGCCTGGTCTCAGGTATAGATTGGATAAGCACTTTTTTCGTCTCTTTTCTTTTTTCTTTCTTTTTTGACAGCTGGGGATGGGGAACTTGATCGTTGGCATTTTGACTTCTCTATTCCCTGTTCAAGCTACCTACCTACACTATAGCGACTGACGCCGAAAACATTGAGTCCGGTCAAGACCGAACCGTACTGTACCTATCTAATGAAAGAGAAGAGAGATATTTCTCTTCTAAAGTTGGACTTGATTTGCATTTCTTATTATAGTAGGCGAGGACTTGATGTCGATAACTATCCTTATCATAGTCTGCAGAGCGATGCTGGCATATGGTATGTGCCTTTGACACGGGGCAAGCAAATGCGTGACAGGCCATGCAGCAAGCCAACAGTCTCAACAATCAAGGGTAGCATCAGATCCCTTTCCATATCTGTTGAGGGACAGCAAATTGTCATGGCCAACGAAAGGCCAAGGACAAGTTTCCGGCGATTGGCATCTGTGCAACTTACACGGACACACAGCACAGCACAGTACCTACACGAAGCTATTTTCGTGCCGGAATACAAGTCTGTTTGCCGATACAGAGCACCTTTGGTCTTCTACTGGTTGGCCAAGCGCCATTAAGAACTTCAGAGTGACCATGCCAATCTAGAGAACGGGCGTTGTCTATCTACCTTAATGAAGAACACAGAGATATCGATATCTTTGTCGTCGGGGATTGATACGAGGTTACTGACATTTGGCTGACCGGCAGTTGTGCCGCTTAAAAGTGGCTACAGGGCGATTACAGGGGTCCCATCACTGAGCCGTAGCACCCACAGGGGGCAGTTACCTTCCATTCCGGGCGTCTTTCGGCGTGTCGTCCAATGATATTATCTTGGGATGTGTCAAGTGACGTAACTTTTACTACCTAGCAAAACAGTCGGCGATTGCAATTTGATCGGCGACCAAAATAATGTCCACGCTCTGTGAACCAACCTCAAGAAAGCGATCTGTAAGTCACGATGCTAGGTTGTCTCGGCATCTCATCTCAGGTAATTAATTGCTTTCTTCCGACTCGCTCTTCTTGTTCACGTGTCACGTTGCTCACCGCTGGGCTTATCATGAAATAGAAAAGGGCTTATATAAAGTGAGAATCTTCATCTCACAGTTTCGATGGTTGTTCTCCGAGATATTCCCCGACGTCATTTTTTGTTAGAGATCCATCGCGAGTCCACTGTAACGTCTACTAGAGATTTGTTTCGTTTTGCGACAGCGCTCACAAAGTGTTTTTGGCGATGCATTGTTGCTCTTTATTGGGGTAATTCTCTTTTAGTTCTTCTGTAACCATGTTCTCGCGATCAACACGGCGCTTGGCCAGCCAGCTACGACCCCTACGATCTTTATCTATCCCTGCATCACAAGCTCCCGCGAGGGTACAATCTCGCACCTTCATCGCAACACGACTCACAAGATCTGCATCGACAAAACCTCCCGTTTCCGACAAATCTGCGACGATATCGAGAGATCCAAGCACTTCCTTCGCATTTCTCCTCGCTGGAGCAGCTTCCTTCTACCTCGCATACAGCTTCGCGCAACAATCTCCTACGCGATGCGACGCCATCGCCCATGACGAAAACGACCATGATCCTCGAGATCCTTCTCTTCCTCGATATCGCATCAACGAAGTCCGCAAGCACGATGCTCATTCTGATCACCCCTGGGTCATCCACCGCGACAAAGTCTACGATATCACCGAATGGATAGGCGCGCATCCTGGCGGCGATGTTATCCTTCGCGCGGCGGGCGGTTCCATTGATCCCTACTGGGATATCTTTTCGATACACAAAAACGACTACGTCTACGATATTCTAAATCAGTACCTAATTGGGTACGTCGACCCGGCAGATCTCGTCGATGGGCGACCGGCGCGAGAAGAGATCGAGGATCCCTTCTCGGATGATCCAGTTCGACATCCAGACTTGATTACAATGACGCAGAAGCCCAGGAACGCAGAGACGCCAGCTTATGCTATGACGAATGACTTTCTCACGCCTAATGACCTTTTCTACGTGCGCAATCACATGTGGGTGCCATCAATCGCCGAGGACCCCAATGATCACCATCTCACGATAGAACTTCCTGATGGAACCACAAAAGAATACACCCTCGCGGACCTAAAGAACCGCTTCAAATCCCACAAAGTCACAGCCTCTCTTCAATGCTCCGGCAACCGTCGGAAACACATGAACGAGGAATCTGGCCGCAAAACAAATGGTCTTCCGTGGACTGCTGGAGCTATCTCAAACGCCTGCTGGGAAGGCGTCTTGCTCTCTGACGTCCTGGCAGATGCAGGCTTTGATCTACATTCAGGCCTCACAGGAGAATCCGAGGCAAAGCATGTTCAGTTCAACGGCCTAGAAGCTTACGGTGCATCTATTCCTATCAAAAAGGCTATTGACCCCCAAGGCGATGTGATACTCGCCTACAAAATGAACGGCCAGACTCTCCCGCGCGATCATGGGTTTCCACTACGAGCTATTGTTCCCGGGCATGTTGCTGCGCGATCTGTCAAGTGGTTGAACCATGTCACGCTGAGTGACGAGGAGAGCACATCTCAGTGGCAACGACGCGATTACAAGTGTTTTGGCCCGAACCAGACAAAAGTCGACTGGGATGCAGCACCCGCCATTCAAGAATTACCCGTCCAAAGCGCCATCACAAAATGCAAACTTGGCGATTGGACAGCCAAAGATGACGGTTCTCACACTTACACAAAACCAGCTTCATTGGCTGGCTACGCATACTCCGGTGGAGGCCGCGCCATCGTCCGTGTCGACGTCTCCTTCGACAACGGCAAAAACTGGTCTCAAGCCTCCATCCTTCCCGACTGTTCCACAAAAGAGGGCGAGGAATCGCCTTGCTATGGTCACGCAGCCTGGGCATGGCGGAGATGGAAGTTTGACGGTGCTGTCCCGTTGGAGGCGTTTGAACCCGCATCATCAGGGAAGCGATGTGCGACGTTTGTTGTGAAAGCCACGGACGAGGTGTACAACACGCAACCTGAGAGTCATGCAGCAACTTGGAATATTCGCGGTAATCTTGCTACAGCGTGGCATCGCGTGAGGGTTTGCGATGACGGTCCTACCGGGTCAGAAACAAAAGCGTAGAATTGGTTAAGTAGCATTGGTAATGGGTTTTGTAGTTTTGGTTGGAGTTTGAGAGCAGGCGAATGGGTTTGTTACTGGACGAGCGATATATGGCGGTCATTCCAGCCATACACACAATGGGTGCTTAATTGTTAGACCTACTGACATCAGAGTGTATTCAACATTCTCTAATCGAGTTGATGGCAAAACACGATCACAGGTGGTAAACCACCCAATTCTATTCTCGACTAAGTGAATACATCGTCGCCAGGCATATTGTACATCAGCCTTCGCTCCGTACCCGCTCTATTCGCATGATCTGCCCTTCTAAGTGTACAATCCAACTATCTCCACAGTATCATCCTCGCTTTTGAACTGCTTCGAGACGTAATCACCCCTACTCGTCATCATCATCGTCATCCTCCCCAGCATCGGTGAAGTACTCGAACTCCTTAGGAACAGGAGCCTCTTCATCGTCTTCGGAGTTTTCATCGACGGCCGTCAGTACACCCGCAGCAGCAGCGGCGCCTGAGGCGTTGCCACCAGGAGTCTGGGGCTCAGCGTCGAGTAAACCGAATGGTGATCGGCCTTGGTTGCGAAGCAACTGTCCAAGCATAGCGCTGTTGGCTCCTCCTCGAGACTCGGCAAGACTGTCAAGCACAGCACGTTGAGCCCCGCCACGTCCGCCCCGTCCAGTTTGTTGGCCTGCCACAGGGGCACGTTCGGTGGTAACCTTCTTTAGCTTCTCCTCGAGTAAACTCTTCTCCTCGTCGGGCTGACTATCGTGCAGAAGCAGGGGACCACCAGTAGGCTGTAAAATATTAGCAATGCAAACTACGCAGCAAGACATGTATGCTCACCTTCTTGACGGGCTTGTATCGGCCAGCAGGGAAGCTGATATACTTGAGTTGACCAGGAAGAACTCGGGTCATGTTCTCGATTTCGTAGCCAACCTTCTCCTTCTCGGGCTTCTTCTTGGTATCAGCAGAAGCCGCCGGTTCCTTCTCTTGCTCTTCCTTCTTATCCTTAGCTTCATCTGCCTTCTTGTCCTCGTCCACGTCCATCTTGTCGCCACCACTCTTAGAGGGGGCGGTGTCGATTTCCATGCTCTCTCTTCGCTGAGCACGCTCCTTCTTCTGAGCTCGTCGCTTGGCCTGCGCAGTTGTTGATAGAATTGCGGTGGCAATCAGAGCAGGACCTTCTTCCGTCTTGACTTCTTGCTCGGGAGGGTAATCGAAAAGGCTAGGTCGTGTAGCACAGTGGAACTTGAAGTTAGGCATCTCCAGATCGTGATCAAGTCCAATGATGGACGTGGGAGAGAAGCTTAGCGACAGGAAGTGGGTGAAGGGGAACCAGTACCAGTATTGTGTGAACACAGCCATGCCAACAATGCCGGCCATATTAAGGTTGCCAGTCTGGGTCTGGAGGCCGATGGTGCAGTTGCGGCCACCAGCATCAATGATACCAAGCGCGAGAGCAGCACCAAACTTGGTCATGGCATCCTCGTGACGGTCGCCAACCACCTTCTTCAGAGTCTTGCGGATCGACGAAACCTTGGGGTTCATGACCTCATTCTGCTGAACAAGAATCATGGAAAGAGAGATGAGGGCACCCTGTCGGACAAAGTCTGTGGGGTCCTTCATCATAGGCTCGAGCAGGTCGATGGCCTCGTCCAGGCCTGTGCCAGCGCATGAGATACCCAGAGCCATGGCGGAACCGTATCGCACATGAGGGTTATATGATTCAGAGAGGAGCTCAACCATACGAGGCACGCTTCCAGGCTTGCGGAAGAGGATGAAGCCCAGACTCATGACGGCGATACGGCGGACATCATCGTTGACATCGCTAACAGCAATATGAAGGAGCTTTCGGATAGCCTTGTTGCTACCGGTACCGCAGTAGGCAAGAGCAACAGTCATGATACCACCGTATCGCAGCGTGGGATCAGGGTCGTTAAGGAGTCCTTCAATGAGAACATCGGCTCCCTCTTGGCGGCCAAACATAATAAGTGCCATACCAATAGCAAGGCCACGGACAATCTTCTCATGCGTGGTTTCATGCGCATATGTAATCATATCCTCCAGAGCCTTGACATTTCCAGTGCCAAGCATGATAAGACCCATGGCCAAACCAACAGCCTCGCCATTGAGTGCAGAATCCTGGAAGAGGATTTCTCGAAGCTTCTCAAAAATTTCCCAGTCGCCAGTGGCCATGCCAGCAATACCCAGACCCAAAGCACCACCATGCTGAACGACCTCTTCCTCAGCCTGGCTAAACTGCTCCTTGAGGTAGCCCAGAGCATCGGCTCCGTGGTTGGCGTGGATCAGTCCGTAGGCGTAGAGAGCACCACCCTGGCTAAAGATAGAGCCGCTGCTAAGGCCACCTTGTCGGGGAAGATAAGGTTCGAGGAGCTTTCTAGATTGAGAAAGGTTTCCCCGGTGAATAACACCGAGAGCAGCAGTCGCCGTGAACTTGGACCAGTTGACTGCCTTGCCCAACCACTCCAAGTTATCGCGGAAAAACTTGTCGTTTGTAGTTCCTTGGTTCATAAAGGCGTTGCAAAACGTGACCGCCGTGTGGAAGATGGAGTTTCGGCCTTCGAGACTGTCGCGGACCTTGTTGAGGATGCTCAAATCGGTTCGGTTGTTGCGATAGAGGAACTCAAGGTTAAGACGGATGGTCTTGCTGCCATCAAGAATTTCTCGGATATTGGAATAGGCCTTGGATACTGGTTCGGGAAGCTCGTTTTCGGGGTCTTCCTGCTTATTCTGAAGCAGAGATTCGCTCTCGTTGGATTGTTCAGCGTTCTCGTCAGACTCCTTCTTGACAGGCTTGCTAGCTGGGAGTGATGCAAGAACCTTGCCGAGAAATTCCTGAGTACCGTTGTCATAAAGGTCAAAAGCAATTTGATAGGCGTTGGCGATGGAAGAACGGTCGCCCTTTTCAACAAGGTTACGCAGCATGCGAGATGCTTCCTCATCTGAGTTAAGGTAAACGACACACTTGGCGATGGCAAAGTAATCAGGGTTGGGAATATCGTTGAGGAGATCGAGAATTAGCCTCAAAATTTCGGTTCGGAAGGCTCTCTCCTGGACGATGTCCATGCAAATTCCCAATGTGTACTCCATTAGATCCTCTGCCGGGCCAGGTGAGTTTTCGAGAGGGTTAGACTTGGCTTTCTTCTCATCATCGCTAGCGCGCTTGATGACGCTTCGAAGAACGTCCAGTTTCTTGGCCTCAACCGCAATACCCACCACTTGCCTGTAGCGGCCCTGCTCTAAGCAGCTTTCAAAAAGCCTCTCAACGACTCTCTGAAGCGAGCCAGTGGCCTGGTCGGGGAGCTCAGCGATAGAGCCAGAGCGACCTTGCTTAAAAGCAGGCTGGAAGGTGGCCTCGAGCATCGTGTTGTCGATCGAGTCGCGGGAAAGAAGAGACTTGGGAGGTAGGGTTGTCTGCGAAAAAGGCGTAGTGGGTGACATGACGGCACCCTCAGCGCCGCTGGCGAAGGTAGTAGCCAACTCGGGGAGATCGGTGTTCTTTGACGCCTGAGGAGCCGCCTTCTTCGCAGCATTCACTGCGATGTACTGGTCGACACATTTCGAGATAATGGTCTCCTCAAACTCGCCAGGGGAATCTAGCTTGAAAAGGTCGCCGGCGGCGAGGGCAAAGACCATGCTATCATTGTAGGCCTGGAGATGGTAGTAGACCTTGGCAAGGACAAGAGCAGCGAGCTGACGCTCAGGGAACGACTCGTCCTCGTAGAGTGCCTCGCTGGGAGATAATGTTAGTAAAGCTTATCGCACCATGAAGGCGAGACGCGAAGATGACGTACATCTGTGTCAACACAGCAGCGACCTCAGTCCAGACGGTATCTATATCGTCGTTCAGGGTCTGCAGAGCGAAGACCTTGAGTTCGGGCTCCTCATCGGTGAGGAAGGCGAGGACGCCGGTAGCCGAGACGATACCGGGCATCTTGGCAGAGTATAAGGGATCGTGTGGGCGTGCTAGAGAGGTCCGTAGCAATGCGAGCGGCGATGCGAGAGGTTGCTGGGGTAAGAATGGTCGAGTAGTAGAGAATGCGTTATTTCCGTGTAGGCCCAATGGCATAAATAGGGCCAGAGGACGGAATTATGGAGTTTGTGCAGAAACAAAGGAGATGTCAAGAGAATTACAAGAGTTGGAAGCGATGAATTGGTTGGTGTTTTGCTCCAGCAGGGTCATTCCGAGAAAGGTCCACGTCAGGCACAGCTCTGCCTTGCAGTAGGTGCACGGGCCAACGAGAGCTCCAGGCAGTTGCAAAATTACTAAGCTCTCAACTCCAACCAGGACAAGCACGTGACTACTGGATGTCTCCAAGCAACCCCCAAATCCAAGATAGCACGCGACAGGGAGATGAATTGCGCCATGGAGTACTGCGAGCGCGCTGAGTTGTTACGGAGTTTGAAAGTTCATGTGCACGTACTCATTCATAGCTCTCAGTGGCATGTCAAATTTACAGGCCGCCTCAGCCATATCTCACACTTCCTCCTCCATACATACACGAGAGTTATTCACCAAAGCCATATAAAGCAGTATCCAGTGTAGAGAAGAACCGCACAAGCCTTAAAGAATCCTTTCCCCGTCGGACGTGGTCGTCCACCAGAAGAGCTGTTTGGGGAAGAGTATTCATTCAGGATATTGTCTTACTATTAGGGGAAACTGAACGTGTAATCAGGGGGAAACATGGATGTGACTAACTTAGAGCGATGGTGATAACTGATATCTTCCAATCGGGACCGGAGAAACCGAGTTCATAGACGTTGCCTGGTTCCCTTTGCAATGCCTTAGGGCTTGCAGCAAGATTTATTGGTCATCGTGAAAGCTTCTGGGTAAAAGCTTAGGTATATTCTGGGGGTATATCGTGTTCTCATTCATCACCTGTGTTCACAGCCCAAGGCTTCACCTTATGGGCGGCAGTCATTCCACAAACGTTATCTAGAAATTCATCCTACTCCTTGGCGTTTCAAGCGAGGATATCGTTCAAGCAAACTACATGTCAAATATCACCACCACTCTTACACGGCTCCATGTCTGTCATCTAGCTGATTAGGCTTATACAGGCATTACAGACTTGCTGTAAGAGGTTCTGCCATAGGGGAGGAAAGAAAACTCAGGACCTCAACCATAAATGACAAACAGACAGGTAAATATTAGCATGAGTCTAGTGTATCTTTTACTGAGTTTAGTATAACTTTTACTGAGTTTAGTATAACTTTTACTGAGTTTATTTTGGCACCCCTTACAAAGGTATAGTGTTTTCTTGCTTCCAGGGCAGCCATAACGTTGGCCTCAGCCGCAGTACTTGAACTACCTACCTAGCAAACTAGAGCTTCATGTGATACGCAATCAGCTTTGGACTAACTTTGACTAGATTCCGATGTACATTATACGATGCTAATGCACGTACTGCAGCACGTCTTGTTCAATGAACTTGTGGTTAGCGCTCGTGACCACTAATGTTGCTTTTGTGAAGCTGAACTCCAAATCCCATGGAGCTCTGCTGCCCCTAGTTCGTCAGTCGACTATGACGTCGAATGCAAGTTCTCTTTATGTGAGAAACATCGGAGTTTTTGGAGTAAGCCAACACTTATGAGAAGATCATATAAACATTCTGAGTCGATAAGGCTGATGTCCTTTAAGCTTAAGGAGATTGCAAAGGACTTGACCCTCCACAGGAATCGGAGTCTGACCCTGGCGTTTGAGTCTGGTGCAATTTATCTCGGGACATATGGAAAAGTGACAAGTAGCGTGTCTCATCTTTAATTCGCTAACTTGATTTGCGTAATGCTAAGCCACTCCGGGGGTTTGATGATCGGTACCTAGATCTCCATTGAGCTCGCAGCACGGAGCATGTACTGCTTGTAAAAATTGCTTGGGGAACGCTATCGCTGCTAATAAAATTTGTCCCTGGGCCATGTCCAGTACGTACAGTTGAGTGAGGTGAGGTAGTACCGCCCGTGGGCATATCCCTGGAGCTCTAGCGTCAGGCTGTCGCCTGTCCATCTTTGTTTGTCGCCAGAAAACGACGACAGGACACCAACACAAAATATTAATCAATCTTAGAACTATTCCAAGGCGCGAATAACCTCCAGCGCACACGATCCATCGATAATATTATCCGAACGATCATCTTTCAGCCGCGTCCATCTGCTTCTGTACGCGATTTCTATTCGCCAATCGTCAATCGTCAATTCGACAGCGTGGCAGCCTCGCCATGGCGACGTAGAAACATCCCAACCAGTCATCCATGTCCACCTGCGCCGTCCTCCTCGCGCGACACCGAACGTCCTCCATCGCCTCAACAGCGTCATAGATCTACATCAGTTGAGGACAGCATCTGTCCGTACTCAGTTGCGCTCCCGCCGCGTCGACTACCTGGTTCAAGACAAGCGACCCGCACTGCAATTGCTTTGTGGTCTCCCCTCGCGCCGAAACTTGGAGGCGTCGTGTTGTCGCAGAATTTTCATTCTCCCCTCATCACGACACCATCGCCATGGATCTCCGCTCAGTTCTCAATACATCTGACGGCGGCGATCGCGCTCCGGCCAAACCTGCGCCGAAACCGCAACCGCCGCCGCAGATACATCAACAGCAGCAACAACCTCACCCACAGCAGATGCAGCGACCATCGCAGAGTCCAGCCCAAGCACCCGCTCCTCCGCCGTACTATCGCGAGTACGGCCGCCATCCACCGCCGCAACCCTCACCAGGCAAACCGATGCCCCAAGAATATCCTCCGCATGCTGGCCATCCTCATCACGCTCAGTCACGACCACCGTCGCATCCTCACCCATCTCCCCATCAACCACCGCCCGGTGCGTATCCACCACAATCTCCGTACCAGGCACCGGGGCCATATCCAGGACGTCCTGCACCCCCTCCGCTACAGCCAGCGGGCTCTTTTCACGATCCACGGTCCCCAAGCGTCCAGACTCCAGGTCAATCCCCTTATCGAACTTCAACGACTCCGTCGGCCGTAGCGGCTGCCGCAGGTTATCCTTTTCCACCAACTCAGTCCCCTGGGGAGATGGCCAGTCCAGTCCAACGGCACCAATATTCACCTACTCAATACGCAACTCGCGAAAGCTTCTCTCAGGGCCCACAAGGCGTGCCACCAGGCCATGCACCTGGTCATTATCCTCCGACTCAGCAACAACACACACAAGGCGCTATCCCACAGGCGCAGCAATATCTGAATCAGCGTCCTCCCTCAGCTAGTCATTCTGCCCATTCTACTCCGACTCCAACCTCCGCTCAACCGCATCATCCTTACAGTTCTTTTGCACAAGGTAGTCCTGTCACAGCTTCGCGCCCACCGCCTGCCGAATACAATCGCCAACCTTCGCAACCACCCACGCCTGTCGGTCCTCCTCTGTCTGCCGGATCTCGACAAGCATCAGTTACAGGTGGTTTCGCACAGCCTTCGAGTCCTTACCAACAAAGACTTTCCTACACTGGGGCCCCCATACCGCAAGCACAGGCACAGGTACAAGCACAAGTACAGAGCTCACCTCCGCCTCCGCTCCACGCGAAGCGCATATCTAGTAGCTACGGTTCGCCCGCCCCCGACGTACACCGACGATCCCAATCGCACAGTGAGCGAGCTCCTAGCCCATCCGTTAGCCCCAAATCTCGAGTCCCGTCGATTCAAAGTAACCACGATCCACTTGCTGCATCGGCGGCAGCAGACGCCAAAGCCAAACTAGCTCAATCGGCTCCTATACCCCAACCAACCCAGCCAATGGCCATTGACACAGAACGCGCGGCAACTCCTGCCAAGCGCAAGCTTGAGGATCGCGACAGTCCCAGACAAGAACCAGAGGAGAAACGAATGAGGCCCAGCGAGATTAACGGCAGCGTTGCTGTGAAGCGCGAATCTGAGTCGGCTTCTTCCAGTGTACCAGCAGCTGCGGCGGTCAAGAAGCGAAGACGCTACTCACAACCGCCTATCTGGGCACAAGATGCTCGAAAAATGAACGGCATGCCTACGAATGCGAACTTCGTGCTACAAAAGAGAGTCCATTCACATCTCAATGGAAAGAAGGAGAACGCCCGCCCCAGTCGCCATGCCTCGCCAGAGACGAACCGGGGCAACCCTCCTCACGTTCCCGCACCTGAACCAGGTCCCGCAGAGATTCTCGGACCTTGGGAACCAAGTCTTACTGGCCTCAAACCTTTTGAAGACGTGTCAAGACAAGTGGCTGATTTCCTCTTTCTCAATGTTATCAACACTCCAGATATGAGAGAAATCAGTAGTCGCGGTATCCAGTTTGAAATCGAAGCGAAATTGGGCACTCTCATCGACAGAGATACCAATCAACGAGTTGATCGAGGTATTGCGTCTGAATGCATCTTGATGGACAACAGCCGTATAGCTTTTAAGAGTAGCATGACGGAAGTGAGTGTTCCAGCATCATCCTCGTTCTTTACCGTTGCTAACAATGCTTTAGGGCTCACACAAGAAGATGAACGACTACCTCAACGAACTAGTCAAAATCACACATCCCATGAACCCAGCAGGCAGCCAACGCGTACCCATCGTTGCTCTGCATCGGAGAGAGAGAGACCGGTTTTTCGAGATTCCACCAGATATGCAAGCACGGATACCTGGATGCGTGCGAAGTCGACTGGGATCGCGACGAGCAGTCCGTGTGAGAGTTACATACAACCAAAAGGACAACAAGGTCATTGCCAAGATCATCAAGGCACGCGTATCTGACCTTGATATCCACTTCCCTATGTTACCAATGGATTGTCGAATCAGTATCAACCTCGAAATGAACTGGGATGGCTCGGTGGAAGAACTGGAGCAGCTTCCAAATCGTGATCGTGGGGAAAACCCAGAGCGAAACAAGGACAGACTCAGTTACACACACGGGCCCTACCAGGTTGACCTCACGCAGGTTATACAAGATCGCCACGGAGTAAGTCCCCAAAGCCCCAGGTGGTATTTCAGTCCAACTAATAATATCCTAGGTAAAAGAGAAGGAGCATGAGCTTGAGATTGAACTCGACTCGAAGCTTCTGATCGACCAAGGGAGCAAGGCAGCGAGCTCAAGACCTCACCGCTATCAAGAACTCGTGGAAGGATTTGTGGACAACATACGACTTCTTACACGTAACGTGGCACACTGAACGGCAATAGACCATTTTAATTACCGGCGATAATGTTGGCTAAAAGGACGGGGTTGCGGCGCTGTGTTTACAGGAGGTGGCTCTGAAGGAATACCAAGAATAAATCAACTTATCTTTCTGTGATCCCAACTTATTTTCATGATGTTGAAACCTGTCCTTCTGTTTACGCAATGTTACGCTTGATGTATAAATAGTCAGTGGGTGGGTGGATGCGTCAAATGATCGCAACTTCATTTACAAGTCGAGATTTGGTCCAAATAACATTAGATCAGAACACGAGCACGTTGCCAATGGCTAGATCGGCATGAGTACAGCAGTTATCATTTCTTCGCGGAAGAAGGGCACAGTCAAAATCATCGCGATTTCCCTATGCTTGGGCTACCCTACATCACCAGGACTTATATCTGTGACGAACAATTCTTATTGAAACATTGGGAATAGGCTACACAAATACTGCATCCTTTCCAGAACTATATTAAAATCACACATTCCAGTTCAGCACCTTTATTCTGTCCGAGTTCATGTTTTGAAGAAGAGTGAGTTGGATCTTGTTGCTCCTTTACTGTCAGATAATAAATTCACATGTGTGCGCCATGCATTGCTACAAATGATCAACTTATCATAAACATGTTTTTCATTATTATATGTACTTAAATCATCGATAACTCATGGCCTATATCCCGTATTATACCCTCTTGTTGGCGCTGCACCCTGGTGGTCGTCCTGATAAAATGCTTCAAAGTCAGTGCCAACATATCGGCTCGCCGCAGGCACCGGTATTGTGTCTGCCTGTTCGTCAAAGCCCGTTCGGCCAGTTCCTCTTGACTCATGAACTTCCCCTGCAATCCAGCTCAGGTAAACTGTCTCGTGTACAAGCACATAGCCGCCCGACTTCTCTCCCGAGTCGTCAGAGCCGTCAGCGCTTTCGAACTCGGGCTTCTTCTCCACGACAAAGATCTCGTTCCTCTTGTGTTTCCGGCGCCATGCAAAAGATACGAAGCCGAGGAACCAGAGAATGCTGCCGCCGATGACGGACCATGTGATGACTGGGACAAGCCACCACTGGAGACTTTGTGGTGTTGAGGGCTTGATCCAGATAGTGACGATGGGCCACAGGCCACCAATCACATATATAACTGCGCATATAACACTGAGTGTTGGGTTGATATGCTTTCCGGTCATCTGTCGCCAAGTCTGGGGGACTGCTGCTGGACTATGAATCTCGTCCTTGTCTGTTTGTGGTGGTCCCTTGAATCGGAGGATTAGGATACCAAGACCCAGAAAGATGCCAAAGAAGGCATTGATGACATATGCGCTCAGACTTGTGAGTAAAGTATATGAATTGAAGTAGTCCATACCCCAAGTGGCAAAGATGAGAATGAAGCAGGATGTAAGGTGCAGGACGAAGGCACCAACAGGGGTTCTCTCTCTGTGGTCTTCGGGAGAGAGCCAACGTGTGCTCAGAAGAGAACTGAACATGCCCTTCTTCTTGAGCCATGATAGCAATCGACCCAAAGAGATGTCGCCGTCTTGAGCAAAGAACTTGGCGTAGGGAATGATACCTTCCTTGGCGATCTCTTGCTTTACCCGTGCAGCGGTGTAAGTCATCACGATGATGTTACCCATGCTTGATATGGCAAGGAAAGCGTTGAAGATCCGCTGGCCAGTCTCATCTTCGGTCAGAGAGCCGAGAGTTCTTTCGAAGAACTCTTGCGCCACATTGGTACTTATTTGATCCTTTTCTGGGACCACGACCATCTGAGGAGGTTTAGAATATGGTTGCGCAGGAAAGGGAAATATTACTTACGTATGAGATGTTGACAGCCATATAAAGCACAATAGCGATACCGACCCCAAGCATCATGGCGATGGGGTGCTTTCGCCTTGGCCTGCTGATCTCGCCCATGACGTAATTGGGCTGTTCGAAGCCAGAGAAGCTGAAGATGATGGCTAAGAAAGCGTGGGCATAGCCATTGGCATCGCCAGAGTCTGCAAAGGCACGAGATGGCTGAGTATTCTCCGAGATATAGTTCTTGACCTTGTCGCCCTTGGTGGTCTTCAAAGCTCCTGCACCAACCACAATAGCTGTCACGATAATGAGCAAGAGGATCATGACTTTGATCATTGCCAACATGTTGTTGAGAAGAATACCCGCTCTTCGAGAGAAGGTATGGATGAAGCAAGTGAGGATTGCTATTCCGATAGCAATGCCCCTGATTGCTCCGGGAGCTGGGTCAGTGTTGCCAGATGCGTATAACACTCGTGTAGCAAAGCTGATACAGTTGCCCGCCATGTTTCCAAGAGCAACGAAACAGAAACCGAACATGCATGTGCTCAAGAGTACGGTACCTCTTCTATATGCGGGCTTTTGGTAGACATATTGGAGGTAATTGAGGTCACCTCCGCTGCGAGGTACGCTCTGTTCAATGCCGTTGATGGTGTAGCGGGGAACATTGAGACCGTACTCTATGTAGACGTGAACGCCTGAGAGACAGTATATGATACCCGCCAGCCAGAGGAGAAGAGATGCGCCCGTTGAACGGGTTCCTTCCATTACTCTCTGTGGTGAATTGAAGATGCCGGTTCCTGTGATAAGAGTTAGCGATTCGTTCACAAAGTAAATAGAGTAGCACAGTGTTTCCAGGCCATATTGCTGCTCTTGATCAAAACACCAAGTTTCAACATCGCGATACCCTCATAATTACATAGAAGAGCAACTTCCTGATATAGAAAACTGCATTGTTCTGACACATTGAAACCCAAGCTTGGGCCAGAAGGAGCGAACCATGGATCTTGATATAAGCAGACTTCCCCACTTGGGTCTCATCCGAACTCTGGGCTCTCAACTTAAATTCAACTTCAACGCAACATCACCAAAATCCATCATGAATTGCCTCGGCGACATCTCAAGAAATCATACTGGAACCCTTCCAAAAGCAATGGGAACTTACCAATCATTCGGTTGAGGACTAGGCACATGACATCAAAGTACCCAAGCTTGAAGGCTTCCTTGGGCGCTGATGTAAAGATGCCATTGGGATTGTCGGTTTCCCTAAAGATCACCGAACGGTCGCTGTCCCATTCTGGCTCTTCACGTCGTGGTGACTCACGGCTGTGCTCCTGGTATGCTGCAAAGTCGTTCATGATGTGGTCTGTATGCAGCTGAAAGCTGCAGCTCAAGGAGGACGAAAGACTGGAGATTGGTCTGGGAACCAGCTTACACGTTAATTCGAAGCCAAAGTTGGCAACGAGTCAACCAACTCTCGGAATTGATACAAACAATGGCAAAGAGCAAGCTACGGTATGAGCTACACAGCTATCTGGGACCATGGGTATTAAGTAACGCTCTCGAAACTCATGCAGGCAGGGTTCGACGATCACACCAAAGCCGGGCGAAGAGCAATCAGCCCAAAATGGCAGACTGACCAAGCAAAGGGCGGAATTCAAGCCTCATCGCCATCGTGTGACCTTATCAACTCCCTGCAGGGGCTGGTCGTTCTAGGCAGACTTCCCCTCACTTTAGACAAGAATTCCGCAGCCTTATTGTCTACCAAAACGCCTTGTCCATACCTTTCAACCACATCAAAAACCGCAGCGCTAGCCGTTGCATTTCTAGCGCCGTTTTTATCGCTTCAACAGCCAATCTGCCAGCCCTGCATTACACAGCCCCGATGCATCTCAGACATGGCTCACAGACATGCCAAGCCTGAGCTGAAAGAACCCCGGTTACCAAACCCTCATCCTCGGGATAACTTTGTCTGAAGCATGGGGACGTGCGACTTGACTTGGGATGATACAAGATCGATCATTCTGTGTTATTCGTCATATGTCCGACCTGGATCATATCGAAGGAAAAGAAGTATACTGTTCTGAGACTACCAAAGCTTCCAATAGCTGGGTGCATGCTCCTTGATAAGAGCAAGCAAGCTATCGTCCGTTCCCGACCCTCCTCCACCCCGCATGCTCGCGCTGGTAGCCCACATGAGTAACCGATGCCCTGTTGACTGACCGAATCAGCCACGCCTCCGTGTCAGTCTGTCGTCGGTGCCTGGGAAGAGCTCTTTTCTCTTTCTGCGGCGAGGTTCCTCGATTTTGTGTCAGCCGTGGCCAGCCACTCCGAGCCGCACGCGTCTCCCGTACAGAGCTTGCATGCTGCGTTCTTATCTTCTTTCCCGAAGACTCACCTGGCCCTTGCATCTCTTTCATTTGGGGCGAACGTGTGGGTGTCACCCATACCAATTAGACAGTCCCGGGCCAAGCTCAGTCACACTTCTTCCGTTGGCCTCTTGAGCAACAGCCCTGTTAACAATATTTCTTAAGATACTGCTGCCCGTCGCTCATCCACAACCTACTCTGGCCCCAATAACGGCTACATTTCCCCAAGTGATCGTCTTCTAGCTTTTATTTAGAGCCCAGGTCCCTGCCATCTGAGGCTCCTTTGTAACATCAACCACAGCAGCGTTCGATGGCAGGCCCTCTCCAGGTTGGAGACCTTATCAGCCTCGGGCGCCTAGCCTGGGAAGTTTACCGCTATGGCTGGTCTGAAGAACATAATGCAAGTAAGTGATCCAAGCGCGATACCTTTGTTTCTCCTGCAAGATATGCCTTGCGGGGCTCCGCCAACGCAGTGCTTTTGTTGAATGTCAACCTTCACGAATAGGTACATGTACCTGGCGATCACTCAATCCTTCATCCCTCCGCCTTCAGTAGATGTAACACCGGTCTGACTGTATGGCAGCAAGACAATATGAAGAATTTGGAAGAGATGTTAGAGGTCTCGCCGAGAATCTCGATATCCTCAGCAGAGTAGTTGCATCGGCAGACAACTCTCTCCAGAGTCAAAGACGGCAAGGCGCTCCAGCAAGGCTACGATGGGACCGGACGTCACTGATTCAGATCATTGGGGACTACGAGATGACATTACGAGAATGCAATGAACTTCTAAGATCAAACAGTCGATATCGTGTAGGATCCAACCCTTTACGTAACCTGGAATGGAATGTACTCGTTCAGCCCGCAGCCGATCAACTGCGCCAAAGGATCACGCTGCACAACTCGAAGATTCTGCACGTCCTGAAACCGTTTGAAGTGTAAGTGAACCAAGTTGGCACTGTTTCATAAGCTGATGAGATCAGTGATCTCCTTTTACGGGTACGACAAGATATTGAGCTCATGCATCGAGACCTCGCGGACCGCATCACAGCTGCTCATCATGATATCCGCCGTCTGATGGGAGTTCTTATTCCCGATCTTGACGAAGCCCTCGACCAAAGAGTTCAGCGCAGTGTTGTACTACTAGAAGTACCCGTGGACTTGGACGAACAGTTCCGTTTTGCAGCGCTAACTGGCCACCCCGAGTATCGCACCGAGGCGGACTTTGAGCTCACCGAGCTGTCGGATGCCTTTATACTGAACTTTCACAAGAGCACAATCAACTTCAAGTCTGGCATGGTGGTCGAAGAACGTGTTCCGACGGTTGATCAGTATCTCAACTTGTTGAAGTGTGTATGGATTTTCAAGAGAATTCAAGCGGCCCCTGCTTTGCGGGAGGCGGATAAGGACACTTCCCATTGGCCATCCTACGCCCAGCAACTGGAGGACGTAAGTCGTGGGTGTGATTCCATGTAACGTACGTGACTAACGGGAGTAGGATCTATCATCGCAATGCGCTCGATTTGGCCGCGAGTTGGTAACGCCAAGGATAATCACTTCGACGCTAAAGCGAGACATGTTCACGATCTGGCCAGAGAAAGAACCCGCCCCTCTTGTTGACCTTGTTACAAAAGACGAGATGATGGAACAACTGCTAGAGGTGTAAGCTTGACATAACCCCCAGTTTCGTTTTAAAGCCTAACGATAGCAGAAACCTGCAGAGCTATAGCCCAGGTATCGAGAAGAAAGCCAAGCTCCTTCGAAGGCTAGACGCAGATGGGCGAAGATTCAGAATCATCATGTCTGGATCTGCTCAAGCGGGATCGGGAAAACCAAGACAGCAAAGTCAGTAGACCCTTTTCTTCTCGAGGTCAAATGCTAACTTGCACAGCTGAGAAATTTGACTTCGATATCACCACAATGGTCTTTAACCCGCAATACGCCTTGCCCACAGGCACTCATATGACACAAGAGATCATCCTGAGACAGAACGAGAGAATCGCAAGGCTGGACTTCATGGACGGAGCTGATATACTGAGGTTCCAGCAAGCGGTCACTGGATTCAAGCCATGGGCCTCTGCCACGCAGTACGACTGCCAGGTCATTTTCGTCCTGGGTGGCGTCAAAGAGACAATCATGGAGAACGCTTGCCTTCAACTCTGGATACCCAAATCAACCGAGGGCTCCCTCGTCACCAATAGCGATGCTGCAGTTAACACCATCAAGACTTCATCAAGCCGTCAAAACTCCCTATCGACCCTTGCCTCTGGAGCGATGCCAAGTTCGCCCCTTTCTGGGAGCAGGCCATTTGCATCACCGGCGCAGACGCTCTCGTCTTACGGAAATGGCGGAGATGGCTTCGCTATGGGTCCCCCTGGTCGTCACCCAAGCCTTCCAACCATACGGCAGAGAGAGCCCACAGGACCCGAGTTCTACGGATCGTGGCCGGGAAGAACTTCCCCAGAGCCGATAGGATCATCGCCTGTAGAACGACAGAGCTTCTTCCCGATACCGGGACCGCCGCGACAGGCTCCACCGCGGAAGCCAGTCGGATCAACCCCATCTCCTCGTCGTTCCAGCTCTCTCTTTCCGCCTCCCTCCAGCAGTACAACTATGACCAATAACGGACGTTCTTTCAGCATATCGAGTGGCGTATCAAGCAACAGTAACTCATCGAACAGCGATGTTCGAAGTGTTAGTATTTCTACAGGAACAAATTCCACAGGGCTCCTTCACAAGCGCCCAGTGAAGCCGATGCTGGTCTTGTTTACCCAAAACAGACAAGGAGACAAGTTCTCATTTGTGACGGTTCAGATTGACGACGAAACAAACATGAATCCAGAGCGCTGCAACTGTCGCCGATCCGGAAGAGATGGGGCATCCTGTGATATCGCGGCCATCGAGAAGAAAAAGGGCGATGCTCCTATTTCAGCCCGAAGGTATGAGCAGCCACCGTCGGACGGCGAGATGGACTGGAACTTGGCCCAGCTGGCGCTGAACAACCCTGCCTCAACGAGCGATAGTGTCAACTGGCCCAACCTCAAACGTCTTAGCATCAAATTTCCAACTCCGCAGGCACGAGCCAAGTTCTGTGGCACACCAAACGTCTGCCATTGCAAGATCAAGAAGGAAGGCGACTTGCTCAAGTGCATACAAGAACGCCATCGTGGACTCTGGGGAGAGGTTCAAGAGAACTACAGACGGCAGATGAACAGCTTTCACAAGCAGCGATACGAGAGCAGATCACACGTGGTGTATGGCGTAACGAGTTGATGGATTTAATGTGCGAAAACATGACATGAAATAACAAGTTCAGTTTGTATCTCTATGGAAGAGAGCTTTTATGATTCTAATGAGGCGCGGAGTAAAGGAGTAGTCATTGGTTACAGGCGTTTCTGGAAAGCTGAAAGAGGGATTCTTAGATAAGGTCGCTGATAAATTGGAATGATTATACTGTTTAATGAATATTACTTTTGATCCGTAGAGACTGAGCTTCATTCAAATGAGACAAATTTTTAAATAAACTGATATTCATCATAAATAGACAGAACCCTATTCCCTACTAAACTTTTATGTGTTTCTTCCTACATCCATTCAAACCTGCTTCTGAGGATCGATACTATGCTCCCGACTTGAGCCTGCGGTGGCCTTGTTCTGTTGCTCTGTATCCTCATGGATCACGACATTGGTCGCTGAACGCGCCGCATCGATGTCATCTTCCAGCTCCTCGGGAAGCGTGAGGTTGAGGATCACACAGATGATGGCAGCAACTGCAAAACCAGTCTCCATGACAAGAACAATAGCGTCGAGGAAACCCTGAAGAGAGCGATTGTCCCCCTCGTATGTGAAGATCTTATCAAAGTAGTTGGGTAGAAGCGTGGCGCCATATCCCAGAGCCAGACCAGCAGTGAGAATGAAGCGGTTGCGTCGAGTGAAAGGGACACCACGGACAATGATGGACATGCCCGATACAGCTACAGCACTGAAGAGGAAGGTTGTCATGCCACCAAGAACAGCTGATGGAATGGCAATGAGAGCAGCAGCAAACTTGGCAAAGATACCCATGATGACCAGGAACATGGCGCAGGCAAGACCAGCTTTGCGGTTGGCGCATCTGGTGAGGACAATGACACCGTTGTTCTGAGCGAAGACAGACATAGGAGTCATGGTCATGAGAGCACCAATGCAACCAGCAATACCATCAGACAAGATGCCACCCTGAATGCGAGATTCATAGGTCTTTCCGGTCACCTCGAGTTTGGAAACGTCGCATGTGGCTGTGACATCGCCAATAGCTTCAGTAGCGCAGACAAGGTAAACAGCAATCAGGGGGAGCACGAGTGGCCCGTAAACTGATAGAGGGAACGTGTGTACCCAAGCGAACGAAGCAACAGGGGCAGAGTCGATACCAGATCGATCGAAATAACCACAGGCAGCAGCAATAATGCAGCCGACTAGTAGTCCAATCACGACCGAGGTGGATTTCATGATGGGTGAGCCGAATCGCTCACACAAAATAATGGCGACAAAGACAGAGAAACCCAAGCCCAGGAATTCTGCAGATCCCCAGGGAAGAGGATGAGGTGCGTTGATGTTGGGGCAAAGAGCAAACAAGCCGTCAGTCGCGGTCATGCATCCTCCACTGCCACCCATCCAGTTAGAGAAACCCGACTTGATGAGCTTGATACCGATGAGCATAACGGTAGGGCCAGTGACGATCGGTGGCAGGACCTTCAGCAAGTACTTTGCGGGGATGAAAGAGACGAGGATGTTGATCAAAGCACACACAGCGGAGGTACCAAGAATGGCTCCATAGCCCTGAGGGCAAGGCAAGGGGTTTCCATCAGAATCTGAAGGACAGAAGCCATTGGCGTACATCTGAGTGAGACTTCCTTGAGCGACAGGAATAACGCTGAATGAGACTCCAACTACAGACAAAACTCCAGTACCGAGGTAGTATCTAAGACAAGGATTAGCACAAACTCTTGCCGCGACCAAACAACACTTACTGTGTACCAAAAAGCCTGAATCGAGTGATTTGGACTGCAGAGAAGATGCCAGAAACGATGAGTGCGGTTGAGACGAGGTATTGTTGTTGCTCAGGTAGCAAATTGGCGCTGCCGCTGATAATGATCGAGGGTGTAATCACACCTGCTAACATGGCCAATGCATGCTGAAAGCCGAGCAGTAAGCCCAGAAGAACTGGCATCTTGTCATTGAGACCAAAGAAGGGACTTGGGTTGACGCTCTTCTTCATGAAGGGCAGGTTTGGGCGAAAGAGAAAGGCATAGTCATAATCGCCAATCAGGCCGTGCCTGGTAGTGAATGCCTTCTTGAGGCCATTGCAACGCTGAGCAAAAGTTTTCGGTGGCGCATGCTCGGGGGCAATCGACCGTGGCCCTTGATCCTCATCCATTGTTGAAGCAGTTAGATGGAGTTGTGTAAAGAAACTAGAAATAGGCCAACGCTGGAATGGCTTTGGTGTCGATGGCGTTGATCGTTGAGGGGTCCAAGCGAAAGAGGAATCTTCGTGTCGATCAACTCAACGACAGGCTTGGAATGTCAACGTTGAATAAATATTGACGAAGGCTTTGAAAGTTGATATGGGCAATATGAAGGTTTATACTTCTAATTCCTTTCCGTATAATAGAAGTGATTGGCGAGCACGCGAGGCCGTTTTCGGGAGTGGCTAGAGTTATTTTTTAGGCTTAATGACCCAAGTCTTGTAACTGATAACTCGTGGATCCAGAGATAGCTTATCAGGACTTCTTATTCCCCAGATGCTTGACAAATTGCTAGAGATGGGGCTGCGGGTGGGTGTCTGCGGGTCCGAGTCCAAGAGCCCCAAGCGAGGTGAGATGAGATGCAGATCAAAAGACAAGGTCAGCTTAGAAAACATGCAATGCTAATCTGAAGCTTGATATTGGTGACATGATCGTGCACAACCGCTCCTTTAAATATGCAACCCCAGATTCCGCGATGGGGAGGTAGAAATAAAGTTGGCATGTTATCAGGCCGGCCGGTCGGGGAACCGGTATTGGTGGTGCACCTCGGGACGTGGGGGACGAACAGAGGAGTACGGCCTGTCGCGACCATTGGGCTGGGTTCGAATCGAGAGGGATGAGATAGCGCATCGGCGCATCCCCGTGGCATGTCTGGGGTTGTCACCCATCGCCACGGAACAGGCGACTTCGGCTGCGTATCATGGCCAGGATTGTGACGATAAACCCAGCTTGAGCACCAGCTGAGCTCTGTCTGGGCATCATTCTGAGCTTCAAACCACGGGCTGATAGATAATCAGTTTGCGAAATCGGATGACTCTCTGTAAAAGATGGCACCAATTTGGAGTGACCGTCGGAATTCAACCACCCAACTCGTCCAAGTTTATCTCTTGGGTGCATGCATTGTACGCCACAGTTTGCTAGCAGATATGCATATGTACTGAGGTTGTGCTCGGCCATGAGCCGTCGGCCAACCACAAGCTTATCAGATAAGATAGAAATGCGAGTAAAATCGGCTGTCGGCTGCGTCCGGTGGTGATAGCTAAGAGCCTGTGATTCTTGGGAGAACGGAGGCGGGCGACTGCGCAATAAATTCCATCTCGAAGGTGTAGATGATTGAACCAGAGCTGAAAGAAGGGCGATCGATCGGTCGGAGATGTTATCACAGCTGCGAGACTAGGCCAAGCGGCAGCGACAAAGTCATAGAATTGTGTAAAGGCCGCCGGCGCTTCAGACAGATCGTGATGATTGATGCGACAATGATTGAAGAGGAAGAAGAAAAAGGAAGAGAAGATTGGTGTTGTAAGACCAGCCAGAGGAAATATCAGGCAAGGCCCTGGCTCAGAGGGGCAGAACTGGCAGGTTGGCTTGAGCTAAAGGCGGGAGGCACCGGAGACTGCCGCTATGTGCCTGCCTCTCCGCATTCATGGAGTTTTTGTTACTTAAGAAAGTGCTTTGGTCTCCGTCCTTGAGCATGAGCCTCATTTTTGATGCAAGTGCCAGTTCTCGTCACTCTATCTTGTTCTATAGCTCTAATGGCAACATCAAAAGAGGCCTGATGTGCTCCCCAGGTGCCTGTCGCACATCTCTTCTCTTCTTCCCCTCTCACTTATTAGAGGCCTCCAGATACAACAGTAACGCAACGGTCAGTTGCGAAACCACAAACAGTTTGAAAGACTCTTCGTTCTAACAAACACAACACCATGGTGTTACACAACAGATGTCACGGTCAGTTTACAACTCACCCTGCGTCACCGCAGCATTATCCAGAAATAGTTCAGAAACGCAGCGACTTCGCAGACTCAACTTTAGATCAACTCACGATATTCCTTACCTAATTTAGAAAAATGTTCTGCCGTCTTCTGAGTAACGGGAACTGCTATATCGCTTACTGTACATTCATCAAGCCACCAGAGTTCTTTCAGAACAACCAATCATATCGCCATCCAGTGCCAACACTCAGGTAATATGGGTTTTATGACACCAAGAGATGCGTTTCTTGATTTTGCCCATCCTTTCTCTTCCTTCCAGGTCCACAGCCAACCACGATCTCTCCTATCACTTCTCATTGGCGGACTTGCTCCGTCACCACGAGACTTTGTCTCCGATCGCTGCTCCACTTAAAGGAGCTAAACCTCCGGCCGGGGCGGATAAACTGCCTCCAGTGTGTTTCTAGGGTCGAGAGCATCCCCCTCCGTTACACATTTGACGTCTTCATGACAGAAACAATACACCTTTTGCCCCTTTTGCATCAGTTTTTCAGGGTCTCACGCAGGGACTGGCACCAGACAGACAAGGCGTTGCCACTTGACCTTCCGCCATCATCGGCCCCAAGACCATCGGTTGGACCCTTTTTTTTTTGGCTGTATTCTTAAAAACAAAGAGACCAAATTTCCCCTGCTCCTAGTCCCCTAGTCAAAAGGCAGAGGTGGCGTCTTTTTTCTGTGGCGAAAAACCACGACAAACGGTCACTTTCCTCTCACAGGCAGAAACAGGTGCTGCTAAGGAATTTTTACTCAAACGTTTGGTCTGGTCTGGTCTCGTCCTCGTCCCATCCCAGAAGGTCACGCCTATTCTATCTGCCCATAATAATGTGCCCTAGCTCATCTTGTGCTATGTCTCTAATTTGTGAATCTCTGAACTCTCATCAAATCTCGATCCAAAACTTCTTTTCCAATTTTCGTCCTCAATCCATTATTGTTGTCATTTTGGGCACTTGATTGATGTCGCGCAGGTTGGACTTCGATATACCTCAACAACCGCTACCGCTGCTAGATACCTCCGGACAGCCGGCATCGGCCCTTCATGCACCACTCCACCAACGGCATTCATCGTTTGTCACCACGAAAAGTTACTGATCCTGATCTCGTTGCTGTTCGTGACAAGCTTGTTGACGCCCTCGCCCTCAAGGCGTCCGCTCTTGTGACGCCGCCAGCCACCAACTTGTCTCCTCCATCTTCGCACGCTGGTCCGCCCGGCACGGTCCAGCGGCCCTCCTCTCGATCTCGACATCGCCGTTCAAAACGTCCTTCTTCTTCATCACCTCGTTTAGTCGTCGGTCCTGACGCAATTCATCGTCTACCATCTGAGCTGGCTCGATTACACTTGACTTCACCGCTCATTGTGTCGAGCCCTTCAAGATCAAATATCGCTCGCAAAATTCAAGCCATTATTCCTAATCTCGACAGTCGAATTCTCTGCTTATCTAATACCACCGTGCCAGCCCAGGCATCTGGACGAGATTGCGTTGTCAGCGTCGGCGGAGGTTCTGCTGTCACTTTGGCCCGAGCCGTTGGCATACGGAAAGGAATCCCTCACATTTGCATACCTACGACATACAGTGCAAGTGAACTACATCCAGGCGGAGGACCTAGCGACTCATCTTCCGAGGAGAAGGGCAGCGGCCACAGCACCAGGATACTTCCCACCGTTATCATTTACGACGACAACCTCACTATGAGCTCGCCAACTCGATTTTCAGCGCCCAGCGATGAGAAAGTCATGGAGGACTTTGCTCGAGCCGACACGCAGCCCAAATCAGAAGACGCCCGCTGGAGCTATCTTCATATTCCAGGCGTCTGACACGTGCTGGTCTTGTCCACCTGAACATCTTTTTTTTATAATTTCTTTTAGAATTACCTGTCTTGTACCTGTGAGGAGCCCTTCAGCCTCCTATTCTTATACCAGGATCCCCCACCTCGCGCCGATTTCTCGGACATGGGATCATAATGATATTTGCGGCATTCGCACAACGCACGCCACCCACCCCGCCTCACCCTTTACACGGTGGAGGGATCATGGAGAAAGGAGCATGACACCCGGTTTGCAGAGTTTCTAGTACTCTGCATTGCACCACCGTGATATCGTGCCCTTCTCTGCAAGACATAGACCACCGGCTTGGTCTTCCATGATTCTCTGATGGAGTATTTCTGGGGACAATGCCGCTTCAAGTCCTTTCTCTAGTCACCGGTTCAGATGCAACCCTTGGCGCCATGTGTAATGGCAAGGTATCTGCTTCTGCCCCCTTCCCGGGATAGAATAAGTGCACTTGTACTTTCCGAAGCTACTGGGCTTCGAGAAGACTCATCATAAGAGACTACTGGGTCTCGAGTCAAAACATGAGGCTACTGGGCCTCAAAGAACTATCGCCGAAGGTCGTGTAGCATCGGCCAAGGGATACTTCTCTCCCCGACTCAACACGAATGGGTTTTTGGTTATTTCACCATGTATGTGATCGTGCTTCGTTTCGGAAGACTACCAACTGCACATGAGTCGTTGGATGTCCACCTCCTAGGGTGGGCTTCTTCATAAGTTAGATAGATAGCCAGATGTTGAAAAATTGAAAGTTATCACCATGATCTTTCTCTCTTGAACTTGTATGAATTGTATCTACGTCCATGGTCTATGCTCTGACCATTCTGACCGTCTGATCGCACTACTTTATCGTATCTACGCCGGGTATCGTAACAGTATTTTCATCGCCAAAAAACTTCCGCTCAATCTAAGCCCTCAAACCCCATGACGCCGTGGGCTCCCATGGGCCCAAGTTTGCTCTGCTGAGCCTCCTTGCGTCGCTTGGCCCTGCGCTTCATCTCCTCAATTTGGTCCTCCTCACTATCGTCGTCGCTATCGCTATCAGCAGTTCGCTTGCCGTTACCATTCTCTCCAGCATCACTATCATCGCTATCTTCGTCATCATCTTCATCCCCTTCGTCATCGTCATCATTGTCTCCTTGAAGAGCAGATAGCTCTTCCCAGAGCTTCACAGTCCTTCCGCCAGCGCTGATAAGGCGATTTTCGCAATCGAAGCCCAGCGACACAACACTCTCCATGTGATCGTGACGCAAATTGGCTGAAATGTCCACCTCCCGAGCAACAAGGTCGACCACACGCAAGCTGCCATCACCGACACCGCAGACGACCTTCTTGCCAAGTCCCAGCTCTTGCGGGATCAAGACCATGGCATCGATACTTTCACCGCCGCCCTTCTTATCGCCATCCACGATGATTCGTTCCTGTTGGTCATCCCAAGCTCCCTTGTCCCACATGGTCAATACACCCGAGCCGGATCCTACCGCCAAAACGCCGTTGTTGCGATGTCCTTTAGGGCCCAAGCCTGGAACGAAGCAAGAAGATAGCAGCTCATCCTCCTGGTCGTCGCTACGTACAAGCACTCCTCTCCTAACATCGGTCACGGCGAGCGTGGTACCGCCAGTGCTGACCCATTGCTTCGGGAATCCGCTGGTGCTGGCACTAGTGGGCGGCAAAGGTGTTATGGAGGAAACGTAGTCGGCATGGGGGAAGTGAGTCTGAACGGGCTTCTTTCCCAGCTTGCCGTCTTTGAGGTCAATGATGTGGAGGGCACCAGAGTCAGTCGCAAGAAGTAGGCTCTGGGGGTTCAGGACGTGGAGGAGGGTCGGCGCATCGGGAACCGTGGTTGCGGAAGGAATCGCGAATTTGGAAATGACCTGACCGGTCTTGGGATCAAAGTGCTTGACCAGCGCATCGGTTCCGGCTGAGTAGACAGCTTTACCGGGTTAGCTTGACGGACGATGTAAAAGTCACAGCAAAGCTCATGGAAGGCTTACCTGAGCCATCGTGGGAGTAGACCAAGGATCTGCAGCTTCCCTTGTGTCTCCGAGTGCGCCAGACGGATTCGATCATACTCTTTCCGTCACTCAGCACGCTCGTGTCACCATCGGCATCGGCATTGTCGTCGGAAGAAGAGCTGGATGGCAATCGAAAGGTCTCGACATGGCCACTCGATAAACCGACGGTCAGGAGGGGTTCCGTGGGATGGAGGGCAGTTGCGAATACATCTGCCAATAGAGGCAGGGTACATGTATTCTCGAACATGTTGAGATTGATGCTTATTAACAGTTACTCAAGAAACAAACGGCAACGTATAGCATTGCTTGAAAAGGATGAAGAAAAAAAAGAAGCTCGAGCCAACTGGAGTCACTGTGTTATCGTGCCGATAACAGTAGTTTACACTGTCTTGGTGTCGACTTCCATCCAGAGGAACACTCTGTTCTGAGGTAAATACTACAGCGCAAGACTTTCAATTTCTTTTATGATACTCATGGTATATGATAATACTAGTCCCATCCCTTAATGTTTCTTCTGAGCTCTTATGCAATGTGATGTTGGGTATTTCCACTCACAGTTGACCAGTTGCAGGTACTAAATGGGCCCCATTGAATTCTAGACTGAGGTCGGGTGCAACACTGCAAAGCTCCAGCATTCAGGCACCCACCCCTGAGGGGGCAAGAAAACACCAAACCTCGCTACAAGGTGTCAAAATAAACTAAGTAAAGAGTACCCTAAGCTTAGGCTAGACTTAACTGATATTTTCATCACTTAGGGTCATGGTCCTGAGTTTTCTTTCCTCCCCTAGCCACCCACCCTCAAAGCTTATGCAAAACATCTTGTTTTCCCACCTGTAGATGCGTTTTTGAACATGGGAAACTGCTATCAATTGGACAGTGTATCATGGTCTCGTCATTGATCTCGATCTTGCTTTTTCTTTGCAGCGCGTGCTATTAATGCGAGCAGCATAGACTCACTCCCCTTTATGCTTTATAATTTTAGAAATGAAGAGCATCTGATGACCTTGAGATTATGCGTGCCTGACTCAGTCAGATGCCCATAAAATCTTATCCATGAGATGAGAAACCGGAGGTTTCATGGCAAATCGATCGATCTTCTGTCGCTAACGGAACTCAGGCGGTAGATCTCCACGGGTAAGCATCCGGGTGGCTCCACTGAAGGTTGGCTTTAGGGCCGTTGGAGGGCAAAGCGGGGTGGCGATAGGTCAAGATTCGAGTGGAAGGACAGCCTAGAATCTAGACCCAGACAAGGTCGGAGTGCGATGGAGGAATCCATCCTTAAGTAATCTTGCCAATATTACCTATCTAGTAGTCTAGGTACCTAAATTCTCAAGGGCAGGCTACCTTGGTATTTTAAACCAGTCTTGTTAAACCACACAACCCCCCCAACCTCGTCCGACGATCTGTTCCCCCTGCCGAGGCTGCTTGCTTGCTTGCATGGGCTAAGCACCGTAGTCGACGTTACAGCTGTCGATCATGACTGGTAACAAGGTCTCCGAATCAACTCGCGAACGGGAGATATTCAAGTGTGTATGACCTTGCACCATTTCTCATCCTTACTCCCATCGCATCTTCATCCCCTGCCCTCAATTGAAGCTCCTCCAACGGACTCATCTAACGAATACCCAGATATGACTCGGTCCTTGTCGCCAACTCTATTCGCAATGATGTCGCAAACCTTATCCCGTCGTCTTCATTGCGACCATGCTCGGATCCTGCCATGACAGCTCTGGCCCAGGTGGCTCTCTTGAGACTCGGCGCTTCTCGCGCCATGATCTCGCTATTTGACTGTCATCACCAGCATATTATTGCCGAAGCTACACCTGCGCTTCGCATATCTGCTCACGCCAATCCTCCTAGCTCTGGTTCTGACAGCCTTTGGCTTTGTGGTACTGCAATACCTCGGAGTTATGGTATTTGTGATCGTGTATTGGTATCTCGCGAGTCTGGCGTACCACAGCAACCATCACTGGCTTCGGAGCTCCCGGTTACAGTGGTAAGCAACCTTGCTGAAAATGAAGAGTATCGCGATACCTGGTACTACAAGGCGCGGCCAGAGCATCGGTTCTACGCAGGAGTACCGATAAGAACCCGCCGAGGTATCAACATTGGCGTCTTCTGTATTCTTGACAACGAACCGCGGGAGACACTTGACGAAGCATCACTACAAGTCATGCGAGATGTTTCAGCATCTATACTGGGACAGATGGAACTGACACGATCTGGAGATGGCAGGCGTCCTGGTGAGCGTATGGTTCGCGGTTTGGGAAGCTATGTGGAGGGGAAGACGACCGTGACAGGTTGGCAGCACAGTTCAACGAATATCTTCAATACCGATGCAAGCACAGAAGAAGGCTCTCTCAACCAGACGCAACAAAAGATCCAGAAACAGAGGGACAGTGTCACTGCTGTTGCCGAAACGGATAACATATCCACGCCGGATATTTTTGTTCTTGAAAGCCCTAGTCAGAACAGGCCGACAAGCCCGTTCCATCCAACTGACAAGCCTCCTAATTCAGTTCCGACTGGAGAAGAATCGCGATCTAATCAGCTAAGGCAGATCTTCTCTAAAGCGGCAAATATCCTACGCGAGTCGATTGAAGTTGAGGGGGTCCTGTTTTTGGATGCAGGTGTTGGCTCTTTTGCTGGCAGAATCCGGTCCGGTTCTTTGCGGCGCAATTCAAGGGCTCACGTTCGTTCTTCCTCCTCATCCTCATCTTCCTCCTCTCCAGGTAGAGGTAATATTTCAGTCTCTTCTCCCCGGAATTCCGCAGACTACCGGTCCTCAGGCGCTATGTGCCCTGTTCTTGGATTCTCTACGTCTGTCTCTTCCAGCATAAATGGTGAAGCCCCGTCAGGACGCAGTCGAACTGTACCTGAACGACAGCTCCAGAGGCTACTGCGCCGCTATCCAAAAGGCAAGATCTTTAATTTCGATGGCGACGGAATGACGGGATCGAGTGACCCCACAAGTGAGGACTCGGCTATGGCTGCTTTCCAGGCCCAGAAGGCTCGGAGCATTCAAGAAGAACAAAGGGGCGACAAGCAAAAGCAGCGAAAGGCCAACGACCCGTATTCGCGGAGAAATGAAGGCATGGCCATTCGCGATGTCTTCCCAGGGGCGCGCAGCGTTGCCTTTGTACCTCTATGGGACTCTCACAGAGAGCGATGGTTTTCCGGGTGTTTTGTCTATACAATGACACCAACCCGCATATTCACAGTCCAGGGGGAACTGAGTTACCTTGCCGCTTTCAGCGCAGTCATCATGGCAGACGTTGCTATGATGGAGAGTTCCATAGTATCCTTGGCGACGACATCTTTACTCAGCTCCCTATCCCATGAACTCCGGTCTCCACTTCACGGCATTGTTCTATGTGCCGAGCTGTTGCGTGATACCGCACTAGATGTATTCCAGGGCGATGTATTGCGCTCCCTTGAGGTCTGCAGTCGTACACTTCTGGACACGATCAATCACTTGCTTGATTGGACACGCATCAACAACTTTGTCAAGGCACCCAGTGGACAGTCGCCGAACTCAGGTGTTGCCTTCGTGAGAGGCGCACAGTCTAACTCAAGAAGTAGACCGACGGATGGGATGATGCATATTACTTCGAATCTGGATCTGGATATGTTGGTGGAAGAAGTCGTGGAGTGTATTCATGCGGGCCACACCTACCAACAACAATCACTCGCGCTTGTTCACGATGACAAGCCGAATGAAGAGCTCAATCGTGATCCTCTTACCCGCCTTGATGGTATGGAGGTTGCGGATAGTATTAAGGCTGGAGAAAAGATCAGCAACGGAGCAGGTCCTGACGCAGTCCTTGTGATGTTGGACATTGATCCGGCGGTAGACTGGGCGTTCCATGTTGAGTCAGGGGCAGTGAGGCGCATAATCATGAATCTCTGTGGAAACGCCCTCAAGTACACTACACGGGGTTATGTTAAAGTCTCTGCCTACCAGGACCCTCCTGGGCAAAGCCGGTTAAGGGATCGAGTCGTTCATATCGATATCACCGATACAGGAGCTGGCATCGGTCAAGACTATCTCAACCACCGTCTGTTTGCTCCGTTTGCTCAAGAGAATATTCATTCTTCGGGTGCTGGCCTTGGTCTGAGTCTGGTGAGGAAATTCGTCAGGGCACTTGGAGGCTCTATACATGTTCAAAGCAAGGTGGGCACGGGGACTCGCATTGCGGTAAAACTACCACTAGAAGCTGTCAGTGTCGATTCGACAGAAACCATGTCCGATCGCGAGGAGTTTCAGGCCCAGGCCATTGAGTTGTCAGGTCTCCGCGTCTGCATCAACGGCTTCACACCTTTCGGTGGAGGCGGCTCAGAAAGTCAACGTTGGAATTCTAGGGAATTTGACGAACGTGCTTTGCTGGAAAAGGTCTGCCACAATTGGTTGCGTATGCAAGTCGTCGACTCCCTCCACAACGCCGAGTATCTTCCTGACCTGATACTATGTGACGAAACTCACCTTGAAATGATAGCAAACCAGCCTCGAGACGAGCTATCGTCCCCAGTTGTCGTGGTGTGTCGCAGTGCCGCTGTCGCTCGATCGCTTGACAGGTCACATAGGTCACTGCGCAAGCTCAACTGGGGATTATTCAGTTTCATATCGCGCCCGTGAGTCGTCTGTTTGTTACTACCTGTTCCTTGCCGCTGACGTTTTTATCTAGTGTGGGACCGAGGAAGCTTGCCAAAGCTTTTGTTCTCTGCTTCAGGCGCTGGATGAAATTACAAGCAACTGCTGCAGATCGTGCCAGCGTCTCGACCAGACTCGACGAGCCACCGACTGTATCGACGGGAGAAACGGATCTTGTCCAACGTGGGTCCGATGACAAGGAACGCGGCTATTTTGATATCGCCCCAACGATGTCTCCTAAGAAGAGAAGGGCGCATTGGGATGACGATGACGCAGAGACTCCGTTGCCATCGGTTCCCGCATTGCAACTACCTCCAACCCCGCAGGATCAACGGTTCCTTCTGGTAGAAGACAATGCTATAAATATGAAGATCTTACAAACGTACATGAAGAAGCTGGGTGTGGCGTACGACTCGGCCTCGGATGGACTCCGAGCTCTGGAGTGCTACAAAGCTCAAGAAGGGTGTTACAAGTGTATTTTGATGGATATTTCCATGCCGGTAATGGATGGGTTTGAGGCTACACGACAAATTCGAGGGTTCGAGAAGGCCTCGGATTTGCCACGAAGGCATATTGTCGCTATATCTGGCCTCGCCTCTAAAGACGCACAGGAGGATGCTTTTGCGAACGGACTGGATCTGTTTCTCTCCAAACCAGTGCAGCTCAAAGAGCTCAGTCGGATTCTCAAGAGTCGAGGGCTGATTTAGACAGGACTGGGATATCGAAGGATACGAACACGAAGCGAACACGATACCACGACTTTTCTTTGGGATTAATTTCTGTAGATTTTCTTTGGAGGCTCTGGCGTTGGTGCGGTCTTAGCCGCTGTATAATACAAATACCCAGGCATGGATTTGCGAGGGAGGGTCTTATTGTGGCATATGTTACTAGACAGGATAGAACGCAGGCGCAAACGCGTTCTTATCTGGGAGGAACTTGCATTGAGAAATAGGAATACGAATTAATATGAACGCGAATGAACAGAGACTGAAAGATTGCGTTTACGATTTTGTGTTTGTCGCTGAATCAGGTTGAGCGTAGTATAGGGCTCCTCACAACTGTCTGAAGCATTGGTTAAGAAACATCCACTTCACTCATCTACACCTGCAATGCATCTGCGGGTCAATTGAGCAAGTGCCACCTCAATCACTGTCCTCTATGATCGAGCATAAAAGAGTAGACAATCGTCAACAATTACTTTCTCTCAAATGCGCATCATGCGAATGATTCTCAAATGGCAGCTGCTATTCCTGGCGGCGGTGACCGCGACTGCCATGTCTCAAGCCGTGCCATTCCGTTGTGTTATGTATCTCACAGGGTAAGTGCATTTCCCTCGTCACCAAGCAAGAACTTCAGAATATTCACTGACTGAAATTCTAGACAACATGATATTGTCCCGTCAAAAAGCGAACTTCAAGATGTCTCGCATGTCATTCTGGCATTCATGCGCTCCGAGACGTTCAATGTTGACGACAAACCTCACGACTATCCGCTATTCACCTCTGTTTCCGATGTCCGCAAAAGGTTCCCTGGCGACACCAAAGTAATGGTAGCTATCGGAGGCTGGGGTGATACTCAAGGTTTCGAGGAAGCGGCCAGGAATGAAACCACGCGGAAGCGATGGGCGCGCCAGGTTGCGGCCATGGTCACTACGACGGGCGCTGATGGCATCGACATTGATTGGGAGTATCCCGGGTAAGGAACATTGCAATCTTGGTCATTACGATGTACATACTGACTGCAACAGTGGCAATCGTGATGATTATAAGCAAATCCCCAACTCCCAGCGCGAATGGGAAATCAATGCATTTGTATCGCTCCTCCAGGAGTTGCGTGCTGCTATTGGTCCCGACAAGCTTCTTTCAGCGGCTGTTCCGGGCAAAGAGGTCGATTTGATGACCTTTACGCCCACCACCGTGCCAAAGATCATGAAACAAGTCGACTTCCTCAATATCATGACCTATGACCTGATGAACCGCCGAGATACCGTGACCAAGCATCACAGCGGTGTCTCGGATTCTCGAGACTCAATCCAGCGTTATATCGACCGGGGCGCATCACCGAGTCGGCTCAATCTTGGGTTCGGATACTATGTCAAATGGTTCATGACCCAAGAATGCTCACAGGGAGAGCTTCTTGGGTGCCCTACTCAATTGCTTGAGGATCCCGAGACCGGAGCTGATATGGGCAAGACAGGCGGCTTTAGCTGGCACGACGATATTCCCCAGGACGTATCTACATCTTTTGAACGTGCGAGAACGGCTGGGAAGTATGACGAAGACGGAAGCTATTTTTATTGGGACGACAAGGAGTGGCGATGGTGGACGTTTGATACAAAAAAGAGCATTCAGACAAAGTTTAGCCATGTCGTGCCGGAGCTCGGAGTTGGAGGAGTTTTTGCTTGGGGCATTGGAGAAGATGCTCCCTCATTTGAGCATTTCAAAGTCACGGCTGAGGAAGTTCGCAAGATCCGGAAGGGTCGTGCAGTTGAGTACGACTACATGGAAGATGGGGGCAAGGACGAGTTGTAATGCGGCGTGCATACAAAAGCGCGAGCAAGTGCTTGGCTACCTGGGTAGTAGTGAGATGTCATGACAGCATGGCTTACCCATGTATGCACATGCATGAATCGCCGACTTTCAATTGAACGGTTCGCCAACTTTATTCATCCACCTTCCAAGGAGGCTCGATATCTCTCGACCAGGTTTATGCGTGGCTATGGATGGCAGGGGTTCAATTAAGCTAGGTTTCGGCAAATCACAAGGTCCATGCTAAACACGCCTCTAGCTGAACGGTTCAGTGTAACGCTGCTAAGCTTATCCTTAGCTTCCCCCTCCAACGAACGCCCACGTCTCCTCCACACGTGCTTGTCGAAGATGCCCATCTCGTACGGACTTTGCCTGCTGCTAGCTCCGGGGACCTTGTGCTCTTTGCAGAAGCTGGCCTGCAAGTGCTGTGATCTGCGATGTGATTGCTCAATTCGTCTCTCCTAGGCCGATAACCAACACTGAAGGTTCAACAAAAACCACATCCTGTAGGGGTGCTCTGTGTGAATGGGCTTGTTCCTGGGGATCTTGCGACGTCATCTCGGTGCATTGCCCAGATAGGTCTATCGGGCTGGGGATCAATGTGCAGTTCTCTCGTCCATAAAGCCTGGTGATCGCCCAGGTCGCATCGAGAAGTTTTGGTGTTTGGTCAAGCCTCAGTCTCGATCAAGGCCTCAATTGCTGGTTCTCGCCAAGCCTTGTCGGTGTCTCTTGTTCCATTGAACCTGCTTGCCTCTCTGTCAATCAATTGACTTGTCCTGTTCGCCATGCGTTTCTCTACTCCTCTCGTTGCAGGCCTGGCGGTCGTCAGCCCTGCCGTGGCTGCTCCCAGCCCCAGCTATGGCGATAAGGAGCTGTTCAAGACTGTCAAGCCAATCAAGCAGATTGAGCTCGGCCCTCGACCCTACTACCTCGTCAACGACATGGACGAGGGTTCGCTGAAGAAGAAGCTTCAGTCGTGCTCGGAGAAGACTCAGAAGCCTTCCCAGTGGTCAATTGCCCACCGTGGCGGCGGTACTCTTCAGTTCCCTGAGCACTCTCTCGAGTCGAACCTGGCTGGTGCTCGAATGGGCGCCGGTATCCTCGAGTGCGATGTTGCTTTCACCAAGGATCGTCAGCTCGTGTGCCGACACTCTCAGTGCGATCTCCACTACACCACCAACATCGTCACGATCCCCGAGCTCAACAAGAAGTGCACCCAGCCGTTCAAGCCCGCCAAGGATGGCAAACCTGCTTCTGCCAAGTGCTGCACCAGCGACATTACCCTCAAGGAGTTCAAGACTCTCTGCGCCAAGATGGAGGGCTTCAATGCCACTGCCACCAACGCCGCCGACTTCCTCCACGGTACTCCTCCATGGCGAACCGATCTGTACGCTACTTGCGGTACAGTTCTGAGCAACAAGGAGCACATTCAGCTCACCAAGCGCCTTGGTCTGAAGCACACTCCTGAGCTCAAGACACCTGAGGTCAAGATGCCCTTTGACGGTGACTATACTCAGAAGAAGTACGCACAGCAGCTCATTGATGAGCACAAGCAGGCTGGTGTCAAGCCTAGCGATGTGTACCTCCAGAGCTTCCTGTACGACGACATTCTGTACTGGCTCAAGGCCGAGCCTGAGTACGCTCGTCAAGCCATGTATCTCGACGAGACGGGCGACACACCCGAGACCTTTGAGAAGGCCGTTGCCAATCTCACTCGCTACAAGGAGGACGGCGTTCGATATATCGCACCCCCACTGCCTTATCTCGTCACGCCTGGTAAGAACGGAAAGATCGTTCCCAGCGCATATGCGAAGAAGGCGAACGAGCTTGGTCTCAAGATCATCACATGGACTCTAGAGCGATCTGGTCCTCTGAAGAACGGCGCCGACGGCAACTATTATTATACTACCATTGCTAAGCTTATCAACAATGATGGTGATGTGTTTAACTTGTTGGATGTTTTCCGGGAGATCGGCGTTGCTGGTGTCTTTTCGGATTGGAGCTCGACTGTTACTTATTATGCCAACTGCTTCGGCCTTAAGCTCTAAAGCTAGAATTAGAAAAGCAGAGGCTAAACTCTAGATAAATAAAAACATTTTTGTTGCGTTTATTGTTTATGTGAACAAGGTGTGGCGTGCGTTGCAGTCGAGGTGTTAACGTTTAACGGTCATGAAGGTTAGACCCTATCGGCTTCGTCTCACGAGGATCAAATATAATCGAGAGCCTGGATCTGATACCTTCTTATATCAGAATCTGTCAAGAACTGAACGGTGAATGTTGCTTGATTGGGTGATGTCTTGATATGGCAATTCTCTACGACCCTAAGCCTTCAGGGTAACTCTCCCCTGCCAATGACATGCTACACTACTCAGATGCAAGTGATGAAGAGAAACCGAACGCACCTTTGGACCATACTCTTTTATTCTCATTGGTTCCTAATATGTCTAAGATTTCAAGTGACCAATCCTTTGGAATATCGCCCCCGTGAAGCTAGATGCTGTCTCCACGTAGTAGCTAGCCCATGATTGTCCCCAATGAACTATCTGGCAGACTCCCCCGGATTTTGAATGATGCTATAATCTACAGTTGCATTGAAATTTGACTCGTCACACGTGGATCTATCTCCATCTCTTGTCTTGGTGGTACTGCAGCTCTATCGCGACGCACGTTGCTCTCAGTGGTGAGAGTCTATCTGTCGTCTGGGATGCATCTCTCGGTGATACACAGCAGGGAAACTGGGCTTGTATATAGCCCCAAGGCAGTTCTAGTTATTGTATATCACTTGAGCTATGAGCTTGAATAACGCTGACCATCTCAGGCGACCTCTACTCTTGCTCTATACAATGCATTTGAGCTTCTCGCCTTGATCTTCACCACCTTCCAGCGCCATCATGGCCTTTACTTCTGGAGTCTTCTATTAACCACATTGGGCATGTTTCCGTATGCACTAGGATGGCTGCTTGGATACCTTGATATCCTGAGCAACGACGCGAGTAAGGCCATCGCGTCCCTCGGCTGAATTGTACTCGTTACTGGCCAGTCAGTAGTGTTGTATTCACGACTGCACTTAGTACTAAACAACTTGAGAATACAACGCGCTGTGCTATGGATGATTGTGATCAACGGCATGATATGGCACACGACGCAGACAGCACTGCTATTCACTATTGGACCGAGCGTTGATGGCAGCAATCCCACGCACATATTCGTCGCCATCGAGAAAACTCAAATGACCTTCTTTTGCGCCCAAGAGTTTGTCATCTCTGGATAGTACCTCTGGGGCACCATCGATATCCTGCAGACATCACTAGGCAACAAGCAAAAGACGATGTGGTATCTCCTCATCATCAACCTCCTCATCGTAGCCATGGACATAGCTCTCCTCATCATCATGTACAAGGACCACTATACGATCGAACAAGGCGTCAAACTCGTCATCTACTCCATCAAACTCAAGCTCGAGTTCGCTGTCCTTGGAAAACTAGTCGGCGTCGCGCAGAGCTGCGGAGGATCGAGTGTTTCCGAAACAAATCCAGCTCGATTCATCGCTCGGGAACATGGAAGAAGCGAAAACCTCCCTGAAATAGTACACCTTGAGAACACGGCTACACGGAGGATGGCCGATGATGAGGAGAGCATGCGCCATCTTTATGACGATGCGATCAAGCAGATATACAAAGGCTGAGGGCATGACTGGCCAATCGCATCTTGATCTTGGTTGTCTTGCAGGGCGAGCGAGATTTGTCAGGAGAGAGCATGTTTGCATAAGCATCGGGATACTTTAGCTGAGACGATGCTAAGCAGCGATTGTAAGAAGCTAGGCTGGGTGTGTCCCCGCAGAATGTTCAGCCTTGAAGTGATCCATGCGTAGATTGTTAGCGAGTTCAGTTGTGAAGATGATGTATCATTCTAGAAGTGGTGAGATGATGTGGGACAGTTGATCACATAGTGAATAGGAACTGCAAGGCACGATCACTGATGTGCAAGATTTGGTCACACAAGCTGCAAGATCAAAGATATCACATCTCATATCACACAATCTCGACGAATATTCTCCGGCCGCGCGATGCGATGCAATCCTTGTCGCTGATCTTCCACAGTGGATCATCACCAAGTCTTCAACAATGCTTCTAGCTTCTGCAACACAACCCAGATCACAAGATGGTCTGTCCTTAGCGATACCGCCGTACTCCATAATGACCCCAAAAAGGCGGTCTCGCCGGATGAAACCTGTTGTTTCGAAGGATTTGGTCGGGGGCGTTTGTTGGATTGTGCTGGTAACAGTATCATGTTATAGAAGGGGAGAACATCGCATGTTGGAATCTTCACATGTTGTTTCTCTTCATTCTTGGTCTTGGTATCGTTCTTCTTTCGTTTTGGATTTATTAATCTTCTGCGTCTGGTGCGCCCTTATTCATAATTATATTGATGTCCTATTGTCGATTTGATATCGAGGTATACAATAGGCTTGTAATATTCTCCTCTAACCCTTATTATCGTCTCGAAACTCGATCTATTCTCGACACTCATTAACCACCAAGACGAACCATATCTACCCACTCTCTTGAACATCTTTTCAACATCCAACGAGTTCATCGGTCAAAATAGCGAGCGTGTTGGCAACTCGCAGGCCATCGAGGCCGCCATGTCCGCATTCCCTATTATAGACGGCGTGACAGTCGCTATCCCACCACCAGAGGGTTATGTGGTCAACTTTGATCATCCTCTACAACGACATGCCGCAGAGTCTTATGTAATCTCAGGCATAGGCACAGCACTCGCTTTTCTTTCTTTCTCCAGTATTTATATGTCAAACTCTGGGTTTTACGTAAACCAGATGGGGAGACGGGTAAGACCCTTGCGCCGATCTGGATCAAGTTGTCATCTGCTAAGAATAGGAAGCCTGCCTTGTAATTGCGTGGATCTTTTCCATAGCGGTTCAAGTCGTCTCTCTCAGTAAGTTTTCCACAGAAGAAGCCCTGGTAGATGGGATAGTTGCTGACGGGAAGCAGGTTCGTTTATCCTCGGGGTAACAGGAGTCCATGCTTGGGAACTCCCTCTCGAAAAGTTCAATGAAGGGAATCAGGTATGATCCCTAGTAAACCTTGGCGGACATATTTGCTCACAATGCCCAAGCTCACATTCATATCTCCCATACTATACGCAGTATGCACTGCTTGTTCCAAGATGGCGCTGGCGCTATTCTACCGAAGACTTTCACCGCAGCGGTGGTGGAAGTGGAGCGTGTACAGCATTTTCCTTCTCGTCGCTGGCTATAATCTAGCCATCTTGCTTGTGGTTCTTTTCGGGTGTACGCCGTTCAAGAAAAGTTGGGATCTCACGATACTCGAAGGATCGTGCGTGGATCGAGGAGCGGTCTATATTTGCACAGCGGCACTGGGCATTCTTTCAGACCTTATCCTTCTCATCGTGCCCTTACCGATGATTTTGCAGCTGCAGATGCCACGACGACAGAAAGTTGGTCTTGTGGTGTTGTTTGTCATTGGTTCTGCGTGGGTGATTTCTCAATCGAGAGAGCTGGCACTTGCTAACTAATGAGACAGAACACTTGTAACGTCTGTGGTTCGACTAGTACTGCTAGTTCCGATAGTTGATGCAAACGACTACACCTGGGTCCTCTCAAGTGCAGTGGTTTGGATGTGAGTACGACTCGACCCTGGCGTAGCAGTGACTAACAAGGCCAGCTTTGTCGAGGCCAATCTCCTGATAATATGCGCGTCGCTGACGACGCTTCGTCGGTTCTTCATCCATGTCGCACCCAAATTTATTGGCGAACGCGGGTCGTCAGTTCAATACTCCGCAACCAGTAAAGGAACACGACAACATCCATTCCAGACGATAGGGAGCATTAGAAACAAAAACAAAACCCGGAAGGGTGGACTCAATGTTCAGATTGAGGATACCGGATTCGACCTCAAGACAATCGTGCAGGCGCAGCCCGTGACGACCGAAGTGACGGCGTATGAGACAGACGAACAGCCAGAGCAGATGATACGGCACTTAAGGAGACAAGAGTCATTGAATAAGTTTGGCGAGGCTTGGACTCGGACTCAATTGTGGGATCCCCGTAGCAGCAGCGATGATGAGGAGCGGGCGATTGTTCAGACGACAACGGTGACAGTTGTATATGGGCCAAGGACTGAATGAGACTGAGACTGAGGCGCTTAATATTTATTAGCATGTTCCAGGTATACAATTCCTTTGTCTTGTCTCGTCTGTGGCCTGGTGACGGTTAATGCATTCGTCGAGATGTGAGATGGTGTTGGCCAATCGTATTCCGAGAAGCGTAAAAAGTGCATGTCCTGTCTGATCTGTCAGATGAAGTGAAACAGATCTCTGCCAAGACTGAAACACGTCTGTCTGCTCTCAATTGCCGGGTCAAGTTAGAGTTGGCCCAACTCTACAAGGATGTTAAGTTTATGTCCCATTGACTCAACTGCAGCCGCCGACAAAGACACAGAGAAAAGAGAATAGAGACGTCGGGGTCTTGGTCTACGGGTTTCAGCTGCCGAGCCAAGGCAGTGCATCCATCAGCCAAGCACTGAAGCGCCTATAACTCCCGGGGGAGTCCGACAGAGACAAAAGAAAGAAAAGTCGTGCGCGTCACAAACTCTTGTCGTTACAGTCAGAACATGATGAGATGATGCTCTATAACATTCATTACAGTACAGTACATTTTCGCCCAGAAACAGCTAAGGAATGTGAATGTCTCGTATTCGGAATCTTGACTGATTGAGCCTTGAGCTGAGCCTTGTTCAGCCACTAAATGACATCACGCGCCCTGTAAAGTGTGTGTACGTACTGAAAGAAATGGGAACCCTGCATTAAAACGTCAGATGTTTGGGTCTTAGCAACCACGTCATTCGTGACAATGACAGGGAAAAAAGAGAAGAAGAAGCTACATGAGCCACTCAAACGTCGTCGTCAGTGCAGATCTTGTCTTTCTGTCTGCCCTTGATTGGTCTGGGCTGCCTCTTTGCGGAGGGAGGGAAAGCTTCGCGCTTGGCTGTAGAGTGTAGCCTGTAGGTGACTGCCGAATACGCCATGATTCACTGACGTAGAGGTTCTTAGCTGTAGCTGTTAACGCTGCCAGCGGCTGAAGTGAAGTCAACTGAACTGGGGCTGGCCTCGTTCTTGGCTTGGCCTGTTGGGTTTGGGTTGGTTCAAGTGTCTCGTCTTGTCTTGCCTTGAATGGATGGGCCCATCCATGACTGACACTGTCCGTCATTGACTGAACCCGAAGCTGCCGCCCATAGATTTAAATAAATGCTATATCCCCCTGCTGAACCCCTCCTCTTGCTGGCGATCACATCCATCTCTCTTCTTCACTCACCTTGCTCAGTAACTGAACTGAACTGAACTGAACTACTCAGCAGCAGATCATCATCTATCTACACCTTCAATCCGATACATCTTCTAGCCTTCATACGACATCAACATCAATATCGTATTCATCATGGCCATGGGCATCATCACCATCATTCACGCCGTTCTGGCAGTCTTCCTCATCATCGAGTTGGGTCTCACCGCATACCGTAAGTGCCGAACCTCTCTCTCTACTCCCCAATGAGCTATCCCATCTAACATCTCCACAGTCGTCGATGTTACTAGCACCTGGTGGAGTGACTCTCCTGCTTCGGTGTCATTCCTGCTCTTCTGCGTCGTCTGGTCCATCCTAATCCTCCTCTATCTCGCTCTGACGCCTCTCTTCGCTCCCCGCATGTACCACAGCATGGTCGCTCTCGGTGTTCTAGCCCTCACCACGCTCTTCTGGTTCGCCGGCGCTACCGCTCTCGCTGCTCACATCGGTGTTCCCAAGTGCCACGGCATAACAACCTGTCAATGCGCTCAAGCCGCCGTTGCTTTCGGTTACTTCATCTGGGCCATCTTCACTGGCTTGACCATCATGGAGGGTCTTGCGTTCATGCGATCGCGCGGCCACTCTGCTCACGCCGATACCAAGCCCGGTCACCACTCTGGTGTCTAGACGATTTGAGGATGTAATGAGTTGACGGAATGGATCACGTAACTTGGAAATGGAGTGGCGGTAGTTGGATTCGTCTTTTTTTCACCTGTTTTTTTATGCGACACGGCCGCAAGATACCCTTCAGGAACTGACTGGATTGTCAGAAGCGCCCGATTATATGATTCACTTTTTTGTATTATTCCTGGTGTATTAGTGCGTTAAGGTTGAGAAAGGAAAACTATCATTGATTACCTATTCTATGCTCTCATTGTTCATGTCCGTGATTAAACGTCTCCATCGACTAGCAATTAGAGATAAACTTGATCTACCTACATGTGCATCCGACGCTTATTCCCATCCCAGGCCGGGAGTCACCGGCTATAGCTGCCGAGCTTAAGGTAATTCCTCCACTTTACGTCATTTCACTTGGCAGCACGAAGCCACCAGAAGTTGGTGGTGTCCATGTTAATGAAGGGTGGATATTCACAGCATGATCTCATAATCCGACCTTGGACGTCCATTACGTCCTCGAAGAGATTTATAGTAGTCATCATCAACGGGCGATTGCGACATTGCATCATTATCACCAATGCTGACGGCCTCCACATCGAACAAGGGCTGCTTGCTTGTGTGTAGGGTAATTGGTGACGGTTGGTTGATTCGTTTCGCATGACAGCTGGCTTCGAATCAATCAATCATTCATTCAACAACGACAGCTCAATGTTGAGCTTGTTTCCAGCCTGATAGCTGTTGATATCGGATAAATGTTGCCGTGAACGCAGGTTCGGTATTGTAGGGTCAATGTTGTTGATTAGACAGCTTTACTTTACTGGGCTCTGGCTCTCTCATATCAATGACAAGTAATCTTGGCCGACTGATACAATCAACGCCATGATCCTTTTGGCAGCCGGAATATCCTTACCTCGGCTTTGCTTCCCTTTCGGATCAAGTGTTTTCTACCATTCAATATCTCTCGACATTTACATCCGGTTTAGTGCACTCTTATCCGTCGTCCATCCCATCTGATAAGGACCTTGTCAACGCGGGGGGGGAAGTGGGTTATAGTGACCCGAGAACCGAGACCCTGGGCGATTTGTCTGACCCATTACAAACCGCACTCAATAGTAACCCTCCTAGCACTCGACCACGACTCGTTATCAAAGATATCTTCGCCTTTCCACGTGAAAAGAAAAGCAATAAGATTTGATCGTCCGCTCATCATGGGGGCCCGGGCGACGGCTCCCGCACGAGCGATGTCACTCTCTTCAGGACGCGTTATTCCCCTTGTAGCAATCCCTTGATGAGTGAGCTGACAGCGTGGGTATATAATTTATACCTAGACTGCTTTCCGTCGTGGTGCTGCTATTCTTATCAGCCATATCATGGTGTTGATAGGCCGTGACTAGGGTTATCAGCATGGATGCTTATCAGTTGCCTTCCGCCAAGAGGCTTTTGGGATATGATGATTTGCAGGAGAACGACACCTTCTTTCTGGACTCGGAGATGCTTTTTAATGATAGATCATGAATCACTCGTTTCATGTCGCTTTTGCTTACTGCCCTGCCTGGTCTTTGTTGTCAGAGACAAGAGATAATACAATCGTGGCTCAAGCCTCCTCCGGACTTGACGCAGATTCAGCATATCTCAGAAAGAGCCTCAACATATGGCATCTCTCACAAGCTCTCTCTCTCTCTCTTTCTCTCTTGTATGCCGACTATTCCGGCTTCGGCTCATTTGACACCTGTAACCGGGGAGAGCTGCCGTCATCTACTTTTGCGCTAGGGAAGCCTGCGCATATCAGCGGTAGCCAAAACTAAAAACTCCAAAGAGTTGCGGGCGTAGCTCATCCTCAACTGCCCAGTTGACAGCGTAGTATCGCACTTCTGCGGCCGTCCCCTTGTAAGAGCTCTGAGGGATCTAGACCTCTCCCCGACGGCTTTGATGCTGTTTTTGAACTTTACATGTCAGTTTCTCTTTCCGGTCGAGTTGTCCTGTCCTTGCTTGGCTAATAATCCTTGAGCAGAGCTGTCGTTGCTTTTTCTTTTCAATGTTCTGGTTCCCTCCTTTACGTCTTCCTATGCGACCTCGACACAACCCTTTCGCGATCACACACACCACGCTCATGGCCAATTACCTCATAGTCAAGAAAAGATTAGTTACTAGATGCCATTCTCATTTACTATAGACTTATCTTAGACTTTGGCTTTTGTGTTCCCCCAAAAACGTCTTAATAGCCAACCCGCCACTTACATCCTCATCGACTTCACATCACACAAAATGTCGGCACGAAGCGCATACGCGCGCAAGAAAACAACGCAAGCGAAAAATAGGGACCCAGTTATACATGGACGAGCTCAATCTGTAGCCACTTCATCAAGTGGTGAAGAGCTTTTTACTGACCATTCGATACCACCCAATGTCCCAACCCCCATTACAGCTCGATTCCCGCATCAACTACCGCCAAATGTCTCGATACCAATGGGAAGTAGGGGAGGAAGATCGATGATGTCGCCAGATTGGAATCGGGATGCGTATACGAGCAGTCAATATGCCGAGGAATGGGTTCATAACAAACCGAGGAGAGCGACAGTGCCAGACGAGTATGGGACTATTGAGAGGAGTGGACTACGAACGATGCTCGACAAGCAAAGTGACGATATACGAAAGACGATAGCAAAGACATTCACATTCAGAAAGAAGGAAAAGGAAGAGGAACCGATTGATCAAGACAGCAATGGAAGCCGACCAAGCCAGGAGACATTGCAACCGACTGTCATGCCGAGTCCTAGTCCCAACGAGAGCAGTGGCTGGGATTCACAGTCTGTGGCTCGAACAGAAACGACCTTGACTTCGACATCTTCTTACGCAACCTCACAAAATCAGATGCCATTGACGCCAACATCACAGCTCTCATTTGGTCTACCTCCCGTAGGACCACCGCCAACCGTCAAACTGCCTCCGATTCCACAGGTACCTACTGCACCACCACCCCAGATCAGGCGTTGGTGTGGAGGAGGACGACCTATCACCAAGTGGAACAAGCTTCGAAAAGACCCAGAGCTTTGGGATCCCAATGGAGATGTCCTGATCTACCTTGGAAAGAAAGGCCAGAGCTTGCCATCGATGCGCGTTTCGTCTCATATCATTGAGGCGATCAACAGTCGGTACCTCATCTCTCTTCTAGATGAGGGGTTGATTGATGGATATACGCATTCTCCGTCTTCGCCAAACACTGAATCCTACGGGAGGAAACTTGGTCAAGAATTCCGGAACTCACCACTGACACCGCCTGCATCTGGACGCACCAGCATTGGAGATATGGGAGGACAAGTTCTTTATGAGATGCATTTCCCGCCTCCGCAAAACATGAAGAGCATCGATCAACTCCGTCATCAGCTCACCACGCGCAACTTCTTTGCCATGCTGCTCAACGCCTCGATGGTGGGCTTGTCACTTCACGAAGCGCTATCTGATCTTCACGTTAGACTGGATAGCTACATGCCTCCGAATAACGACAATGTCGGCCAACTAGTCCGGTATCTCTATAACCGAGATCTCGACGACGTACGAAACAATCCTGCTTTGGCGGTGTCACTCCTCATCTGGTCAGAAGAGCCGGATGTGCGGTGGGAGGAAGGATGGAGGGAGTGCTTCGCGCATTGCGTGGGCATGTTTGATCTCGTGCAAAAGTACAAGGACTTCAAACAGATAAACACCAACACGAGAAAGCTTATGGAGATGGCGAGTCACGAGATGCAGTATCGCGTTCAGGCTGCAGAGGAACGATTGGCTGGCTTCAGGTATCAAGACATCTGGGCCTTCACCCCTCACACGGGATCGGAGATGAGGGCGATTGAGAGGTTGAAGGACATGTTGTTGCGGCACTTTGAACAGGAATATGGGTCATGGCCACCATCACTGTCTGATAGTCGATCTAATCGTTCTGCTGGCTCCTCAAGACCCGAAACCTGGCTGACTCGGACGTTGGCTATGAAGTTGCAAAAGGACTTTGGAGAGCTGTACGATTGCATGGTGGACAGAGATATCGTCTGGGGTTCCTTGGATATACAGTTTGGAAGTAGATTGATGATGATGTCAAAGAGCAAGAGGAGGGCCATCGACGCAGACACGAGGGAGATGCACTTGACGGATATGCTCATTGACTTTGACAACAAGCATCGATTCCCTCATATTCCTCATCCGTTCCCTTTACTGCCCGAATCGACCTCAGCTGCTGGTTCATTCCGAAGAGGCATCACAAAGACTCGAGCCGACCAAATGAGTGCGCTGGAGGAGAGGATACGACTTGCTTATACTGAAAACACCGGCTTCGACGAACCGGAGATCAAACTCGCTGATGCTTTTGAGCGCTTTGAGAAGACTGATGATATTGGAGACATGGATCCCGCTACTGCGAGACGTAGTCGCTGGATTCTTATATATGGCATCCTTCAATCACTTGCTTCCGTCTCTGTAGACGACGAGAAGGTGCAGTACAACGACAAGGTCGATTATCACTTATGTCCGAGACTGGAGGGAGCAAAGATACCGCCATGGAAACGAGGAACGAGCGAAGGCGTCGGCCAAGGAGCGCACGAGAGATCTTACTGTTGGGTCGTAGAGACAGAACGAGTCACTGAGAGTGACGAGTATGGAGACGACGTTGATATGAGCCTGATCAATGATTTCCCGATCCACCTAAACTCGCCCGGCGCCGCGGAGGACCGAAACACGGCGTCGGGTGGGTCTCTCGGCACGGGCTTCATCAGCCCAAGAGTTCGAGAGAGGATGCGGAGGAACCGAGAGAATGAAAGTCCTGTAACGACGGACTATGGATACACGTAGAATTAATTAATTAATACTCTTTTAATGAATAAGGACAGACGATTTATGAGCAATTGGACCCCGCTGAAGTACAGTAAGGTCAGATCGTACCTGTTGATCACGATCCCCAGCCACCGATTTAAAACATGCTGTACCCGCTGTTTCAATGCTGATCTATGCGGATCTGCCGAAATAAGAGGACATGACTGAGCTACCAGTTCGCATATCAGTTGATCTCTGAAACGTAACTACAGGAAAACGTGCGGGACGGCCCAGGACGCCATGCATAATAAGGCGTGCGTGATGCATGCTGTAATACTCAGATTGTCTTGTGTTCCTGAGTTAAGCGACGATGGCGATGGAGATGCATGATTCCCCAGCCACCGAATCTGCGACACTTAAAGAACAATGCTACAGATGTTGACTAGGGGTTTTTCGTAATTGGTTGGCTGGTTTTTCTCGTTTTTGGTTGTAAGTCTCTTGATGGTTGATACCCAGCCAACCTGTTTTCTGTATTTATTACCATTTTGGGCCGTGTATGAGCTTACCAGCCTCTTTAATTCTGATGACGTCGCAACGTGGAAAGGGCCTCGAACTGTTTCCTATGCTGGCCGTTCTCTTGGCTAAATTGATAGAGGGAGTGTGTGTGTGTGTGTATCTTGTCCTGATTTGCAATACAATTGATCTGGGACAATCTTCAATTGCTGTTGGCCTGCTTGAGTGCTTGCATTGCTAGTGCAAGTCGACGTCATGCTCCAATTTCGGCATGGCCGTGAACATTGAAGCTGAACAAGCTGCAATGAAAAAAGTCTGGGGGAACGGACGACAAACTAACGGAGATGAATCAATCTACGGAGTAGACAGCGCATAAACCCTTCATCTCCATTTTCAGGCTCGAGATGCAAAAAAACTCGTGAACCCGACGGCCCTAGAAGAAACCAGTCTTGATCGCTAAACTTACAAGGGTCTAGAGCCAAAAGGTCCCCTACCATCCAACGGCCCAACCACTAACATCCTGCAACTACAGGGGTGGTCTCTACAAGGGTTATCCCACCCATTTCGGGCTCCAGCTTCTTTCTGGGCGTGCGTGGTCCTGCGCCATCTATTTCTCGAGCACCAACCACCTTGAATCGTGGGTAACAGGACCAAGGATGGGAACAAGTTTGGATGCACGATCGATTGCTGTTGCTGTTGCTGTTGCTGTTGCTTGCCTTTGCATTCGTGGGAGCTACAAAATAGACCTTTCTTCCCGCACACCCTCCCTCCCTCCATTCTTTCTCTCATTCCTCTATTCAATCTATCACCAACTTGACTTGACTCAGTCTGATACCGTTACTTGTATCGATCTGACTATCTATTGCTTGAATTATTGTCTCACTCACTCAAGCATCGTACTGTACAAGTCCCCCGCGCACGTCATCTCTCTCAGCTCCCCGCTCCTTGAGCGCATTAACATTACACCCCATCTTATCATCTGCGACTGTCGTGCGATTTCATCAAGTTAGAGCTGCATAAGTTGTTCAAGACCGCCAAGATGCTTTTCGCAATGTTCTTTGTGTTCTTTCGGATCCTTCAGATCCTCACTCTGGTAGGTAACAGGAATGCAAATGATCCAGATCGCAGGCTAACCGACAATCAAATAGATCCCCTGCATGGGTATGCTTGCCTGGTTCGTCGATGGATTCGTCAAGCAAAACGCCCTGACTCCCGATTCAATCCTCATCCTCTTCATTGTCTCGGTTCTCGCGCTTGCTTGGGCTATCTTCACCCTCTTCAGCTACCACCGCTCCTCGACAAACGCCCACTTTGTTGCATTCGTTGATGCCCTCTTCTTCGGTGCCTTTATCGCCGCCGTTTACTACCTCCGCTACGTACGCAACACCGACTGTGTTAGCATTCGACGTGGCGACGACTGGGATCTCTCCGCTGGCGATGTCAGGGTCATCGGCCCCAGCTATGACCTCGTCAACAACAAGCCCTGCTCTATGCTCAAGGCCTGCTGGGCATTTGGCATTATGAACATCATCTTCTTTGCCATCACCTCTGTTGTCGCTTTCATGCACGGCGGACACATGAGCGCCTATGACCGCCACCACTCTTCTCGTCGTTCTTACCACTCCAGCCGTCACAGCCACCGAAGCCGCTCCCGCTCAGGCTCTCGCTACAGCAGCCGCAGCCGCCCTCACTCTCGACGTGTCTACGTTTAGGAACCCTATCCTGCCACTGCGCTTCGTAGGAAGCACAGACTTGAAAAACGAGTAATCCGAGTGACACCGCCAGTTTGCTTTTCTCGGCAATGCATCTATACTCCACTGCAACGTATGCCCAAGTACCACAATCAATACCTTGGCCCAATGACCCGCGAGATCGCAGCCTCGCCAGCTTTTCCGTTTGTCCTATGGCACTAGATATGGGCGCCCGAGTAACAACACATCGTGCTCCGCGCCAGGGATCCAATCCTTTTTCGCCCCATGAATGAATGCGCATGGGGAACATTATGGGAAAGGGTCAAGAGACCCTGTTACGATCGCCGCAAGGAAAGCGGCATCATGCATTATGACTTCTCCTAGAACATATTTCTTATTCTTTGGAAAGGAATCGTATGGACTGATGACGACCAACATGATACAATGTTGATGACGTTTCTTTGTCTCCCGTGCTTCGGAGGTGGATAATGAAGCTCAGGTAAGGGAAGGGCTAGGATTAGATACGGGTATGCCGCAGCATAGGCCCTGGAGGCTGCTTCGGTCGATGATTCTATTGTATATAATATGACTTCACTATTACATGAGTGACGAAAAGAACAATGAGCAAGCCACCCCAGAATACATCTTTTGAACCATGAATATTCGCCTTTTACTTTTGTCTACATCCCAACGCCATGTTATGCTAAATGGTATCACTTTTTATGTATCCTTCCCTCAATGTTTGTCCGATTCTCCGACTTGATAGCCTCGAGCAACACCACTTCGACCCTCCTCGACTAATGTGCTGGCTTCATTGTCGAAATCAGTGCCCAATCCTTGCCACGTGCGACCAGAGCGAAGAAACTCGGCTCCAGGACTCGCGACACCGTTGATGCTCGCTAATTCTCCGACGGTGCGCTTGATGAGAGCATCATTCTGCTTGGCTGTACCGGCGGGACCGTCGCCGATCGCCTCCGTGGCGTTGGTGGCAGAGGGGCCACTGCGAATTGGAAGTCTCATAGGCCGACTTGATGAGATGAGCTTGCCCGTGCGCATGTCAAACTCGGGAGGAGCAGACTCTTCTCCTTCAACACCTCCAGCGACATCGTCAAACCGATCCTCTTCTGGCACGGCGGTATCCTTGGACTCGCTGACCGCATCTTGAGGCTTGTCGTTGAGTCCAAGCTTCTCGATACCACCCCACCACTCGCCGCCCCAGACTCGTTCATCCTCGCTCATGAGCGCAACCTCAAGCTCGAACGGTGTGATGACTGGCCTCCAGTATCCAGCATCATCTTCGACCAAGCCACTCTCCCAGCATCCGACCACAACCCAACCCTCAATCTCAGCAAAGTTTGCCAGCTTCGCGGGGTTGAGCTTTCCAACGACAATGGTGTAACTCTTCTTGTCTGCACGAGCGATCTTGTCGCGGAGCGTATTGATTGAGCTGAGGTAGTTTGCGACTGAAAGTGTATTCACGAGGATACCGATCACACCGGCGGAAGCTAGCGACAAAACCTTCGCAAATCGACGACGAAGTAGCCCTGCTGTACGAATGGTAGGGTTCTCGAGCGTCGAAGATGGCGTCGCGAGAACGTGTAAGGAGTTAAATCGTGAGTATAGAGCGAGAAGAAGTGCTGAGGGCGGGTCGGAGATGTGGATGATCGAGTAGGCCTTCCAATATTCGTCGTCATGAGCTTCGTCGGAGAGGATCTTGCGGTTGGGTATCAAGGCGGCGGGGTCGCGTGTTACTGCTGTGGAAACAACATTGGTATAGCCTTCGTCTTTGAGGAGGGAAACCACTTTGTCAACGTGATTTTGATATGTCAGATCGGCCATTATGACCAACTTGACAGTCTTGTCGCTGAACTCTTTCTTGATTTCCTCCAATGTGACCTTGTAATCGAGATCGTGCGTAGTGTAAACGTATATCGCAGGAAGATGACTCGTGGGACTGAGACACGTTCGGCCGTAATGAACTACCACCTCTGCTGAAACATGCTCTGCCGCTATCTCGTCAACACAGCAGGCGCTGTAACTGCTATCTGCAAGAATGTATATCCTCCTCTCAGCCTTGCCCTCTTCCTGCGCATCATGTGCACTGAATTCCTTCGATAGGGCCTCTACAACACGAGGAGCGTCTACCAGCATAAAGTCCGGGAACTGTAAACCGATGCGCCTCCATCCTCCTGCGCGGATCTCATCGGCTGTGCGAACAACCTCGTACGTTTCGCGGAGGGCATCGTCGGAGAGTGTGGATTTGGGGATGGAGTCGGCGGCGGGAACTTCGAGGATGTGGTCGTCGGGAGTTGAGAGGACGGGAGGGGCCGAGAGATCGGACGCCATCGCGAAAGAATGACGAGGGTATAGATCGGATGGATGTGAAGTTTTTTGTCAAGGTTGGTGATGATAATATTTTGGTGGGGTTTTTGGTGATGGGGGGGAGCGGGTGTCAATGCGGGGTCACGGTGTGGATTTAACATTTTGGGACCAAACCACAGAGATCTTGCAATAGAAGTAATAAAGTAATCCGTAATTCGACGGAAATCGATATGGTGTTGATGCAATGCTGTAAAATTTGCACTGCTAAGAAGCCATTGGTATCGACGGTTTGAGAGAGTAAATCTCCCGTTTCGGGTTGTTGGCTCTGTTCGAAGCAATCTGATTGGCTCTACGGCATCCAAATCACGAACGAATCAAGTAACCCGTCAATGTAATCACCGCTACTCGTCAGCTGGGGAATGGAGAATTCAAAAATATACGAAATGCCTACTTGGTCGAAGCTAATCAATCTTATCATTACTTATATCAAGCCATGACTCGGCTGCGTTTGAACCTGGTAGCAAGCAGAGTGGCCCTCTTGACCCTTTGGCGTGCCTTGGCGTCTGCTTGCTCACGAAGTCATGGAGGTGCAAATCACATTCCCTGGTGAGCACGTAAATAATGTACCTAGTACAAGGTAGCTTTGGTGTATTTAAACTAATTTCTCTCGGCAAGATCCGCATCTAACAAGGACCAAACGGCGCATGTGAATAACAGACGCAAGTACCAAGCCTCTTGATCACGAACTGCCGATTAAGGTTTCCGACCTCGGGCTACTACCGTCCCGATGCCAGTGAAGAACTGCCGAACAATATAACGGAGAATAAATATCCAGAAAACTTGCGATTCTCATATGATTTCAACTTTCGACTCCTGAATAACAGAACTGAAGTTACAGTCGTAGTCTCGTCTACCCTGGTCTTGTCTCGATTAGGAAATCCGTGTACCCAGTCGGGTAATCAGTGTATGCATCGTCAGTGAGAAATACCACGATGCTGTTAGTCAACATCCATCCACAGCATGTTAGTAGTGAGCCACTCCTTTATATGAGAAACTCGTGTGACTTTGAGTGCGTAAGCCATGAGAGACTAATCTTATATAACGGCATCTGCCGTCCTTTCTTTCCCTCTTCAACACAAAACATAACCATGGACGACTCATCATATCAACATCACTTTCTCCAAGGCAAAACCATCATCATCGCTGGCGGTGGTGTTTCTGGCTCAGCATTCGCTGTTGGACTACGCAAATTATGGAATCCTCAGTTCAAAGAGCCCAAGATCATCATCTACGACCGCGACTCGCCAGACGTAAGCGCTCAACGTGAAGGCTACACATTATCTCTCACCGGATACGACACTTCCGGAGGTCTCATTGCCCTGAAGAGACTCGGTCTTATCGACCAAATTGTAGACAATGCTGTGTCTGGTCTAAACGGAGAGGGTGCCTTCAAGATATGGGGACCCAATTGGCACGAACACGCAAGCTTCCGCCATGAGCCAATTGAAGAGCTGCCATCCTCCAGCGTCAGAATAGCACGCAAGGATCTTCGGAAGGTCCTCCACGATAACCTCCGACCGGAAGACTCGGTCCAGTGGAACTCACGTTGTATCTCAGCAAAGCAAACGGACCAAGGACGAGTGCGGGTTCAGGTCGCGAGTGGACAACCCGGCAATGAGACGATCACCGAGGAGGACTGTGACCTGCTTATTGCCGCTGATGGAGCGAATAGCAAACTCCGAGGATACCTCAGACCCAATGACAACCTCGAATTTGCCGGTGCAATTCTCCGAGGTGGTATTGCTCGATTTGACGGAACTCCTCCAGCGCCCATCGACAAAGACTGGGGTTTTATGCTCTCAGGAACCGGGGTCTCTTGCTTCTTTTCCCCAGTTGACGAGAACAGCGTTGTATGGGGTGTCGGTAATCTCGAAAACGAGCAAGTACCAAGACTGGATCTTAACAACGACGGAATGGTACAAGGAGTTATAAATCGCAGTCTCGATCTTGGGAATAAGTTCCAGGATCCATTCAGAGACATTGTGGAAAAGACGGATACAAAGACTGTGTTTGCAATCAACGCAAAAGACAAGAAGGCGTTCACTCATGACGATATTGATAAGATGGGCGTTATTTTCATTGGCGATGCCAATCATGCTGTGACACCTTTTGCTGGCTGTGGAGCGAACCTGGCGTTATGTGATGCGTGGGATTTAGCAGAGGCGTTGTGTATGAGCGGTTCATTAGGGGAGGGCATATCAGCATATGACGGACGGTCTGAACCACGGGCGAGAGGAATCCTGGAGCGAGCGCGTGAGAAGTTAAAGTCAGGTCATAAGGGGCGATTGTAGTTTCAACACGATGATTCTATATCATACAAGCATCGTATCCATAGGGTTTTGCTGCAAGGGAGTTCTAGTAGAAGTATATGCAGAGGCTGAAGACTCAAGTCGTATTAGATCCTGGGAACTAGAACGTCGAGCAGAACACACGACTTAGGTGAAATATACCATAAATTCAACGCAATTGTCCGCGGTGAAATATGAAAAACCACAAATACCCTCGACAGCCCTCGTACCACGCATAAGGCCAGGCTGCATCAAGACACCTCTAAGTGAAGTTGTAACCACGTTCCTTGTCCGAGTATCTCATGGAGAAGTGCCCTGACAACTGAATGAAGGCAGTGTGGACCTGTTAAGTTGCGTGTGTCACTGCAGAGGGCGCAAGTTTGGTGAGAGTCCAGAAGAAGCTCCCAAACCTAGATTACTTGGTCTCACATCGTATCACAGTGAGGCGATGTGGGATAAAAGCGGCTCGGGCCGTACCTAGGGTTGATTGGCGAGGTGTTCCTTGAAATGACTGTTGTCAACCCTGACAAGGCGTGTTTGGGCTTCATGACCAACGCCAGCTGTAGTTACAAAACGTGTATCTCCCCTACCTGGGACAAGGAGACTTGGTATAGGCCCATATTGTAAGCGAAAGTTTACGAAAGATCAGGCTTGAGCCTCGCTATCAAGTTTCACCAACCCCAGGGTGTGAAGGTGGCAAGGTTGGGGAACAAAGAGTTATACTACGATGCTAAAAGAAAAGCTCGAGTGAGTACACTGGCCATATTCGTGACACTCCCTACTTATGTTCTAAGATACCTGCATTTTCACATTAGAATACAAACTCCATTTCTTCCCCATCAATACTGATCTCAACGCGTTCCAGCCCCTCTTCCTCCTCATCTAGCGCATCAGCCCACGTAACGCTATCTTCATCCATCTCCAGGACGACCTTGCCGTTCTTGACTGCATCATAACCACCGTCAAACTTATCATCACTCTCAATCTCTTCCTCTTGATCACTTTCTTCGTTGCTACTGGGATCGCTCTCCGACTCAGATTCTCTATCTTCACCGTGTTTCTTCGCAAAAGACTGCGAAGCTGGCAAATCTGGACCCTTTTCTTTCAACATCATTCCATTTCTCATACCCAAGAACGACTGGACAACCGATCTCCGCACAGTCTTGTACTGGAGAGCAAATATGTTACTCCCGGCGCTTTCACCGGAGAACTCAGCTGTATTTTGGTGACCTTGTGACCCGGAAACCCCTGGGTCAGTCAGTTCAGAGGGCAGCATGACGCCTGTAGTGCTCGATACAATCGTAGATACAGGCACCGAAACACCGGCCGAGGTTGTGACTCCGCGTTCTCTGGAGTGTGTGAAAGTTGCATCCTGCCAGATGAGCACCGCGGTAACCATGAAACCAGCATTGCCACCACGAGCTAGCATCCGTTGAAGCTGAGATCTCGTCTCCTCATGCTGAGTCAACCGATCAAACACCTGATCATAATTCTGAAGACGTACACAGACGACCTCTGAGCTAGTGAACGAGAGACCCCCGCCATTACTGGTTTCTCGGGAGACGTCTATCGTTGCGCCGAGTTTGGCAGCAAACGACTTGTTCCGCTGTGATAATGCAGCGAGGCTGGCGTTGGCGATGGTGCTTCTTGCAAATTCGTGCATTAAAAAGGGCTTCGGATCATCCGGCACAAAATTTGCATCTGGCTCGGAATAGGATTTGACGATCCGACCGAGCCAGGTTGATAGGGCCGATGCTGGTAGATATCGTTCTGGGGGGAGTAGATAGAACGACGGTCGAGCTTGTTCAGTAGGCATTGTGATAGTGACGTTCTGATTCTGTTGATCGACTGCAAGGGCGTTATATGTAACTACTAAAGAAGGAATTCCCCAGATCACAAGTGAGGACAAGATTTCGAGGAGAGCACAGACCGATTCGACTGCATTTACAGTTATCCTAGGAGGGCTGAGAATCATTGTAGATCATTGCTGCCCTAACCCCTGCCTGCGTGGACCCCGTCTACTAATTATCGTATATAGTCCCAATGAGGCTCAATCTTTATTCGTTTCTCGTCAGTACAGTTCGGCAATTGTGCCGTCCTGCAAAGCGGATAGCGGCAACTATATATAACTAGGTTTCACTTCTTATCGAATGGGAACGTGAGAGGAAGTCTGCTGAACAAAATCACAAGTCAAAAGCAATAAAATGATCACTATCAATATCATCCGGGGGAGTGTTGACCCTTCCCAGTCGGAAGACCTTGACGGTTCGCATCTTTTCGACGTCAACATCACTAGAGACGACGGCACATATCAACCCGGATCTAACACCTCAATTACCATCCGGCCTCTTCTTCTTCTGGCAACTGGTGCCCCGGGCCATATTGAACCACCATGGGGCGGGGACTGGGTCAGCGAACATGTTCAGGACATGATGAGTGCACTAAAGGCGAAGATGAACTCTCCATCCGACTTTTGCGGAGAAAAAGTAGTCATTCGTATTGCAGAGCAACCGTGGTTCAACAACAACAACTCTGAGGATCACAATACCGAGGACCACATGCCCATGCAACGCGTTCTTTGGGAGTTCCTAGAGCGGCTCGAGGTATGGGAACCTTCAATGCGGCCAATGGAGGTCAGCGTGGTGCAGACTCTTGCTACTGGCATTCCCAAACTTCTCGACCAGGATGAAAAAGAGAATGAGACTGCTGGCCCGGAGAACGAAGGGCAAAGGAGGGTTCTTGTGTTGTCATGCCGTGCTCCTGGTCGTTCCGCTCATTCTAGCGAGCTCTCCGGCCAAGTCTCGCGCACCGTTCTACAGGCGGCAGGAGATTCTACAAAGGCCATCTTTGTACGTCCTGGGTCCTTCCGCGCCCTGAAGACTGAGCTTGAATCTCACCCCAAGGGCTACTTGAGTGCCATTCATTTAGACACGCTGCTTGTCCACAAGCGCCCTCGAAAGTCCGAGCCCGGAACTCACAGAATCTACTTACAATTCGTCAACCAAGACAAGTCTGAAGTGATAGAAGAGGACCTGAAAGCGGTTGATAAAGTTTCCGCACTACTTCTGCTTCATGGCGTTCAAGAGGTTGTCATCGCTCCCTGTCCACATGCCAGGTCCGCCGTCGAGACGGCAGCTACAGTACTCTTTAGCAGTGGCATACGGGCCGTGGTTACTTTGGCCTATCATATCACTGAAAGTGACGTCGAGGTATTCCTGAGATCGCTCTACACTGAGTACATTCATGAGAAGCTCCCCTTGGTAGAAGGCGCTCGAGCAGCTCGACGTCACTTGAGGGGAACTGAAGGCGATGAGAAGCCCATTTGTGATTTCGTGGTGCTGACTTATGTCAACTCGGAGTGGCTTCCATCTACCACTTTCAGCGTTGCCTACAAGTCTGTCGAGCAAAAGCAGAGCCATACTAACTCTCTGTATGGGCGAGAACATGGCATTGTCCATATAGAATCCATACTTTTGCTTGGAAAGCCGCTGCCGCTATTAATCTATGGAATGGCTGGCATTGGAAAGACGGCTCTGTTGGATCATTTATGTACATGGTGGAAGGCTTCGGGTTTGATCCAAGATGCCATCCATATAAACCTCAGTCCGAGCGAACCTTTCAACAAGGATAACATGCTACAAGAGCTACAACGCCACTTTGTTCCGAGATCTTCTCAAGACTCAGATACAAGCTCTTTGCATGAGTATTTCGAGACTCATAAATGTCTCATCATTATCGACGGCCTCGACTCAGCAAACTTCAACCGACAACAAGGCCAATTCATGAATCTTACCTTCAAGCTATCAAAGTCTGGTGCGCTCGCCATTCTTGCTTCGCGTAAGCGAGAGCGATGGCTGAGCAAGGCAAAAGTATACAAACTTTCTGGGCTTCGTACTCGACCAGCGACTCTATTGGTGATGGATCCCGAATTCAGGGACCGCATCACTGATAATGACGAGCCTTCATCTCCTGATATAACAGCGAAGACCAAGATCCAAGAAGAGAGAGATTGCCTTGAGGGTGTCGTTGAGATGGTCAACGGAAATCCGCAGGCTATAGAGATTATGACCCAAAGTGGGCTTTACTGGTCGAGAGCTCCGAAAGGCGTATATTGCTTCTTACTTGGACTTCGTTCAAAGAGCCAGACCACATCTCCTGCGGAGTTTGAGACTTCGGACTCCGAGGATGAATCTGAACATCCAAGCAGCAGAACGCGGCTTGAGGGTGTATATGAGAATCTACGAAGTATGGACTGGGGCGACGGATTTCTACCCATATTACTTGCGCCATTCATGGGTGTTCTGCCATCTAAAGATCTTCTGACCATTTTCTGCATCTGGGGCACAAGAGTGTCCAAGGTTCTCGGAAAAGCTGCATCTACACGGCTTGTGCGCGCTGTCCTCGACTCGGGTGCATCTTACAGTGACAGTGCCAAGCTCAAGGAAGATGCACGCCTCTCCATTGAAGCTTTACTAAATGCTGCTAGAGTAGCAGAACCTGAGGAAGACCTGGCGTTGGCCAGCTCTAGCGTTCTGTTCCATAAAGACGTCGAGTTTTCCGAACCATCGTCACCCGCTGGCAATTTCCTGACCACCATGTGTGACCGCGTTAAAGATGAGCTTGTTGATGATGGAATGCTTGAAGAGTTCACTGAAGTGCCGGATTCGTTGATTCCAACAGACCGAGGGATCATGCGTTTGAATCCATTGGTTCCTTTGCTTCTCAGGCAACACCCTGCCTATAAAAGCAACTCCTTTTCTCTTCAATCGACAGTTAATGAGGCATTTGTACTATATTACTGCTACAGAGGGAAGAAGTAAGTCAACATATTCCTCGTGAGGTAATAATTGTTGCATGTCCGTTTTGCTGACCCATCAACAGATGGCCTTGGGACTGTTGGGAAGGTCATCGCGAATGGGGGGTAGTTGATGCCGAGATCGAGATGGAATTCGACAATTTTGCATCTGCCTGTATGACAGGTCTTCTGCACATCGACCTCGACATAGCGCATCTGATGGGACTGATGCGAATAGCCGCTGTGCTCGAGCATGGTGCTGGCGATAAGTTCTACTACAGAAAGACTATACTTGCCCAAGTATGGACGGTCGCTCTGGCTAAAACTCTCACCGAGCTGAAGGAGCTTCAAGACGAGGGTCGAAGCCGTCAGACCGAGATATATATGCTTTTGTTGACTGCTATGTATTTCAGCGCTGAACTAGGTCGATTCCATGATCTTGACCGCGAGTCGGACGAGGTGGCCAAGTACAAAGGCCTTATCGCCCAGTTCGCCGTGTTGGGCAGCAAGATGGTCCCGGAGAACATCGAAGTAAGAGCAAAGAAGCATAAGCTATCAGGGAGAAAGGAACTTGAACGTCTGGCTGGATCGGCGGCGGATCCCGATCAAGATATCCTGTACTCGGTCCGGGGCCAAGTCAGGCGCCTTTTTGTATGGATTTCGAACCCTTTTGAGGCCAGCTCCTTCGTGGGACCAGTAACCACTACATCGGTGTCGGTTGATGTTGACCTGTCTACTGTGTTGTCATTCTCCGTTGAAGTTCGTCGACATATAAGCCTGGTTAATGATGCTGAAGAGGCAGCCAAGAGAGATGATTGGGCAATGGCTGACGAGACGCTGAATAAGGTACTTAAGTTAGAGGTAAATGAATGCTATAGAGAATAGTTATATAAATTAGATTATATTAATTTTACTTTTAAAAATAATTATAAAAAAGCAATAAAATAGTAATAAAGTTATAAAGCTTATAGTTAATTAATAAAACTTAAATAAAATATAAGGTTTTATATATATTTTTAAATATAATATATATATTTTTTTAATTACTATTAATCTTATTTAAGGCTATCTAGCTTTTAACTTTAAAAATAAAAGCTTAAATAGTAAGGCCCTTATAATAAGCTAGAATCTTAGAAGTTAAATATAATTAAAGTTTATTTACTTTAGGTAATATAATTACTACTTTAATTAAGTAATATAAGTATTGCCTTTTAATAGCTATATTAACCTTTTTTCTTTACTTTTATTAAAAGATAGGCTTAGTATACTTATTATACTTTTAAAGTATATTCTTTAATTTATTAATTATAGTTACTAATATTTATTATAGCTATTATTATAATACTTACTATTTATAATAGCCTATAGGCTAATTAGGCTTATTATATAACTAATTATAACCTTTTTAATATAATTAAATTAGTTTTAAGTTAAGTTAATAATTATAATTACTAAAAGCTATATATAATAGCTATAGCTATTATAAAGAACTTTAATATTAAATTATAGCTTATAAAGTAAATAAAGGTATTTAAAAAAGTATAATAAGTTAATTTTAAAAGCAGGCCTTAATATTATAAAATAAATACTAAAACCTAGATTAATTATAACTTATTATTTAAAAAAGCTATAATTCTTATATATTATATAGCTAGCCTTAAAAAAGACCTTTTAATTATCTTTAACTATTTTATTATTATTTAATATATATATTTCTTATATTAATTAATTCTTTTAATTAATCTTCTTTAAAGTTTTCTTTACTTAACTATTTCTTTATAATTCCTTATTAATAAATTATTTAAAATACTTTTTATAAAAAGACTTTATAAGCTCCTTTAATATATTTATAGTCTGTACTTATTAATTATATTTAAAACCCTATCCTTTTTATTAAATAAAAAATCCTTTAAAAAGAATAGTATTTTATTTAAGGTATTATACTTATCTTTTAATAATAAAGTTAACTTTATAGTAATTTTTATTAATAGGCTCTCTTTCTATAAATTTAAGCTATTTATTAATAAAGTTATTAATATATATTAAAAGAAAATACTTTATTAAAATAATTAAATAGATTTTCTATTAATTTAAAAGCTTTAATTTATAAATTAAATTATTAATAACTTACTTAATATAAAAAAGACTAATTTATTACTATAATTACTTTTTTAATAGTTTTCCTAGGAAATTATAGCCTTTATAAAGTTATAAATAGATATAATTACTTTTTTTTTTAATATAATAAAATAATACTTATTATTATATTAATATTTTCCTTTTATTATAATAAAATCTATAATTAATTAAGCTTCTTTATAAATAACTTCTTAAAAGTAAAAAAGACTTATAATATCTTTTATAAAAGTAATAAAATTAAAAGTATTCTTAAGTTTAAAGCTATAAAGGAATTTATATATACTTATTTTAATTTCTATAGTATATATTTTATTTAAATTTTACTAAAATACTAAAAAAATATAAAATTAATTTATTAAAGGATTTTTAATATAATAAAATTATAAAGTAATTTTATAATTTAGCTTTATTTTTAAAATAAACTATTAATTTTTAGATAATAAGTTATAGTTATAATAAGCTTATACTTAAATTTATTTTAATTTAATTATTATTTTATTATTATATTTACTTTATCTATTTAAATATAAAGGTAATTAGTTATATACTTAAATATATATATTTAATTAATAAAATTAATTATTATTAACTTTAAGTTAATTTAGCTTTTATTAACTAACTTACTTAAATAAAGTTAACCTTATTCCTTTAAACCTTTAAACCTTACTATTACTTTACTTTTACCTTAGAACTCTATTTATAAATATACTATCCCTTTTCTTTTATAATCTTAAACTATAACTAGCTTATTATATTAATAATAGGACTTTTTTTATAGTAATAACCCTTTTAGTTATATTATAAAGCTATTTTCTATATATATTTAAGGTATTTATAAAGGTAATAAAGAAAGCTATTTAATTTAATTAAAGAAAATAACTTTCCTTTAAGTCTCTCTTTAAGTACTTAAAAGCTAATAACTTATTATTAACTTAAGTTAAATTAATTAAGCTAAAAGGCCTAGGCTTTATATAAAGGATTAATTAAATTAAGTTATAATTAAAAATAGCTATTTTAATAAAGTTAAATTAATACTTTAATAAAAAATTCTTTTTAATAGTAGTTATTATTATATAGATTCTTTTTAAATTTTTTTTTTTAGCTTTTTATAAAGTAAGCTTAATAGCTATATTAGAGTTATAGCTAGTTATATAGTAGGCTTAATTATATAGCTATAGGCTATTTTATATAAGTATTATATTAGTAGCTATACTAAATATTAATAATTATAATTAATAAGGAAAGTTAAGTTAGGGAATATACTTTATAATAGATATATTAAGCCTAGTATATTATAAGGGGTAGTTAAAGATATCTTAGTCTTTTAATAAAGGTAAAGGAAAAAGGTTAATATAGCTATTAAAAGACCTATAAGCAGTACTTATATTATTTAGTTAAAGTAGTAATTATATTACTTAAAGTAAATAAACCTTAATTATATTTAACTTTTAAGACTCTAGCTTATTATAAGGGCTTTACTATTTAAGTCTTTAATTTTAAAGTTAAAAGCTAGATAGCCTTAAATAAGGCTAATAATAATTAAAAAAAAAAAAAAAAAACTTAAATTTACTTTATAGCTTTTACTAAAATAATTAAGTAAACTTTTTATTATAATTAAAAATAAATCCCTTAAAGATTCTTTAATTTACTATTAATAGTATTTATAATAAAGTAATAGCCTAATCCTTAATACTATATATTAAATATCTTAAAATTAAAAAATAATATTTACTTACTATATAGGTTATAGTTATAAGCTAATTAAAAAGATTAAATCTTTTAATTACTTATAGGCTTTTAATTAATAAAATAAATAAGAAATTAGTAATAAAGTTAATTATAATAATATATATAAAAATAATAAAGAAATAAATGAATATATAATTTTTAATTCTTTATTAATAATCTATTTACTTTAAATAATATATTTTATAATTATAAATATACTTTTAAATTCTTATAATTAAATTATATATTAAAAGTCTTAATAATTTCTTTATTATTTTTTTAATCTTAAAGTAGTTTTAGTCTTTATATACTTTTTTTAATGCTTTATTAATTATAATATATAAAATATATAACTAAAGATATTTATTAATTAATTTATAATATAAAAGTCTATCTTTTAAAATAAAAAGTATATTATATTTTATAGTCTTTAATTTAATTATTATTTTATTATTATATTTACTTTATTTATTTAAATATAAGGGTAATTAATTATATACCTAGGTATATATATTTAATTAATAAAGCTAATTATTATTAACTTTAAGTTAATTTAGCTTTTACTAATTAACTTACTTAAATAAAGTTAACTTTATTTATTTAAACCTTTAAACCTTACTATTACCTTACCTTTACCTTAGAATTCTATTTATAGATATACTTTATATTAATAATAAGACTCTCTTTATAGTAATAACCTTTTTAATTATATTATAAAGCTACTCTTTATATATATTTAAATTATTTATAAAGGTAATAAGAAAAGCTACTTAATTTAATTAAAAGACATAACTTTCTTTTAAGTCTTTCTTTAATTATTTAAGAGTTAATAGCTTATTATTAACTTAAGTTAAATTAATTAGGCTAAAAAGCCTAAGCTTTATATAAAGAATTAACTAAATTAAACTATAATTAAAAATAGCTATTTTAATAAAATTAAATTAATATTTTAATAAGAAATTTTTCTTAATAATAGTTATTATTATATAAATCTTTTTTAGATTTTCTTTTTTAGCTTTTTATAAAGTAGGCTTAATAGCTATATTAAAGTTATAGCTAGTTATATAATAAGCTTAATTATATAGTTATAAGCTATTTTATATAGTAAGTATTATATTAATAGCTATAATAGATATTAATAACTATAACTAATAGGTATAGAGAAAGTCAAGTTAGGGAATATACTTAAATATAATAAATATACTAGGCTTAGTATTATCTTAGTCCTTTAGTAAAATTAAAGGAAAAAGGTTAATATAGCTACTAAAAGGTAAACCTATAAGCAGTACTTATACTATTTAGTTAAAGTAATAATTATATTACTTAAAGTAAATAAACCTTAATTATCTTTTAGTAGGGGTAAAGGAAGAAGGTCGACATAGCTGCCGAAGGACCTGCAGGCGGTACTTATGCTGCTTGGTTAAGGCAGCAATTACGCCACTTAAGGCAGATAAACCTTAACTGTATTTAACTTCTAAGATTCTGGCTTACTATAGGGGCCTTACTGTTTAAGCCTTTAATTTTAAAGTTAAAAGCTAGATAGCCCTGAATAAGGCTAATAGTAACTAAAAAAAAAAAATCTTTATATAATATAAAATAAAATATTAAATATATTTAATTACTTTAATATATTACTTAAAAGCTATAAGCTATTATAAAAACTTTAGTTTAATAAAAGTAATAACTCTTTTTATTATTATTAATAATTTAAAAATATTAATATAAAATCTTAATACTTAGGCATTTAAATAACCTATTTAGCTTTTTATTAAAATAATAAATAAGTTTTTAAAGATAAAGAGTTTAAAAAGTATATCTATATATTAAGTATATTCTTTAATAAAGTTAAAGAAAATCATAATATTATTAATAAAGGTATAGTAAAAACTATAATATAAATATAAAAGTCTATTTATATATTACTAAGTATATATAGAAAAGTTATAAAAGCTTATAAAAGTAACTATAGATCTTTTTAATTTTCTATAATTTATAATTATAAACTTATTTTAATATTTTAATATAACTTTAAATTAAAAATAAAGGAAAATATATTAATTACTAAAATATAAGTTATATTTTATAAAGCTATAATAATATTTTTTTTGTTTTAGTAATAAATAGCTATTAAAAATTATAACTTTATTTAAAGCCTTTAAATTAACTATAGCTTAACTTTTAAATTTTCTATTAATAATTCTTTATATAATAAAAACTAAAGTTATAAATAGTATTAATTTAATTACTTATTTTATTTATTTTTAATTATAAAGCTTATTAAAGATTTAGTTAATAAGATTTTAATCTTTTAATTTATAAATATATAGTTATTAAGTAACTTTTTATTTATATTAATTATTAATAAAAAGTATTATTATTAATTTATCTTTAAGAATATAAATAAGAGTTAAGTCTATTTATAAGGTAATATACTTAGTATATAAGTTTTAAGCCTTTTTAGTAAATCTAAAGCTATTATTATAGATATAGATTCCCTTTTAAGTCTTAATTTCAAGGAGATTTAGCTATTTTTAAATATATACTTAATTTAGTATTTAAGGCAATTTTAAAATAGATTTATAGATAATTAGCTTTAGTTTTTATTAATAAAAGAAATAAAAATAAGCTTATTTAATATTAATAATTCTAATTTTAAAAGCTTTTTAATTATAAAAAGTAATTACTTCTTTTTATTCTTTTTTTATTATTTATATAATAGCTTTAAATCCTTAATATTTTAAAGAATTATACTCTTTATATCTTATACTAGGTCTATAATAGTCCCTATAAAGGTTACCTTTAAAATAGATATAAAAAGGCTATTCATAGCTTAAAAAATAAGGTTTTCAATAATAATAATATTAATTTTAAAAGTAAGATTAATCTTAAATAAAACTATAATTTAATTTACTCTTTTAATAGTTTTATTTAATATATTAAAAGCTATTAATATAATTATAGTTAATAAAGCTAAGCTAATAGCCTTTTATAAGCTAAAGAAATATATTTAATTTTCTTTATATTTTTTAATATTTTTTAATATTTACTTTTTTTTAATATATAAGATCTTTATTAGTATTATTAATACTTATAACTTTTAAAGTAGTATTTAAATTTATAAAAGTATTAAAAGCTTTATTAATATAACTATTAAATATATATATTTTTCTTTTAAAAATTTCTTTTTAAGTTATTAATATAAAATATATTTATTTAGTAAGAACTATTATTAACTAAAATACTATTACTTATTAATTAACCTTTTAAAAGAGTTAAAAAATAGTAAATAAAATAAAAAAGTCCTTTAAATTAATATAATATAAATACTTATTAATTATTATAATATTAATACTATATAGTACTATCTATTTATTCTTAAATAAAGCCTTTAAAAATAAAAATAGTATTTTATTTTAAATTTATATTTTATAAGTAAACTCTATATAGCTAGTAGTTAATTTATTATAATTAATATTATTAATATAAAAGGTAAATATTACTTAC